>VWZL01000028.1:108481-121321 GCA_013396915.1 Stercorarius parasiticus | reverse complement strand
TACCAAGTGGCTGCAGATGTCATAAAGCTAACTTCATTACAGGATGCTGGCAGGCTATAAACACTAACAAGCATCCCACGACACGCTTTTTCCACCTGTGGAGCAGAGACTCCTTGTGGCTTTCCCCAGCATATGAAGCTTCCTCCACCCTCAGCACGGCAGGTACACTGCAAAGACAGGGATCCCCATTATACCCCAAAACAGGAGCTTCAGTCCCTCGACCAGCTACATCCAGGCCATCTGCCAGGCAGGAACACGATGCACCAGCCCAAGCCTCGGCCGAGCTGTCAAGGCAGCGGAAGGGCTGGGGCTGCAGGGCTCTGGAATCCCAGCAACGCACAAACACCCCTCGTCAGCCTTCAACCAGGAACGACTCCTCCCTGCCCCGGACCAGGCTGAATCACTGGAAATACCAAAACAACGATGAGGTCACGTTCCCTGCGCAAAGAACCGGAGCCAGATATAGCCGTGCGGAGAAGCATGCTAAAAAAGGGACAGGGTATACAGGCAGGAGGCTCTGGCAGACAGGCACCCCGGGCATTTGTCTCGTTTAAAAACAGCCTGAGGCTGCCAGGAGACTTTTTTTTCCCCTTTATTTTCCTTTCTCTTTTTTTTTTTTTTTTTTCCTTTTTCTCTGCAGGGAGCAGGGAACTAGGCAGCACAACAGGGGCTTTAAACTCTTTATCCATCCCACTGAAAGAGGCACAAAACTTAGAGCTCGTAAGTGTATAGATTTGGGTTCGAGGAACAAGGCAGAGATAAAATTATGCCTGGATTCCGAGCCCAGTGTTCCCAAAACCGCACTGCGATACCATGCTCAGGTTTAAAAACAGTTAAGAATCCCCCTACAGCAAGTTGAATGGCAGACAAAAATCATATGTCCATTACTGCCTGACTGGTTTTGCTACAGCCTCAGCCAGCTTCCACAAAAAAACCCAAACATTGGTTTGGTAAATTTTCAGCGGGGTGAGAGGCAAATAACAGTGCTATTGCTCCTAAAATGAGCGTCTAAAGCACTCCATTATCAGCAAATAGTCTTCTCAAGGCAGTGCAGTTCCAGCCTTTCGCAGTTCTCAGTGAAGGGAGAATGGAGACACTTTGTTTTCTTGGACTGTGAAGGAAATTGCAACATAGGACTTGGAAAGGACAGAGGAATTCACAATAGAATTCGCAATAGCCTGCTCTTTCCCCTCTCTGTAGGACGAGGCATTTGGATGGATGAATAATAACACCCACAGTTATATGAAGAAGGGGCTCTAAAAATCCAGATTTTATTCCATCAGGCCATAAACCAGATCCCAATCAGAAGCCAAGGAGGTGCAAAAATAGCACCAGACAGCTAACACCTGGCATCTCACCTGTTCGGCTGGGCAATAGTCATTGAGCTGGCATATTCTGCAACAACCACAACGGTGTCTGGAACACTGCGCTGAGGGGTTATGCCTGCACCAGCCCTTTCTCCTCAAATGCTTTCAGATTTGCTAATAAAAGATATAAGAAAATCTGTGGTGGCCTGTGTGTAACTCCCACGGGACAGCCATTAGACCAGAAGTGCTCAAAACTAAATCAGTTCATTTTCACCCCACTGTTACAGCACGTTCTGGTAACAAGAACCACCATATTGGGTCACAACAAGAGTTACTCTTCTCTAGTGCCCTATCCTTGACATTTTGGCACTGGCATATACATATCAGAGTACGGACTGATCCCTCTTAAGGCCACACTCATCAGCAGTGAAGGAACTTCTAGCACTGGATGTTGCACACCAGCTACCATGTCTAACAGCCACTGAAACACATCTCTGCCACTGAGGTGTCTGGTTCCTTTTGGAATCTGTGTGTATTTTCAGCCTCATGCCATCTCGTAGCAACATGTTCTACAAATCAACTGTGTTGAAAAAGGACTTCCTTAACCCCCTGCCTAATAAATAATTTTGCTGGATGTGCTGCTTCTGTGCTGTGAAAAACAGCAAAGTTGAGTAAGGTCATTCCTTACTCAACTTCTCTCCAGTGTACGCTATTTTATAGGCCTTTATTCTTTCCTGCTGTCATCTACTTTTCCTTGTTTAGTCTCTCTTCCTACAGAAGCTATCCCAGTCCCTTAATCATTCTCATTCCCCTCTTCTGTATCATGTCCAGGTCTGTGCCACTCTTTTTGAGAGAGGATGACCAGACTGTGTGTGGTACTCAACATGCAGGCACAACATGAGTATACAAGTAAGTATATTGACATAGAGATACAACTAAGTATACAAGAAAATATATACCAGCAAATACAGGCTGGGCAGAGAATGGATTGAGAGCAGCCCGGAGGAGAAAGGCTTGGGAGTGTTGGTGGATGAGAAGCTCAACATGAGCCAGCAATGTGCACTCACAGCCCAGAAAGCCAACCGCATCCTGGGCTGCATCAAAAGTAGCGTGGCCAGCAGGTCGAGGGAGGGGATTCTGCCCCTCTACTCTGCTCTGGTGAGACCCCACCTGCAGTACTGCGTCCAGCTCTGGAGCCCTCAGCACAAGAAGGACATGGACCTGTTGGAACAGGTTCAGCGGAGGGCCACGAAGATGATCAGAGGGATGGAACACCTCTGCTATGAGGACAGGCTGAGAGAGTTGGGGTTGTTCAGCCTGGAGAAGGCTCTGGGGAGACCTTACAGCCCCTTCCAGTACCTAAAGGAGGCCTACAGCAAAGATGGGGAGGGACTCTTTATGAGGGACTGTAGCAATAGTACGAGGGGTAATGGTTTTAAATTGAAAGAGGGGAAATTTAGATTAGATATTAGGAAGAAATTCTTTACTGTAAGGGTGGTGAGGCACTGGAACAGGTTGCCCAGGGAACTTGTGGATACCCCATCCCTGGAAGTGTTCAAGGTCAGGCTGGATGGGGCTTTGAGCAACCTGGTCTAGTGGGAGGTGTCCCTGCCCATGGCAGGGGGTTGGAACAGGATGATCTTTAAGGTCCTTTCCAACCCAAACCATTCTATGATTCTATGATTTTTTGCCTTATTCTTTATTTCCAGGATGAGGTCTGCCTTTTTGGCTACAGCTGAACATTGATCTGATGTGCTCAATTAACGATCCACAGTGACTCCAAAGGGCTTGTTGTGGGCAGTGAGAAACTGTCACAAATCACCGTTACATGCATAAAGATGTGGCATTTATCAGCATGGAATCCCACTTGCTGTTTTATCATGCTAATAGTTTTACAAGATACTGCTGTAATTCTTCAGGCAATTTTCAAACCGACTACCCTGACTGACTTAGAATCATCAGAAAATTTTAGTCTTCACTCTGTCTTCCAAACCACAGATAGCTGGATGTGTTGCACAGCACGCGTTCCACAGAGATCTCTGCCGGACCCAGGCACCACAGGCAACAGAGCTTTGATGCACTGCAAAGCCTGGTGTTTGACAAGGAGTGCTCTCAGCACAGCAACCAGGAATGCTCCATCTCAGCGGGATATCCCACCACTGCCTGATGCAAGGAGCTGCGGAGCTCTAATGCTCATGGTCTGCACCTGAACTTGTGCTGACACAGAGCCATGCACAGCTAGACACCTGCACCACATACTCCACAGGCTTTGCCAGGTGCAGTCTCAATGCTGTGTATATGGTAGCACAACCATTACAGAGGTAGAATGGCCACACTCCACATCCCATTGCTGGGATGAGATTAGCAACATGCCAAATCTGCGCTCACACACCACCGTCTCAACCAGTGTCTTGCCCTGGCACTTGAAGATCCTGGTGCAGTTTGAACCAGACATTGTGAAATCAGCCAACAAGAAGTTCTTCTGGTGAAGGACATGAACAAGTTGCTCAAGAGACACCACCACCATAGTGCATAGTTTTCTGCAAAGCTATTGAACTAGCAGTGAGATTGAAAGCATCCTAAGGCAGTGTCCTCCAACAGCAGCCTTTACAGGTTGTGCCAGACAGATGCTGGTGTCAGCAGATCATTTGTGACTGCAGCCCAAGAGGTGTCCATGGGGACACTGTTGAGACAGGAGCAGGGACACTGTAACCGGTCACCCCTCGCAATGTGGTTAGCACAACTTATGCCATTTTATAGGGCAAGCAGCCATTCCCCATGGACAAGTGGGTCATGTATTCCTTCCCTTTCCCTCCTTATCAGGCCCTGAAGGTCCTGTGCACCAAGTACACAAACCAAACAGACTTCTTCTTCCCGTCTCTACTGGCCTCAAGGTTCCTGGGCACCAGGAACCTGTTAAAAAAATAAAGCTTTAATTGTAACTATGATTTAGTACCATCATCATTCTGCCAAGGTTTCCTAAGAGAAGCCATCAGTGCCAGTGTCGGACACACATTCCCATCCACAGCTCCACTGAGGACTCAGTCAGAAGTCCAGAGTCCAGGGCAAGGCTTAAGGGCTACAAAGATGCTCAGCAAATACCCACCCCAGGCACAACAGATGTGAATTGTGGGAACCAGTATTCCCAGTCCAGGCAAGCACACACAGGAATGGCAAGAGGAGAGGGAGCAACTGTGGGCTTCAGATGAGCAGCAGATATCACAAGCAAAACCTCATCGAGGCTTTATGTTCCAGAATCAGAGGAACAGAGACCTATAGCCAACAAACCATAGAAAAATCCCTGCTGTGTGTCCAGGGCTTTGGTGAAGAACTGGGAATTAAGTGTTCAGCGGAAGGCAGATTGCATAAGGCCAAGCAGAACTGGGGTAAGCAGCCTCCCAGAACATCTGGGAGGGATACAGCGAGCAGAAAAACTCCTCCCAGCCAAGTTTACCCTGAAGCACTCCCAGTCGAGCTGGCAAACCAGCAGGATCTGATGCCTGGCCCAGCTTCAGCAGAGCTTACCACAGGAAAGAGCATCAGGCAGCTAAAACTACACGCAGGATCTTCATTTCATTTATTCCCAGAGCTCAGAGGTACCCCTGCCACACAGCAGCTTGATGGGGTGGGGAAGGGTGAAGGAGGGCACTTCATCTGTCCCTTGTCCGTTTCACACAAAATATTGCCTGCAATCCCCACAGAAAGACAGAAAGGAGGTTTCCGTGAACCATAACCCCTATGTAATATCCTGGTCTGGGATGTTACGTTCTCCAACTCACATAAAAAGAGAACAGATGTATTCCTGCACTGCCCAGTCAGCAGCTCCACCAACCCATCCAAAAGGCAACACAACCAAGCCACTGAGTAGAGAAAACTCAGGATACCAGGCATCCCGCACAGGAAAAAGTGTCAGGCAGCATCTGCTGCCACAGCAAAAACTGAACCAGAAGCAGAACTGCAGGCAGAATACTGGGCAACCATAAAAGTGGCTTGCACCTTTTGAATATTCCATGTTCTCTTATCCACAGCCTGAAGGTTTTTGAGGGATGATTGCCAGGAGGTAAGGAAGACTCTGAAGCAGCTGCTCTAGGTGTTGCTGTCTAAGCCCAAAGGATGCAAATCCACTGCTGCCAGAGAAGGGTCACCAGACTGGAACCTGGCCCTGCAGCTTCTATGAAGCACATGAACTACCAGACTTTCAGACTACAATTTTTCAACATGAGAGTACAAATTAGTTTTCTAAATACAGACCTGCACTCTACATGGAATGAATGGCCTGGATGCCTGCAGGGCCAATGGAGGGTAGCACTCCGCTCCAGATGACACAAAAGACTTCAGTTTAAAATTCAGGGCAACTGCTGACACCCTGAGTCACCTTGGTCTGCATCCTTCATGCCCCAGCTCCCTGCTGAATGAGACGACACTGATCCTCCCCACCTCTCAGGGGAGGGAGAATGCAATAAAGTTTAAGAGATCCCAGGATTTCTGCCATAAATCCCAAAGTTAAGGGAGGCAAGCGGGGCTGCCCATTATGTACAAAAGCCAGGCTTCTTTTATTAAGTGCCTAATACGGATGTGGAAGCAGGATGCAGTCAGTAACAAAAACACTGGCCTTCCCTTGAGACACAACCACTTGGATCAGACGGCCCTTTGTTTGCAGGGCGATGCATGGGGCTGGAGATGGCACCTATAGGTCTGCCCCACCTCTGCATTCAGGTCCGGGAATAAACTGCTCTGGCAGTGTGAAGAAGCAGCTCAGCAGCACAGCCCTCACCGAGGCACAGACAGCTCCCCGAAAACAGGCACGACACTCCCAGGGAACCTATGAGAAGTCAGTGGTTGGATCGTATGTTTTCCTAATTCAGAGGAAGCTTGGCCCGGCTCCGATTTCCCGCAGCATCTCTCGGTGTCGGGAGGGGGGTTGGAAAAGGCCAGATCCATTTATAGCTGGGAAGTCTGGCAGAGGGCTCAGCGTTTTGCGGAAAGGCAGGGAGCTGACAGCTCAGAACAGCCAGCTCCACCCAGCAGGAGAGGCAGGCTGGGCAAAGAGAGATGGGGAGGGGGTAGGAAAACGACTTCCCTTCAAGCTGGGAGCGACGGGAGGGAGGTTGCTCCTCCAACAGTGCCAGGCAGAGAAAAACACTCTCTACTTCTGCGTGAATTATAAAAAGTAGGGCAGCAGAAGACTCACCTTGGAAAAAGCGAAGAGCAGCTGAGCTGCAGCCACGGCCAGGAGCACTGGCAGGTCAAGCCCAGGCTGCACAGCTCTGTGCTCTCCCTCTGAGCCCTGCATCACGTCCACCCTTGCAGTAACCCAGTCCCTGATCATCGGGACAGGGCTAGAGGTGGGTCCCGGACAGGGAGCTGAGGCTGGGAACTTGGCTTTGCTAGGAGGAATGACAGCTCTCTCACTACAGCATATTTACACTGGCCAATGCATAAGTAGATGCAGTGAAAAGTCCTTTCCAGCCCTGGTGGAAAAAGCTTGCCCCTGAGGACAAGGCACTAGTTTAAAGCATTAACATGCACAGACTTGTGCTATGATGACTTCAGCTCCTCCCCACATTATCGGCCACAAGATAGTGAGAGACGACAGTTATTTATTTAGCTAACGCAATTTACCTAACAATTGTGCATATATAATCAATCACAGAATTGTCTAGGTTGGAAGGGACCTTTAAGATCACCAAGTCCAACCATCAACCTAACACTTTAAAGTAAAGTTAGGAAAAATAACCACTAAAGCTGCATTAGGGATCACAAAGCTGATGAGGCCGCAACAAAAGCCCATGCAGTCCAGACAAGGCAGTGAAATACCAGTACTATTGTACAGGCACTGACGACAGCAGCATCATACAAAAAAAATTCTGGTCACCTGCATTTAAAAATGATAAACTCAAATGAACAGGTGCAGAAAGGGCCTGGGGGAAACAGAAAACCTATCAAACAAGAAGAAACTTAAGAGCCTGGCTTGTTTAGCCTAGCCAAATGTAGGCAGAGAGCGGATAGGATTGCTCTCTAAATATATCACTGGAGACAAACAAAACTGCTGAAGCAAAAGGATAGTGCTGGCACGACAACAAGAGAATAAATGCACTGTGAACACATTTAGGTTGAGAATTAGAGGGGAAGAAAAAAAATCAACCATCAGAACAGCTTTATCAGTGGTCTGATGGGATTATAGGACACGGCACCTCTGCCCACAGGTATCCTTTATGCTGTTTTTGTTCCAGCTGGTAATTATCGCAGGTCGTTATTCAGATGGCTCCTTTCTTGCAACAGACCTTGTTGAGGATCACTCCAGTTGGAGAACCTAGGGCAAGCATGCAGCGCTCTTTTGCCTTCCCATTCCATAAGAGCTGCTCACGACTAATGACTTCCAAGCTACAGGGCAGTGGAAGAGAGTTGTGTGGATGCACACCGATAAAGTGAGAGCCCTGGGGCAGCCTAGCAGGAATGCAGGTGTCGTGGTTAGCCATGAGAAACACCCTTGAGGTGCTTCTGCCCAAAAGCACCTCCACACTATTAGCAGAGGTTTCTACATGTCATCGTATTGGATTCAGGCAAGAGAGAACATGCTCTAAGCCCTTCTCTGCTACAGTGTAAGAAAAGTAACCATATCATAGAATCATAAAATAGTTTGGGTTGGAAGGAACCTTTAAAGGTCATCCAGTTCAATCTGCCAGCAATGAGGAGGGACACCTTCAACTAGATGCTCAGAACCCCCTCCAACCTGACCTTGAATGTGTCCAGGGATGGGGCATCTGTCACCTCTCTGGGCAACCTGTGCCAGTGTTTCACCACCCTCAGCATAAAAAATTTCCTTATGTCTAGTCTAAATCTACCCTCTTTTAGTCATCATCACTGGTTATGGCCAAAGCATTACCATTCTTGATTCTGAAACTGCTGCCCGGTGGGCTGGCGAATCTTTAGAATCACAGAATCATAGAATGGTTTAGGTTGGAAGGGACCTTAAAGACCATCCAGTTCCAACCCCCCTGCCATGGGCAGGGACACCTCCCACTAGCCCAGGCTGCTCAAAGCCCCATCCAGCCTGGTCTTGAACACCTCCAGGGCTGGGGCATCCACAAAGTCTCTGGACAATAACTTCTGCTGGTGCTACAGCAGAAGCACTATATGGCCCTCTATATTAAGGAATAATGAGAAAAAAGGAGGGGGGAGGGTAAGGCAAAAAAAAATTTTCAGGGATTCATTTTTGATATATATTGATCAAATCCAAGAGCTTCATAAATTACCATCGTCAGGCATCTGACATCCCTGCCACCCCGCGGAACCAAGAAATACCGAGCCCCCCCAGACAGTTGCCACCCCCTCACNCTCCCCCCCCCACCCCCCGGCCTCCATCCTCCAAGGATGCCTGACGTTTCCTCTAAATTTCCTCTTTAAAACGTCCCCGAATAGGAAGTCAAAGTTTGGGAATTTGTTTGTTTCACGGCATGAGAAGCACCAGCGTCTCAGATCTGTCCTCCCACAGACCCCGCCACGTCCCGCTTTAGGAGGTCCAGGATCAACACACACATCTGGTGGTAACCTCCTTTGAGCAATTGGCACGCTGGCAAGGAATCAGTCATCCCAATATTTTTTATTTAAAAAAAAATTATTTTACAAAGTCAGGAGTGATGTAGGACAGACATCACTGTCAGCTGATATGTTTCAAATGCTGATCTTGTCAAACCACTGAAATATTTGTATCTGGCGCAAGTTCACAAGCAGATCTTTTATCCCCTAGTTGTCCTATGCAGCATTTGCAAGTTCCCTTTGGCCAGAAGGTGAGTGCTTTGCACGTAAACCATCATGAGGAGAGTGACACAGTCTCAGAGTTGCCTTGCTCTGCCGGCAGAAGGTCTGCCTCTGCTGCCCTGCATTATACTCTGCTGCATGACATGCTACGAACAGCTTTGGTAGGGCTCTCGGTCCAGCTCAGATTGGGTACCATGGGGATGTCAGTCTACCTGCATAAATTCTCCTTTTTCCTCCAGCTCCAGGGAGGCTGACCGTGAAAGGCATAATCCTCATCAGGAAGCCATGACTGCCTCTGCAGAGTGAATGGTAAATCAGAGGGCAGCAACAAGCACTGACTATCACAGTGGTTTCCTCAGTCGGGGTGCAGGCTCTCACTTTACTTAGGTGTCTCCTTGCAGGGGAGATCACCGGATTAGAATTTGCTCTCTCCCTAGCCATCAGCTCCTGGCTGCTGAAGTCTGGATCCACTCCCAGCTCTAGTTTTGCACTGGCTGAACTGAAATTTAATACCACAGTTTGCAAAGCAGCAGGTGCACCAGACAGGTTTTTTTCTGTGCCGAGTTATACCCACAGAGATTAAACCTCCTATTAGAGCTTAAACAATCTTATACAGTAACTGCTGAAACTTGGACCAGAAGCAGCAAGGTGTTACGTGCAGAATGGATGAAACAGGGGCATGGCTGGCCTGTTGCCATCATACATTGCCCACACCGATAGCTGAGAGACTCAAGGCAGAGAGTTCCCAATAAATACCAGATGGCTACTGTGCAAAAAAATCCAATTCAAAACAAGGAAAGGAGCCTATATTTGTATAAAGGAACCAAAAAAAAACCAAAAAAAAACAAAAAAAAAACCCAAAAACCCACGAACCAGCCAGCACTGCTTATTCCTCTGGGCAGTAAAGCTCCATTTAGACAGCTCAGCAGTGCTGGCAGGACAGGCTCTCAGGCTGCCACGCTGGCCTTCCACCCAGTAACCCTGCTGATTATGGAACTGGTGAACAAAACAGTGAGCAAATCCCAGCCTCTCAGGATCCACCGTGTCTTTGGCTGTGTCTATGCATCTCAGGTCCCTCTGCTGGCAGCCAGGCTGGTAGGATGTTCAGCTCTCTGCAACTCATGATTGACTGACAAGCCATTCCCAAATAAAGTATTAGCCAGCACACAGGTTGTAGAGGTTCCTGAGCACTGAGTTCCTCTGAAACTTGGCCCACAGTGCTCATCAGGGAGAGGGAGAGAGCCACCAGCTCCCACCCTTTGCACTGAGCAACAGCACCGATGGAGTAAAGGGTGGGACACCCCAAGATAGCCATGAAATAGCATCTCTGCCTCTGATACTGCTTGGGTGATCTCCGTCAAGTCAGATCTGCCTGTGCCTCAGTCTGTTATGGTGGGAGAGACACCTGGTTCTGGCAGCTCAGATGGGACCTAACCAGGATATGGGCATCTCATGGCCAGATTTTATGGCTTGATCCATATGGGAGCTTGAGCTGCGTCTGCCCTTTTAGTTTAAGTCTAGATGAAATAGCTGGTGCCCAGCTACAAAACCTGAGAGGGCTCTGAGGACAATGATCTTTTACAAGAGCAGATTTGCAATGCAGATAAAGCAGGGCAGACTGATGAACGTCACGTCCTTGTCCGTTGACCAACTAAGGGTTTCTCTGAGCTTGCAGCACTCTCCGATTGCAGACACAGAAGAGGGTGGTGTTTGGGCACTGGCCATCTCTTGAGAAACTGGACTAACTGTTAGTTTGGAATGGAGGTGATTTCCAGCTCATGCTTTCCAAACTGCCCATGTACAGTCGAAAGGCTACAAAATTACACAAATTACAAAGACTGGGGACCTGGGGGTTGTGTGGCTGGATCTAAGGCACACCTGGGGTCAATACTGTCGCCACAGTGATACAGCCCAGAGTGGATTCACGACAGAAACTAAGGCATGTGAATGAGAAAGATGTCGACTTCCCTTTGCTCTGAGGTATTTAGTTAAAGGGAGAAAAAAAAAAAAAATAGCATTATGAACAATCTCAAGGAGCGGAGGTGCCTCCTGCAGCAAGTTCTCTCTTGTTCCAGGGAGGCCTTTTTGGATACCGTAAACCAGCTGTAATTCACCCTGCCTGCTTTCCCCGGGAGCAGCACAAGTCTTTGGAAGAGAAGCTGGAGTCAGAGCATGGATGTGGGTGAAAAGAAAGGCCCAAGTCCTTGATTTGCTAGCCCGGAGGGCAGAGCTCTAGGTGCTTTGCAGGAAGCACAGCCTCCTCTCCTGACAGCCCTTTAGTTTGGTTTGCTTTGTTGGGTTTTTGGTGGTTTTTTTTTTTGTTTGGTTTTTTTTTTTTTTTTTTTTTTTTACAGTACTTTGTGTTTATATTTGTCACTATTTGGTGAAAATGTTCCCGTTGTGGCAAAAGGTGATTTTGGCCGCATGTTTCTCCCAGACATAATGAGTGCTCCAAAGCCATGCTGATGGGAGAAGGCATAGCCGGAGCGGCGGGTGCTGGTCCGACGCAGGCGTCTCTTTGGTGAGGGTGGAGGGGGCCTCTTTTTGGCCTCTTTGATCTTGAGCAGGACCTGAAATTAGAAAATAAGATGAAAAAAGTGGGAAATGCATCATTATTCTCAAGCACGGTAAAAGAGGAGCAAAGAGAGGGAAACAGAAACAGGGGTACAAAGCCAAAAATGACTGACAAAACAGAGGGGCGGCAGGAGGGGCTGCAGAGCAGGACTGGAGCTGGCAGCACAGGATGGCAGCCTGGTAAAAGGAAAAGCAAATCTTATTCTAAAAGGCATTAATGGAAGTGTCATCTGTAATCCTTGGGTGGAGATGATTTCAGTGTATTGTTCCTCACAGCTCTCCGACGGCTTGGTTGGGGTATTACTACAGCTCTTTTAGTCAAATTTTTTTGACTAAAAATATTCTTTTCAGTCAAATAACCCCCAACGTTATTGGGGTCTTCTCAACAACAGTCAAAAGTCCAGAAAACAAATAAGGAAACATATAAAAATTGGCTTACTTAATCTAGAAAACAGGCTGCTAAAGGGGATCTCCGATATGTAAAAGCTTTTTGTAATGAGAATGGTGATCAATCAATTCTGATATTCCTTGGCAGAAGGGAAAGAACAAATGCACTTTGTTTGCAGGTAGTGGGCTCTCTGCTCCCACGCGGCCACCGAGATCATCTGCAGACAGGCATCTTTTCAGAAAGGGGCTGTCAAAGGCAGGAGGCCATCACTGAGTGCCAGCAGCTCAGCAGAATCGCCAGCCCCGGACCCCTGTCCTTCCTGCTTGGAACAGTGGCAGCTGTAGGTTCTCAGAATCACAGAAAGAACCATAGAATCATAGAATTGTGTAGGTCAGAAAGGACCTTTAAGATCATTGAGTCCAACCATCAACCTAACGCTGCCAAAACCACCACTAAACCATGTCCCTCAGCACTACGTCTACCCGTCTTTTAAGTACCTCCAGGGTTGGTGATTCCACCACTTCCCTGGGCAGCCTGTTCCAATGCTTGACAATCCTTTCAGTGAAGAATTTTTTTCCTAATATCCAATCTAAACCTCCCCAGGTACAACTGGAGGCCATTTCCTCTTGTCCTATCACTTGTTCCTTGGGAGAAGAGGCCCACCCCCACCTCGCTACACCCTCCTTTCAGGCAGTTGTAGAGAGCGAGGAGGTCTCCCCTCAGCCTCCTTTTCTCCAGGCTGAACAACCCCAGCTCCCTCAACCACTCCTCATAAGACTTGTGCTCCAGAGCCCTCACCAGCCTCTCCGG
>VWZL01000028.1:0-108125 GCA_013396915.1 Stercorarius parasiticus | reverse complement strand
GGCACTTGCCTTGTTGAACCTCATAACATTGGCTCCAGCCCATCAATCCAGCCTATCCAGATCCCTCTGTAGACCCTTCCTACACTCAAGCAGATCAAGACTCCTGCCCAACTTGGTGTCATCCTCAAAGTTCCTGAGGGTGCACTTGATCCCTTTGTCCTGGTTGTTGATAAAGATATTAAAGAGAACTGTCACCAGGGGAACACCACTTGTGACCAGCCACCAACTGGATTTAATTTCATTCACCACAACTCTTTGGGCCTGGCCATCCAGCCATTTTTTTACCCAGCGAAGATTACACCCATCCAAGCCACGAGCAGACAGTTTCTCCAGGAGAGTGCTGTGGGAAACGATGTTGAAGTCTTTACTAAAGTCCAGGTAAACAACGTCTACAGCCTTTTCAACATCCACTAAGTGGGTCACTAACAGTTCTCGGCTAAGCTCTAAGACTCAGGTTTGTACTTAAGTTCCTTTTTTACTTCCAGAGGGGAATCTCAGTACAGCAGGAAACCCAAACACTCCTCTCATGACAATTCACTTCCCACAGGATGTAGAAAAATAAAGTAATTTTCATAGAATCATTGAATGTGTTGGGTTGGAAGGGTCCTTTAAAGGTCATCTAGTCCAACCCCCCTGCAGTAAGCAGGGACATCTTCAACTAGATCAGGTTGATCAGAGCCTCATCCAGCCTGGCCTTGAATGTCCCCAGGCATGGGGCCTCCACCACCTCTCTGGGCAACCTGTGCCAGTGTCTCACCACCCTCATTGTAAAGAACTTCATCCTAATGTCTAATCTAAACCTACCCTGCTCTAGTTTAAAACCATCGCCCCCCATCCTATCGCTACGTGCCCTTGCAAACAGCCCCTCCCCAGCTTTCCTGTAGGCCCCCTTCAGGTACTGGAAGGCTGCTATAAGGTCTCCCCTTTTTCTTCTTTTCTCCAGGCTGAACAACCCCAACTCTCTCAGCCTGTCTTCATAGGAGAGGTGCTCAAGCCCTCGGATCATCTTTGTGGCCCTCCTGTGGACGCGCTCCAACAGGTCTATGCCCTTCTTGTGCTGAGGGCCCCAGAGCTGGACACTAGGGAGAGATACTCAACCCAAGCACTGAGGCTGGGGTTCTGGGCCACAGCTGTGTTGGACTTCTACTCAACTGACGGGTAAACTCAGCCCATTTTTACACATCTGAACTGCCTCTAACTGTGTCCTGAGGACCTCACTACCTGGCAGTCTTCTCTAGCACCCACCTACTCCCTCTGCAAGAGCTGAGAATTCCCCTTCACTCATTCTCCACCAGTACTGGAGCACCTGGGGAGCTTCACAGACACCCCAAGGATGATCAGGGCAGCCACTGAGGAGCATGTCCTTGGGGCTGTGCTCGCTCACACTTGTGTCTCACAGCTCAGTGCAGGAAGAGGAAGGAAGCACCAGGTGGCAGCAGCATTTAGCAGATGCTCTTGCTTGGAAGCCAGCCCGGGGAGCTGTGTTTCTGCTGGTCTTCTGGAGGGGCTCATTGGCTGTAGTGAGCTGTGCACTCTCTGCCCACTCCGTTTCTCCCTACCTCTCCCTGTCCTAGTGGCCTCATCTTCGTATTCCTGAGGAGGGCAGCTCATTTCAGAGAGGGGCATATAACCATTGGCTACAAATGAAGTAAATCCTGAAGTCAAAAAAATCCCCAGAGAACACATACACCTGCGTCGAGGATGAAGGGCTGCCCTCTGCCAGGCTGAACACTGCACGGCAGCAGGGTGGGAGGACTGAAACACTCCACTGCTTTGCCACTGACCCACGGCACTTAAAACCTGCACCTAAAAATAGCGCGGCTTCCTCGCTCCGGTGCAATCCAATCCACATCTAAATAATCTCAGCCATTGGCCCCAGCTGCAGATGGTTTGAACTGTGCCAAAACCCAAATTCAATCCTCCTTCTCAAGGGAACAGGGGACAGACGGATGGCAGCACTTCCACCTACAGGGACACACTCTGAGCAATGCCAGGCCCCTGCAATATGCGTCCATGGTAAGCTTAGGTGGTAGTAAGAAGGATTTCTAGTTAAATAAGGTATCTATCTCCTTACTTTATCACTGGGAGTTGGCTTTAACTGAGCCTTCAGGAATCGAAAGCCAACAACAGGCAGCACACAGAGGGTGATGCTGAGGAAGATTGCTAGCCACACGTTTGGTTGGCTGAGGGTGTTTCGAGCGGTACCTGGAGAACAAAAGCATGATTAAAACCATAACAGCAACACTCTCATCATCATTCACCTGAACTTTTCAGCCTCTGTGATTCCAAAGCACTTGTCAAACAGGCCAAAATTCAAAGTAGACACCATTTCTAACACTGAAATCAACTTGCTGTAGAGAAGATAGCAATATGAATATCACTGTCTGAGATGAGCAAAGAAAAATGCAATGTCCAGACTCAACTGCAGCAACAACCCAGGGAGACAAGGATATGAGAGTGAATGACAATTTGACTCTTTTTACAAACAGTCAAATCACTGCAAAGGATTGATATAAATGCTCAAGAGACCTTCTTCATCAGCAGTCCGGCACTCTCACCTTTTCCCAGGACTCTGCTCCAAAAGGAGGAACACTATTTTCTTACTTCCCAGCACCATTTCCTGAAGGATATGGAATACTGACTGTTACCAGCCAGTAGACAACAGGATCACAGCCCTTTGTGAGAAGAGCACACATTGCTCTGGGTGTCTGCATGGCCTAATGGGTGTATTGGCAGAGCAACTGCCATGTGCTGCCATGACACTGACACCTTCTTTGAAACCAAAGTGCTCACTTCTGGCTCCCCCAAAACTAAAGGAATGTAAGATAGAACAAACAGTCTGCAAAACCCTCATTACAAGGCTTACTGATGCTGTTGTTGGCAGTAAAGTTGCTGAATGTTTTCTTTTCAGTTGGCCAAATTCTGCTGTAATACAATTCCACTGAAATTAAAGTAAACAAGTTGTCTGAGTCCAGACTAGAAACATTTTCCTTAAAAATGGTTTCAGTCTGAGACCTTCCTAAGCAGCGCTCAGCATTATGGCTAATTTGACCCACGTAGTATCAACAGAACAGCAGACAGAGACATCCCTGGCAAGTGAGTTACCATCTGCCTCTGGAAACTGAACAGACACTGTCTTCTCTCAGTCATCACTTTTGATACTAAAAGCCATCTTACAGCGGATGTGACCGTCTGCTTGGAAAATACATTGCAATAACTGACCTGCAGCTCAGATATTTCTAAAATGGCCAAGCACCTTGACATTGCAGTGAAGATGGGCAGAACAAGTCTTGGCTTAACAATTCATGCAGAAAAAAAGGCATTGATTAATACACCAACCTGACATTGAAACAAAAAGCACTGGGATTTCAAAAGTAGAGTGTCATAACAATGATGTATCAATATTGGCTATGGATGAACAGAACTATTAAAAACATCTGAATTTTACTTTGCTGAACTTTCATCTTCCTCCTGGTCAAAGTCTCAGGAGACAGACTCATTTTTGTTATGCTTCACCATTTGTGTGTGTTCAGAAATCTGTTATTTGGAGCAACTCCAAAGACCTGGTCATCACTGGATTTTTTTTTTTGTTAGGAATTTGCCATTTAACGTGGCTGAAGGCAGACAGGCATCACACTGTAATCACATGGCATTTTTCTTATATCTAACTGGATGTTATACTTGTATACTTTCCTGTACAAACATGTTAACTTATTTACAAAAGAGCACTCATCCTTCTGCAAACAAATGCTCTGCAAGCAAAATTAGACACCTGGAAACAGAATATAAAAGAGCAGTAGAAAATATTCCAGCCAGCTCAGTAGGTTTATTTAAAGGATCATTCCTGTGGCTGCATGTGAATATGCATTCTTATGCAACGTAGTGAACGTGGCACACGTTCACCTGGATGGATGGGATCCAAAATAAGTATTCACAGCAGCCCTCAGAAATACCCTGACATTTCTTGTATAAAAGGCAGTTAATATATTCGGTTATTGCCTCTAGAGAGGCAATAACATGTACTATAAATACTCAACAGATTTAAGCCTTGCAGTATACCCATTTTGAGTGCCATCCAGATTTGTCCCAGGGCTTACCAATGAACGGAAAAGAGGCTGTGAAGATCAGGTACATGCCATCACTATACATGGTGAAGGTGATAGCAAAGTAAACAGAAAGGCTGCCCCAGATGAAGAACTGGTTCACAACTGTCCAGTAAGAGGTGTCCAAGCCAATCTGAAAGAACGGAATGATACAGCTATTGTCAGCACCTTAATAATTTAGTAGATCTGCGCTGAACACAGCTAGTTATCTTGTTCTGTTCTTTGTACCCCTGGTCCCAAGGCTGTTACTCATTCAAGTCTCAAGAAATACTAAAACAAAGATCATAGGATGATGGGAGGCCATTCAAGACAAGCATTACTATGCTTGCCCTGTTGTTGCACTCTTGTCAAGCCTTCACCAGTGGGCAGTACTGGAGACAGGACACCAAGTTCAAATGAGCCATGCTTATGTCCCTGCCCCCAGGCTGTTCTCTAGCATTGAAAATTAGGAGAAGAAGCCCACAAGACCTCAGAGAGCAGAAACCATCATCTAGGGAGGTAGGATTGATCAGCTTTTCTTGTGAGAAATTTCTCTTATCCTCCTAGTACTGTCTGAATTTTGGACCACCCAAGTCTTAAGCTATTTCTTCCAGCAAGCGCAGTTCTACCATCTGCATCATGCATGGGGCCAGGCTACAGAGACGGCCTCATGATGGAGACCCTATAAATAACTGCCTGATAGCAGACAGTCCCGTGCTACAAACCCATCCCATAAAACTGGAATGAGTCCTTCTCTACTCCCAGTATTAACTGTTTTGTCTGCTATGACTGTTAACTTCCCAAGGCAAAGACTCTGCTTTCCTGCCACCCTGATCTTTCATAACATACAAATCTGTTGTTCTGTTGAACTGAGAAGAGTAATCTGGTGCCAAAGGAGTTTTTATTTTTTGCAAGAATGCAAGATGCAGCAGCAAATACAATGCTGTCAAGATTCCAAGTGGCCCTCCAGATGCTGCCTTCATAAAACAACAACTAATTCCTAAAGCATTACCTGGGATGCCTTACCTGTACAGACACCACAATCAGTAAGCAGGTCTGGGCCATCAGTGCAAAGGACTGGTAGTCAGCAATGGCCTTCCCATCACTTCTCATTGTATTGTACATGGCCCCATAGGGGATGAAGAAGAGAATGAGGGAGCTGTAGATCCCTTGCAACATGCATTTGACAAACACCATTTTGTTGAAATAGAGGTTTTGCTGGCCAGGCACATATAGCTGAGGAAACAGCATGCTCCAACGATCATCCACGTCCTGAAAGTAGACAGGAGATGGTCAGATCTGCTGGGACCTACCCAACCGACCACACAAGACCACTTAGGGTTGCCATGTCCCTGTGACATGCATTTCCATGAGAAAAGGCTTGACACACAATTCACTCAGTTGTGCTGATGAGTGTGCCATATCCCAAAGTCACCTAGACACATTTTTCTGTGTTGAATTTCATCTTTCTGTTGCTGAGAAAGCTGACAAGTGCTGCAAAAAAAATGAAGGTACACTTCATCTTAAGCAGACTACATGGTCTGCTCTTCTGAGAGTTGCCTGGAAGTTAAGGGATAGAAAATACCTCCACTAGGTCCACACACAGGCAAGGCTGTCTCATTTGGATCCCTGAAGTGTCCAGAGCTGAACACTGTGAACTGTTGTGGAGTAGCAAGTTCCTACTTATTTAAGTTGTAAAAGGCATACAGGAGCAGCTTTATTGCTCCTATGTCTTGCTGAACAGTAATAGCATAATAATAGAATAGTATGTGAAATTCCTGCAGGAAGACTTCCTCTAGAAATGCTGAACCTGGAGAACCTGGCTTCAGATTCATTAATTGTTCTGTGTGGTCATTAAAAAGTCACTAGTTAGTTAGGCTTCAGGAACACAGCTAGTAAGATGTGACTACTTCAGGGGAAATATTGCAAAGGCAGTCTTTATTGTAGACAACAGCCTAACCCAACAGTCTCATCATGCACTGAAACCCACAGGCTAAATATTACACATCTCCTCCCTGGTGCTTCCTTTTTTTGTGCTCTCAGGTCTCACTGACAGGAAACTATGTTAGGAACTATCACAACAGCTAGCCAAACAGTCAGCTGCTTTTGCTTCATGGAACCAGCTCAAAGCACCTGGAGAAAAAAACCCACGTAAAAAAATCCAAGTGGTGATAGAAACAGTACCTGATCGAAGAGGCTCATTCCTAGCACTGGGAGGGAAGTATATACCAAATTGTAAAGCGTAATGAACCACTCATCATAGACAGTCTGGAAAAAAAAGATAAAAATACACAATTACATGCTGGAACATCTTGGTTCAAGACGCTACTGAGACCAAAAGTACAAGGTGATCCTGAGCAGGATCCGCCCCCCGCCTGGCACCGTGATCAGCTGCCGTCGGGAGGAGCATCACTACCCTGCAGCACCCCAGCACCCTCAGCCCTGGGGAGCAGGGGTTCTCATGCTATCTGCCCTTCCCGGGCTCTGGGGTTGGAGTCTGGTTTTTCTGAAACTGCTGGGAGATTTTTCAGTGCAGGAGATTTGCTCCTCTTGCAGGCTGTTGAAGCGCACAGGGGTCCTGGGGTTAAACTGAGTGCTTCAAGTGGGTTAACAGGGCAAGCACAGGTTTCACATGGATCTGCACCAAACTGGTTGGGCCCCTCTGTAATCTGTATCCTCATTTGATGGCTGTTTGAACACCTCTGAAAACCCCACAAGGCACCTATGTGCTTTATAATGTACCTAAATATCTCCAGGCATCTATCCTCTACCAGCAGCGCAGTGAAGGCAGCAATATCTGCTCTATACTCATACAGATGAAGAACAGGCTGCCCAGGGAAGTGATGGAATGGCATCCCTGGAGATATTTAAAAGTTGGGTAGATGTAGTGCTTAGCGACATGGTTTAGTGATGGTTTTTGTCAGAGTGAGGTTGATGGTTGGACTCGATGATCTGAAAGGTCCCTTCCCACCTAGGCAATTCTATGATTTTATGATTCTGAGGCAGATCTGCGTGCCATTCAGTCAAGTGGGGAGGATGGCTTAGTTTATTTCCTTTTAAAATGTTTCCAGATACTTTTCTTGAAAATGCTAGACATGACCACGATAAAACAGAAGCTGGACTTACCTGTGCTGAGAAGCCAGAGAAGAAGCCGTACCAGAAATGCACTAACGTGAAGGCAAAATTCTTGTAGAAGAAGTATTTGAGGAACTTGCACATGCGGATGTAGGACCACCGGCCATGCACCAAGAGCAGGCGCTGCAGGTAACGGAACTGTGCGAAGGAGAAGTCACTGGACAAGACTGCCTGCATCCCCTCCTGGCCACTGATGCCAACCCCGATGTGAGCAGCTGCAACAAGAAGGTTATTGATCATGTCATTACAGGGACAATTTTCATCACCTTGTTTTTTTAAAAGCATCCCCTCCACCAGGACACTGTGTTAATTCCCTCCCAGCCTTCATAAATAAGTCATATGTAAAATTATTTTTTAAAAGATAAGAATATTTTGGGGCACTAATTCTTTCAGCAGCATTATGGTTTTGGCTGAGGTGATACATTGCCAGTAACTGTGCTTGTATTATTTGAAATTACACCCTCAGTGACAATTCATGTTTCCTTTATGAATGTTTTCCAACAGCATAAATGTTGATGTTTACAACAGCTTGTGTTATGAAAAAACAACTTTAATTTATTTTTACCTGTTACTTGTATTTACATGCATGCATGTCCTTCCAGCTGCCTTAAAACATCACTTCAGACAAGCAAAACCTTTAACCTCTGTATAGATTTCTCAGATACAGTGGTTCAAGGCAGACTGTAGCCTTTTTACATTTCCTAGGCTTTATAAGTTCAATCAAATAATTAGATAGAAGAGTCATGTCTTTTTTTAATAGTGACTTGGGTTTATTAAACATGGACATAAGTTTAATGTGACAGCTAATTATACAGCTTTAGCTAATGAGAACAATCTTGATGGCTGGAGGTTGGTTAGATTCAGGGGTTTCCATGGAACAGTGAACTGATAAAATCCCAAAGTCCCAACCCTCTCGCGGGGGGAGAGGGGGTAGATTCTAATTATCATGTACACTTTAACTTGCTTTTCTTATCCTTTTTTTACTGACTGCCTGACTTATCTCCCTTGAAGCTCCCTACTTAGCCTTTTCTTTCTTAATTAAAAGGCTCCACTTAATCAATTCTTGCAAATTAACACAAGGAAGATTAGCAATAGGCCCTTCTGAATAATCTTAATTTAATTATGCCTAGTTAGGGGATTTTTTTTCATGAATTCGCTGAGGTAATGCAGCATCAAATGATGCTCAAGGACAAAGGGGCCTAGAAGCCCGTGATTTATAACTCAAGGGAGGTAATTGGCCCTACCACGTGGAAGTGTTAAAAAAAAAAATAATGTAACATTATACAGACTATTTACAGGGAAGAAGATTTTCTTTCTGCATTGCAGACAGGCCCTCTCTAAAACAAACCTTTTTTTTTCTCTGTATTGCCATTGTGATGGTGGCCATGCAGGCACACAGGTGGACATGTCACAGCCCCTGTGGGCTTTTGTTTGTTCTAAGGTAGAAACAGAGAAATAGGCAATAAATGCAGCCATCGCTTCCTGTGATCCTGCAGGCGGGAGCACAGCAAAGAGCCCCCCTGTGTGTCCTGGAAGGCAGGAGACACGAGTAGCCTATAGAGTAGCCTATAGTGACAGTGCTCTGTAGAAACCTGCCAAAACTTGGGACACAGCCACTTGGTGCCACAGAGAGGGTGGTACGGAAGGCACTCAGATGTGTGTACCTACTGCTCGGCCACCTCTGGTAGCAAATACCTCAGTGAGTCAGTTTGCTAGAGCAAGCCAGCTATTGTCCATCACTCACTTTTGATCATGCTGACATCGTTGGCACCGTCTCCGATTGCCAGGGTCACAGCCTTCTTGTACTTCTTCACCAGCTCCACCACCTGGGCCTTCTGCAGCGGCGTCACCCGGCAGCAGATCACCACTTTGCACATGCAGGCGGTTCTCACCAGCTCCAGCTCCAAATTCCCTTCCAGAGCGTAAGCCTGAGAAGAAGGAGCAAAGGGAGTGTTCAGGTCAGACTGGCAGCAGCTGGTGGCCTGACGAAGAGGTTGCAGCAGGAAGGAAATGAGAACTGAGCTCAGTCTTCCATTCGGCAGAAGGAAGTTATGAGATACCCTAGGTGGATCCGTCTGTTTGGTTGCCGGGAGCATCCCTACGGTACAACATCATGCCATGCAACGTACACCTTGGATGCCCCACAGCTGGATTTGCACAACAGTTGCCCTGGCTGATGTAACCTGACAGTGCAGCAGAAGTGTCCAACAACAGGAGCACTAAATTAACAAAGCTGCTGCTGGGCCGGAGACAGCCTTGCGTATCTCCGTGACAGAGAGTCTCCGCTCATCCCCATAATAGAAGAGATTTCAATTTGGGAGTACTTAATTAAAAAAAAAAAAACACGGAAAAGGCTGAGCTCAGGTGGGCATGACAAAGCAAAACAAAAAGCTAGGGAGAAGGCAATTTTGCTCTGAGTGCTGAACTGTTAAATGAGTCAGATGTTATTTCTTTTCAGGAAGCACAGGGAAAATTGGATGTCTGGTCACCCCTTCAGCTCTGTGGAGGGAGGAGGGACTGGTGTTAGCTTTTCGTATTTCTTTCAGATAATGCTTTTTGGCTCTGTGCTTTTGGTGTCTGTTATCAGCAGACATGCATGGAAGGAGCCTACAGGGCTGTCTGCTCCACAGAGCAATTAGAGCAGGCCAACTGCCCTTTCTGCGTAAGGCAGACAATCCTTAGGCCAGATATCCTTTCTTCTTGAAACAGAGAGCTGTGAGTCACCAGTGCCCCCGCTTCCCTCCCGTCAGTGGCAGGCAGGCTTGCTCAACAAGAAAGACCTTTTCATGGTTTAGTTTTAGTACTAGCGGGTCACTGCTGTTAGAGACGGCTTTTCCCACAACATCCTCGCCGCACAGCACTGGCAAAATATTATCACGTAGTATATTAGTGGTACTGTACACAAATCAATTAGTATGATGATGCTGTTACAGATGCTGATGTGCTTCTGTTCACTCACTTTATTTAAGCAAGACCACATGTGTGCATAGCCCCAGTGCTGCCATCCCACCCATCTGCACACAGGAATATGGCACTGAACAGATGCTCTGTTTGAGCAGGACAGTGTCAGCACTGTCACCATTGTTCAAGCTCTAGGTTCGTAGAAATAAATAAATAACATATAGTTTTATCCACACTGTCCTTGTGGTCCACCCCCAGGAGAAAGCCATGGTCTTGGTGAGACTGGCTGTGTCCACTCTGTTGCAGGCGATGTGGGCTGTCTGCTCCCACACAGCCCAGATTTGCATTTCTTTGTGTGGGACGTATCTCCTTGCCAGGGTGTGGATGAGCATGTGGTTTTCCAGGAATAAAAAGAAAGCTTTGTCACCACTCCCAGTGGTGCTCTTATAGCACAGTACTCGGGGTCTGTCCTGCAGGCTGAAGAGATGGAGTAGGAACAGAGAGGGGCTCATGGCTGGCTAGGATGTCAGAAGATTCGCCCGTGCAGAAGCACCAAACTTGATAGAGCTCTTGTCTGTTTTGCAGTGGGGATCTGAAGGGGATTAAGGCCCTGGAGTTAAGGAGGGAGCGAAAGTAAAAGAGGGAGAGAGGCTACTTGACAATGTAGACACTACCTGAAAGCATCCTCTCTAGCCCAGGGTCTGTATACATGGCACACAAGCCAAAAATAGAGCAAGAAGAGATTTTTTTTAATAGTAATTTGCTGGGCTGGCATAGAGCTGGGAGTTAAATTTGCTGGACTGCGATCAGGAGAGGTAGCAACCACAGGGAACAGAAGCATCTTGTCTCTGAAAGGTGGTGCCTCCTGGCTCTTCCCACATCTACCTATTTGCTTCCATAGCAATCTGGGAAAGCAAAATACAATAGACAAATAAACCTGATCTAGACTAAGCCTTCCTCCCAGACAGGCTGAAATTTAACTAAATTGTTTTTTTCGCTAACCTGTTCTAAAAAATTTCCAAGGATGGAAAAATTTATTCCAGTGCTTCACTATTCTGACCAGGAAGACATCTAATCCCGAACTCTCTTGTCTCAGTTTGATTCCATTACTTTGTTTACTTCTTATTATTTGAAGAGTGTTACCAGGACTGATCAGTGTTCTCTAGGCTCAGAAATCCTAACTCTCTCAGTTTTCCCTTATGCTGTCCAGATCATGCATGACCACTCTTAGAGTTTTCTTTGTCTAGCTGGTCTACCTTTTTTTAAAGAAAATGGCCCCAGTAAGTTGAATTATTTCAGCTAAGACTTTACTGATGCCATATGAAGCAGGAGGCTTTCTTCACAAGTCTTACAGATTATGCTCTTACATACATATCTTTGATTTTGTATGTGTGTAGTCGATTATGTGAAAGTGGAGAAACAACACATTTGTACTTACTGAATTGCATTCTCCATTTTTCCAAAGTATCTCTCCAATTTGTTAAAATTGTTTTCAAATCTAATCTCAAACTCCATCATGCCTGTGGTTTCTCCCAGCCTGGTGTTATCTGTCTCTTCTTAAGCAGTTAATGAAAACACTGTATATCAAATAGGTGTGGGATAGCCTCCTGCAGATGCCACTTAGCTGTTGTTTTAGATCAACAGTGAGCCCTTAGGAGCCATAATTTCCAAACAGTCTTGCATCTGTCACTTAACAATTCCGTCTAGACTGTATTACTTCAGTTTGCTTGAAAGAACATCATGAGAAAGAACATCAAAGAATTCATTAGTTAAGTTATAGGATATATATCCTACCTTTTAAATATATCTTTATCAGATATATTTATTAGAATGTACTCTTGGCATACTTGAAACCCATGTCTGATGTTTTCTTATCTTCTTGATGCATCTATAAACTGCCTGATTATTTTTCTAGTATCTTTCTGGAAATTAAAATTTATCCAGCTACTTTACCCCTCCTCATTGCCTAACATCAGGGCGAACTCTACCCTGTTCCAGTCTTCTGAAACCTTGCCTATCACCTTTGGTGTCTCAGATAGCCACTGAACCTAATCTTCAATTAGAGAAAAAAAATAAAAATCCAGTCCTCTGGAGCTAAATTTTGTAAGCATTTTCAGACTTCCAGTATGTCCCTATCACAGTCAGTTGCTAAGAGAACTCAGCCCTAACATGACTCTAAACCTTCCTTACCAGGCTGTGGCCGGTGATAACCAGACCGTACACCCCATTTGCTTGCTCATCAGGAATAATTTTTGGTTTTTTTGAAGATTTTTCAAACTGAATGTTGATTTCATCACTGTCCAGAAAGGAGTCTGGCTTCATCTTTTTCCTTGCATTCCTAAAAAAAATACAGAATAATAACGAAAAGCTTGTAAAGATACATATTTTTTATTAAATCAATTTAATGAAAATATAAAATTTATGCTTCCCTGTGATAGTTTAGTTCAGTTCTCCCTGTATCCCTAGAACAACATGCATGGTTTAGCTGCTGTTGTTTGTGCAGACCACCAACATGGTTCTGAAACTCTAAGAAGTGTGTGCTAAACCTGTGCTGATTTAAAGTCGAACAAACCATCTGAGTGCCACGAAGAACCATATTCCAAAGGGCATCCCAATTTTCTGTGCCTATTGTCTGACAACCATCTACTTCAACAGAAAGGGACTGAAAAACTTTCCCATTTTCCACCTATACGTAAGGACTTGTGTCTACTGAGGAGGCTATGGAGGAAGGCAAATTTGCAGATAATGCTAGAAAAGGACCATACCCAGACAAAGGACTGAAATGTGGAGGAATAGCAATAGCAGTAGAACAACAGCATAGCTCAAGCCTGGGACCAAAGGCTTTGTGGCTCCAGATCGCTTGTTGAACATCAGCTGATATCGCCTGTCTGACTCCGCTTTCTTATACATTTACATAGATTTGAGCTCTTGGATCAAGAAGCTTGGGAGTTTATCTTCAGAGGAGAATTCTACACTATGTTGCTGCTGGATCTTACAGGGAGCCAGCTATTCATTACCTAAGGTCCCTGAATTAACTGCACAAAGTAAGGTCCAGAGGAAAAAAAGATGGAATAGTACAAACTACAAATACTGTTCCATTCCAGTGTCAGTGCGCAGCAAGGAAGCTGTGTATTTCAGCCATTTACCTCAACTCATTAAGTACGTCATCAGATGTGTGGCCTTCAATAATGAAAACATCTTCCATGTCATCATTCAGCAAGTTGCAGGAGTAACCAATATTCATTGCCGTCTCTGGGAAAGATAAACCAGGAAAGATAAACCATCTTAGCAGCCCCAAATTCACACAGCATCTTTGTGGCCTTTTTACACACAAGACAAAATCTCCCTTTCTCACTGAAAACAGCTCTGAGCCTTTCAGAGTCAACAGTTTCAGAGAGCCAGAAGAGTCACCCTGATGGACGTAGCAGCAAATCTCCCTTAACTGGGTTTTACAAGGACACAGAAAAAAATAATTCTACTAAAATGAAAAAGCTTAAAACACCCTTTGGCCAACATACTTGGAGCAACAAAAAAGATTTCATTTTGATTCAAAAGATTTTTTTCAGAATATTTAACTTTCCTTACCCCTACCCCCAGAAAAGCCCCAAACCATAGTTCTGAAGAAGGCATTTTTTTGTAAGGCCTTCTTGTAAGGGATTTTGTTCAGAAGATTCTAAGAAATTAGTATTTTGATATTTCATAAGCAAAACTATTACATTTTGGAACATGTCATAATGAAAAGTTCCATTTTTCTCAAAAATTCTCTGCTCATTTCTTAGATGAAATTATTTGTAAAAACTTTTGGCCTCCCTGAAACACCATTGTTTCAGTGAAGTTGCTAGTTCTCCAAAACAATTCGTTGGAGTCTATTCTCATTTCTTTCCAATTTAATACTTTCTCCAAAAGCCTGTATTTCCTCCATTTCTATTCTGGATCATTAATGCCAGGACCAAATAGAAACCAACCCAACATCCACTTTAGCATTAAAGCTCCTGGAAAGCAGCACAAGATTTTTTTCCACCTTCTCCATCAGGATAGTCAACTGTACTAAATTGACACCTTTTCACAGTGTATGAGAGCAACAATGGGAGGCTCGTTGTCATCTCTCCAAAGGCAAAGGATGCTGCCTTCATGCTGCTTACAGCCTCAGGACAGGAATTAAGAACAGGCACTAGCTACAGTTATCTGGTCTAATTCCAGATAACTGGAGTTCAGCCTGGTTGGCAATGAAGCAAAGACCAGTAAGTTTGTCGTCTGTGCAGTTTATCAAAGGAGAAAGAATGAGAACATGGGTCTTAGCAGAACCATCCACCAGTGGGAGAGAAGGGAAACATCCAAAGCTGTAGTCCCTTTACCTTGTTTGTCTCCAGTAAGAACCCATATCTTAATGTTGGCTTTGGCAAGAGTCTCAATTGTCTGTGGGACTCCGTCTTGTAACTTGTCCTCAATCGCTGTGGCACCTAGCAGCTTAACAGAAAACAGAAGGGAACTGGTTAAATCTTGCCATTGCTAGCAAAGAAGAAAGCATTAGACATCCAGGTAATTAACTCAAGCAAACACAAATGAAATCCAGGAATAAGGTTGTACTGATTTTCATTCTTTGTCAGCAAATTTCATGTACATAGCAGAGCTCTGATCCTGCAAATGCTTTTGTCTCAAATCTCTCAGGCTCAGATGGGTCATGAACATATATGAAATTATTGGTCAACATGTTTGCAGACCTACAGGTTCTTCCGCACGTTCCCTTCACAGCAGATAGAGCTGTCACTGTGGGACAAAGACAGCTGTGGATCCCCAAACCTCCATATGCATCCTCTAGTGTGGAGCTTGCTCCCAGCCATATTGCAAGGCAGCAGTCATATGGCTGCTAAGCATCTTCACGAGCCCACGACAGATCTGTCCCCACCGCTGCTCTGTGCTGTCGCAGAGCTAAACCACAGACTGCTCAGGGCACAAACCTTATTTTAAAGTTATTCCTTTTTCTGGATTTTGGAGATACTTGGTGGGTTTAACCTATTGTCAAAAGGACATGAAGGTCTCGCTGCTAGCTCAGGTTTAGACAGCATCTGCTACCACCTACCTCCTGCTGTCGGGAGACTAAATTCAGGGGTTGGCTTTAAGCCCAAGATCCCTCTTGGCTTCCTGGGACATTCATCATTCATCAGCTATGAGTGTTATCAATGTAGATAACAACTCTGAGGGAACTTCTCTATAGGGTCTTTAAAACTGCACAATCCACATTTTACAGCCGCAGTGCCTGGTCCAGCTAGCGAGACCTTAAATGCTTGCAGCATCCAAAGTCCCCTCCTGGGAGTACCTGCTCATCCTTGGTGACCTGACTCTGAGCTGGAAGCCCGAAGATGCACACTGACATCAAATGTGCCCAGTAACAGAGAACAAGGGCATGTGTTCCCCACAGCTGCATAAAGGCAATAGTATTGTTGACAGGCCTTTGCCTGTCTGCCCATGACCTGGTGCAAACAGCAGCTGGAGAGACAGTCATGATGCCTTCCTGATCATGCATTTTCCTTAGTTTTTAGGTAAAGCAATGATAAATAGTATTTTTACTACTCTTCACTGAATACAACCATGTTCCATGCCTATTCCCCCTTGTTGTCGTCATATCCTTACTCCCCCTAAGGACCTTTATCAGGAGTCTGCCACACAGAGGGACTTCTGCTCTTGCCCATCAACCTGACTATGATACTTGACAGTCCTCTACATCTCCATGAGACTCTTCTGTTTTGTTGCTGACTCTGCCTCTCACGTCCATTCTCTGTGACAAACCAGGCTTTCCTACACCCACCCTCTGTCTAGCCCTCCAACACCTTTGGGAAGTAAAGTCACTCCTGTACGGAGTACAAAGAAGAGGAAAGAGTGCTTTCTTCTGGGCTGCGCTTCTTCCTGCTGCAGGCCTGTGACCTCTTCTCTACACAAGCCATGAGCTTCATAAACCTTTCTTGCAAAGCATCTGGCTCCTTAACCTCCTAGACCTCCATCTCTCTCCTGCTTTGGAAATGACCCATGCAGCACTTGCACAATCTGTTCTCTGGACTGGAGGATTAGCGTCTTTCCAGAGCAGAGCCAGAAGGGCAGTAGGCTCTGCTCCGTGGGCTATGCAACTTGCAGAGGTCATCAGCTCCTCAGCTGATGCTTGCTTCTTCCCAGCCCCTGCTGGCATCCTGAGTGTGCAGCTAATGGAAGGAGCAACCATGCGGTGCGGCTCCCAGGATTTCTGAGATTTCAGAAAAGCAGTGCTGCGAGTGCAAAAGCTGACTTGCTTCCCCTCAGATCCCACACATCCTTTTCATTCATTATTCACGGCTCTAAAACACAGGCAGACCCCCCCCAGGGCATTCAAAAAGTTGTAACAACACTCATGGAGAAAAGAATGACTTGAAGATCACACTTTAGCCCTATTTCAAATTGACACAAACATGTTCATGGACATCATCTCCCCATCCTGCCCAGGGCTGCAAGAACAAAGAAGACACTCTCTGATATGGAGGGGCACTGGGGATTATTCACTGACTGCCGTTTCAAAGACAGGAAAATAAATAGACCAGCAAACTATTTGTGTCCACGTCATCTCCCTCAGGCTCTGGCATGTCACTTCATCACGAGAAAGCTACTCTGACACCCATGTGAGTTAAAATAAAACCATTCCCCTGCACTGGTGGGTGACACCCCAGTTATGGGCTCCTGACGGAGGTGCCAGTGAAAACCCAGGGCTGCTGTATTCCTAACCACTCCCGTCACACAACCCACTGAGATGTTTGCAAAGCAATGTTTACCGAAGTCATACTGAGCTGTTTATTGACAAACCACCAGCCTCACTGCCTCCCCCAGAGCTTGGCCCAGATTTCCTGAAACACCAACCATTAGATCTTTTTCAATCTCTTCATATAACTCCGACAGTTTTTCTTCCCGTCCTTCCAAGGCAGTGCTTGCTTCATGGTGACGCCTGATCCAGTCCTGAAAATAATCTTCATCCAGGTTTTTATAGGCCACCACGAGTGTCCTCAGAGCTTCACCAGCAAACTCCTGTGAGACAGGGGTGCGGCAGAATAGGTCAAAAAAGAACACTCCGCTCACTGGGGCTTACAAAGGACCCTTGGAAAGCAAACGGCTCTCCGTAAAAGCTTCTTGCCTACCGGCTGCAGAGAAACAGTGAAAAAATCACACCTTAGACCACAAACCTCAGGGTACTTTTTAAAAACTAATTCCAGACCATTTTATCTTTGCCATCCGTGGTCCTCACAAAGAAGAAATTCAAAAAGGGCTTTCCTACTTTCTGTCTCTGAAGCTTGACATTAACCGGGTAGTTGTTTCCCAGGTTTGCATTTCTCAACATAAGGTTCAGAACAATGAGACCTGAATAAACACTGAACACAGACTTGAATTTTGGACCTGGGCTCAGCATTTTTAGGGTGCAAATGCTGGCTGAAATGCACACAGCGTGAACACACTCAGTCATGACACCTCAGCATGCCCTTGTTAAGTGTGCTTTCTGCAGATGCATGATTGACGGTATGGATCTCAGTGTTTGGTGGGATAACAGAGATCTCACTGTGAAAAGTGAGGTGTTCCCCCAGGCATGAAGTAAAGGCGCATCAGGAACAGGCTACATCCGCAGCTCTGCTCTGCTCTTTCCTTCGCCAGCAACTTCTCTGGTTCCCCCAGTCAGTGAGCAAGATATTTGTGCTATTGCACGACCCCTCTGGCAAAACTTCCTGTTATCTTGTGCTTTGTACCGTACCAGCAGGATCTGGCATCACAGGGGGCAGCAAATATTGGCCAAAATATTTGCAAAGCACACCTATTGTCACACACCAGCAACCATATAAAAGGCCACAAGTTTGAGTGACGCATTTTCCTTGCTGCCCAGTCAATATGCCCCCATATAAACTAGAAGAAGGGGAGGTGAACAGGTCCTGGCACCTGTTCAGTCCCTTCTGACTGAGACCCCTCGGATCACAGTCGCTGCAGATCTGAATTGAATTCAAGAAGGTAAACAGTTCTGTGGCCCTTTACTGATTGACTGATTTTTTCTGATCCAGGGCATGCTTGAATGCATCAGGTGCCTGCATTGCAGAGTAACAGCAGACCTGGATGGAAATTTAGTTGCCAAAACACGGATTGTGTAGTGCCATTTCAAGTGTTTCACCTCTTCTGCCTGCCTTCCAGCTCCTACTCCAGAGGAATATAAGGCTTCTGAATGTTCTGTATTGTATTTGCCATCCATGTCCAGATGTCCTAGAGCAGTTCAAATGGCATCTGGTGCCCAGTCTTAGGCAACTGATTTGAGACCTAAGGCTTTATAAATTAATTTCCCCCTCCATTCCTCACGAAAAAAAAGAATTAAAAAACTAGTGCTTGAGTGCTGCTTAACAACTTTAATTTTTATCTCAATACAAAGTACATTTCCATACCTGGAGAAAAGGAAACCACCAAATGTGGAGATGTTGTGCAGAAGGTAACACTTACATTCAGGTGTTCTGTGGTCTCCTCTTTGAGAGAGTCGCAGGATGAATGAAGCAGTTCATAAAGAATGGTGTCAGCCCCCTTGCAGTACAAAGTCAAGTCACCTTCTGGACTCCGCACTATGAGGAAGAAGAAGAGAAATTATAAAAATCCCAGACTGAGGCACTTGGGTTTCACAGCATTTGCATCAAAACAAAGAAAGGTTTTTAGAGGTGTCCAAACTCTGCCAAGTGTTGGCAACCTCCCAGGAATCAAGACAAGCTTTGCTTAGAACAGAAGATAATGCAACTACTCTGTACATTAGAGGTAGCAGAACAGGGAACTGTACCCAGATTGCATTGGTCTGAGCAGATGCTCTGTTCAGCTACGTGATTCCTACAACACTTCAGGCAGGACATCTGCATTCAGATCATGAATAAGTTGTTCTTAGGGAACTGGTCCTGTTGTTCCTATTGCTCCCACCAGTAAAGGTACTACCACTCTCTTACTACAGTTATGGTACTCCAATTCCTGAAATATCTGAGGATATTGGAAGGTTAATAAAGGCTACATGAGGTTTCTTGAATAATTTCTCCTTTTTCCTTTCAAGAAAGTGGGCTTCTTTACTCATCCTTGCATTCTCCTTCCCCACATCTTCAGATTTTGCTAGTAATTTTGAAGCCGATTAGAAGGAAAACCTTTCTTGCACTGTCATGAGGGAGGTAAGATATGCAAAAGGCTTAGCATCATCAGGAGGCTGCTCCATCATTGTGGCACAGATGTTAAGATGTTCTGCCATGAGACTAAGTTAAGTGTTTATCTAGCACTGTTGCTGTATAATTGAGAAGTCAAGGCAGCCCATCTCAAGCACTCAAATGTAAATGTCACTCAGAAAGCATTGCAAAGGAGGTCTCCTAGCAAAAGGCATCACAGCAGAATGAAGGCCAACTTTAGAGCCTAAGAAGTCAGGAAGGAAAGAAGGGAGCAAAGGGAACATACCAATAACAGACATTCGCTTGCGAACATTGTTGAAATCAAGAATAGCCAGGAGTTTGTAGACTTTTGTTTCTCCCATTTCCACAACAGTGATGGTCTCTGGTGTGCGAGCCCGGAACACAAATCCAAAGTTTCTGGCAGCAGTGACGAGGGCTCCCTCATCAGGAGATTGTGCCTGATACACCAAGTTACCTGGCATACAAGGGAAAGAAAGTAATGTGGCTTCTGCTTTGTTTCTGAGGCTAAACAAATACAAAATCAAAGACATTGTATAGCAGTTAACACTTCACTTATCTGTCTGTCCCCAGAGATGCAGCACTAAAAGGCACCTTATGTCCACATGTCTCTGTCAAGTCCCATCAACCTATCCTCCAGGCCAGTGCAAAATGCCCCCTAGACTCTTTCGGGGTCTTTTAGCACTCTCTTTGGAGTCCAATAGATTTCATTGACAGGACAACTTCCTTGGGTTTAACCCCTTCTGTTTACATCTGCATGTATTTTTCTCATCAGTATTTTCACCTTATATGTGTCAATTAATGGTTCAAGCCTTTAAAGCACAGTTTTCACCCTGACTGGGGTTTGAGGAGACTGACTCAGTACCTGCGGGAACACTGAGTGAGTGGAGATAATGAGTCTCCAGTAGATAGGTGCTCTATGCTCTTTGCTTTATGGGACATGGTGCAGAGTAGGGAAAGAGTGGGGGAAGCCGTCTGCCACCTCAGGGAAGCTGTGGCACCTGCAATTTCCGCACTCCAGAAATGTGGTGTTTGCAGTATTGTCAGCTCCACCACAGGAACACAGAGGGAGTGGAGGCCCTGGTCCTTTCTCTTCCAATGTGGCATCTCCAAAGGCAGTGATTTACGTGCAGCCATATACTACAGAAAATCACCAGGGAGACAAAAGGACCAGTAACAGCTTCTGTGGAGAGAAGACATGCTGTGGTTCAGGGTGAACATAACCGTTCAGTTTGATGCCTTCAACAGTCCTCACCTTCCTTCTTCTCTTCTGGCATCACTGTGTGACAAAGCGAGAGGAGCCGGAAGAACCTGTGCGTCGGGACATCACTCAGCTTCACAGCTTCCACCAGGCTATGGTCATAGAAGGCAAACTTTGGGTCGGCTAACTGGTTGTATGAGAAATCAACCTTCTCTGTGTTCTGCAAAAATATGGTTTGGTGTTAGTTGTGGAGCTCTCACATGGTCCCATCACATTCCCCCCTCTCTTCCTTACAAAGGGCTCTCTCCTGCAGGGCTGTTCATGACAGAGACTGATGAGTCTAAGTGGGAAGTTGTGAAACCTACTGAATCACAGGAGAGGACAGACACTTGAGGTGCCTTTCAAGGCAGCACTCAGTATGAGAACCTGGTTAGCTAAAGATGCCTCTCTGTACAACGACAAATGCTACAGGATCCCAGCCTCAGGATTTCTATAGCAAAGAAATGCCTGCCTTCAACATATGCCTGCTGGGTGGCATCATACTCCTGATTTCAGTGTCTCTCTGTGACAGGAGAATGTGGAAGTCTAATTTAAAACCATTCAAAAAGCTGTGTTCTCCACCTTTTTCTCCCAAAGCAAGAAAAAATCCTGATATGGAAAAAGATGACAGACAAATGATGTAAAGGTTCAACTCCACAGGCACTGCCCATTTGGTCTAAAAACAAGGAGCCCCAAGCAGAGGGGAACACAGTGGAGAAATGGCCAGAAGATCGCAGCATGATGTGTCATGGAGGAATGCACCGCTGTGCCTGCCCGGGACAATTCCAACTCCCACCCCACCCCCAATGAGCTCAGAGTTTCCAGGATGGGAGTCATCCTCTTGACCTCTGCAAGCTGACATTTAGTGCTTACTGCAAGAGCGTAGGCCCACCCCACACACACACCCTCATCTGCGCAGCGAGGTCCAGGCACTGCAACACCGTGGATGTGTGGGCAGCAACCTTTTGACCGGCGAGTACCATGGGCAGGAGGAGCTGCCGGGCAGACAGTTGGCAGGAGACCAGCATGTGTCCCCAAGCAAGTCCGCCCTTTGCATTTTGCTGCCTGAGCAAAGTCAGTCTGGAGGCACAGCACTCGGCACATATAGCCAATTTCAGTGGGTAATTTAAGTTTCAAATGGCCTGGAAATGAATCACTGGAACGAGGAGTGGGATTTTCATCATCACCTTGCTTGGATTACTGCACGCAGTTTTCAGACATTTTAGGCAGTGAAATCCAAGACATGTGGGTTTGTGCCAGCGGGCAGAGGCTAGAGAGATATGGAGAAGTCACCCATTTTCAGACTTTCTGATGTCCAGGCATTAGAGAAATTTGACAGTGACCTTGTTATTGATATGAACTGAACTCACTGATTCCCAGCCAAAGCTTTAATTAACTGCCAAGGATAATAAAATTCACCAATGACCAAGTTTCCAATAAATACCAATGGCCAGGTATTCAAAAGGAGCTGTGTGTGCACTAGGATGTCGGGTGAAGCTGAGGGAACAGTGGCCACTCAAGCTACCTGACCTGCAGGTTTCAACCAGGCTTACTGGAAGGCAATGCAACTCTGTCAATCCTCTGACATCCACGAGAACACACATCCCTTTTTTCTGGGTCAAGAGGAATATACCTTGCAGCGTCAAGAGCATGAGCTATGTCTGGGTGGGCTGTGTGCGCTAGCACCTGTGTAGGCAGGTTCACAAAAAGCACAGATCCTGCTAGCACTTGAGCACTTACCTCATTTATTTCTATCCTTTGCCCAGACATATCATACACATCACCTGCAAGCAAGAAAGACTGAGGTTATAGCCACAAACTCTGGATAAGTGCAGTCTCTGAGCTTCTCTACCAAAAAAATTTGTTAAGGTATTTTGAAGCTAGTATCCGGTTAAAATGTTTCAGTAAGCATAAATATCTTGACATGAGTACTGGAGACTGATTATTAATATCAATCAGTTTCTATGGACTGACAGATACTTGAAACACAAAGCAGTTACCATAAAAATGACTGGCATTTGGGTGAAGAAGACTTGACTCAAGGTGAACCCAGAAAGGACATAGAGCTAGGTAGGAAACTAGGGTGCTTTCAGGGGATGACTTCTCTTGTACCTTTCCTTTGGAATCTGAGACAAAATCCAGCTCCTGGATCATACTGGGTTTGCAACAGTCCCTGAACAACCACAGAGAAGGAGTTGTCAAAGCCCATTCTTCCCACATCTAGGTAGCAAGGTTGCTCCATTCTGGTCATAGAAATGAAAGACATCTCATCTCGAGGAAACACTATTGAAATTTCTTCTGCCTGAAGAAAATTTCAATTGGAAGATCTGAACTGTGCCCAGCCCAACCAGATTCAACATGTCATTGAAATAAGCTTGAAATACAGTGAACTACATGAATGATAGATCCATACCTCCACCAGCAACCTCAACTGTGACCACAGTCAATTGTAGGTATTGGTATTCCTTCACCAGAGCCCTGAGGGTGTAGAAAAAACTCAGAAGCCATGTCTTCTGAGAACTGCACATCGGTTGATCCCCTGGGAACTGTAACTGAGAGGCTTTTGGACACCTCCTTCCCAATGGGAAGCCTAAAACTCCAGAATACCCTCCCTGGCAGCAGAACTAATTCATCCTTTCTGGCATGGCTTTCCCAAATGCCCCCGAGCAGTAAATCCAAAGTAGTATATTCCACAAAAGAAGCTAAGCATTTAGAAAACTATAGGCGATAAACTCTCTGCCTTCTTTCTCCATATTTCCCATTCATTTCTTGAACCCATATCCTATGTCTATGTTTAGTGGTGACATCCACTTTGGAAAAGTCAACTGCAGGACACAAGAATGAACAGACTGAATATTTTTCAAACTCCTTGGCAGCACTAAGGTTGGCTAGCATAGTTGCACTGTTTAAGATATGGTGGTCTCCAATTACACACAAAACAAGATTTATAGGAAAAAATAACTTCTTTTATTAGGCCAGCTAGTAGCACTGCGGAAAAAAGACAAGTTTTCTGACACAGGCAAACAAAGCATCAATCTACGAATAAGCAGTGACTAATTTCTCTGGGGGAATCTAATGATGTTAATCAATTAGTCAGTTTGTGAATTGTTAGCACCTCTTGAGCAGTATGAAGAAAACTGCCCGAGGCCATACAATGACTGAGACTTTTAAGTCAATGACTGTTAGGATCTAACAGAGCTAACAACTTTTCTTTCCATTTTTTCCAACTCCCTAGAGACTTTTCTCTCTTTGGTATGTCAGGGCCGCAGACAAATAACCAAGCCATTGACTAGTTGTGGACTGAAGGTTAAGCTACTTGAACAGGATCTGGAAAACTGCTGCTCATGACATGAGAAATTGCTGAATGTGAGAGACAGCGGTGTGAAAAGCTGACAAAATTTGCAGATAATGCCCTGAGGGATGGATGATTTCACAAGTGGTTAAGAGAGAGTTAGTTATGTGAGCGATGTGTAATGTTTTGCAGGGTTAGCAACACCCAGGTAACCATGTCAATAATACCGTAAAAGGCTGAGATTACCTAGGCAGTGATATCAGGAAAAAAAAAAAAAATAGAGTGCCGATGTAGTAAAACTGGGATGACCAATGAGGAAAAAGTAACAAGGTGCATGTTCTTTAGTTGGGACAACACTGGGTCAGAAAAGCGGAGGTAAAAGGGTGGCAAAAAGGGGAAACAATGGAAAGGAAAATGATACTAAGGTATTCAAGTGATGTAATCAGGGCTGTCCAGACACCCCTGATGGGCAGCCCTGCACTTAATCACTGCAACTTCTTACAAGACACTCTCTTCTGGGTGTCACATTTGGTCTCTGTGGACCAAGAGGCATATAATAGAATAAAACCTGGAGATTAACACAAATGGATAACATACCATAGGATTTGCCATTGATGGAGCACTTGTTGAAACACATGATGTTCTGAGTAAGAGTTCCTGTTTTGTCTGAGAAGATGTACTCAATCTGCCCCAGCTCTTCATTGAGAGTAGTGGTACGGGCCTGAGCCGGTGTGTCATTCAGTGGATAATACATTTTGCGGTCCCAGTCAATGTAGAAACTGTTACCCAAGCGTATAATCTCTACACTGGAGAAAGAGAAGGTGATGGAACATTCATTAGTTTAAAGGGACAAGATCTTTGTCTTCAGCATCACCATTAGTGATTGCAATTAGAAGACAACTTGAAAGGTAATGACAGGGTGTACTCATCAGGTTGTCCTCAAGTGGCCTGTACTAAGCAATGCTGAAGCGAGTCCCACTGAAATGATGCTAGGTTTATAGAAAATTCCTTTCCTTTATTTATAAAACAACGACTTATAAATGTATTTGAAAAGTTTCGGAAGTTTTCAGACTGAAAAGCAAGGCAGGAACAGTAGGTTTCACTTGGTGCAGTTCGAGGAGTGGTGCTCAGAGGGGGAAGGTTTCCAGCAGGGTTTGGGCTGGGCTGAGCCCAGTGCCAGGGGATGAGCACAGCCAGGCTGAAACAACACAGAGGTACACAACAAGCAAGTCATTGTGCAACTCAATCCAACCAAGGAGCCGTATCACGAATTTCCACTTTGCTTCTGGTGTGACATGCTGGGCAGGAATGGGATGAATTCCTCATATTCACCAACACAAAAGAGGGTGCTCTAAGACTTAGGTCCAATGATAAAACTACACAGGCCTACTCAATCTACAGCCCAACCTCAAGGTTTTGAGAGCATTGCAGGTGTGTTGCCTACCCTCTACCACTGCTTACCTGTTGCAATAACCAACATAGCCCTACGTTCTCTGGCAAGTGGTGACATTCACTATGCTCATATAGCATGAAGTACTATGGATCCTCAACCTGATTACACCTACTTACCTGGCAATCTGTTTCTCACCTGAGCCCTAGAGCGACCTCAAAGAATGTGCCATTCATTTTGTTTGATGGGCAGTGCAAGTGGGAGAGAGCAAGATGTTACCAGTAACAGGCTTCCAGTCCCAGTCCTGTGGCATCCTACACCTACACCTCCCCTTTAACTGCAATATCATCCTTTCCTCTTCCAGGGTTCTCTGCTGCCCCCTGCTCCAACCCTGACAAAGACCTCTGAAACCAGCAGAAAGAAGAAAAGCATCACTGCGATCGTGTGTGACTGTCCACAATGGGATTGCATTTGTGTCTAGGGAAAATGCTACTCTCAGCTAAGGCAAAAGCTAGACCTCTCCTCAAATGAAATATGAAAGGAGGTTCTGGCACATACCTGACGTAGAGAGAAATTGGCACCACCGTATTTAGAATGATCACGTATGACCAGAACATGAGGAAGCCGGAGTAGGAGGCAGAGTTGACACCTTCTGCCCAGGGCAGATAGACTTGGAAGTAGTAGCCTTTATCATACTCCCAGATGCCATTGCCAATGGCTAGGATCAGACACATCAGTCCTAAAAATGCAAAAATCTGAAAAAAAAAAACACAAAACAAACCCAAAGATACCGCATTTTAGAAACAAGGAATTTATTATGTACAGATTAATCAGAAGACCCTATTGAAATCAGGTTGGACAGCCTGAATCACACAGAAAGTTTGCTAGGGGTGAAGGAGGAAACCCAGCAAAGTCATGACACTTTTACCTCAAGGACAATGCTACACAGTGCAGAGTCTGGCAATTTGGAATCACAAGACTTCAAGCGGCTCAGGATTCAAGACCAAACACCTAAACCAGGGTGCTCATGGGCAGCTGGCTGCAGAACATAAATCTCATTAGAGGTGAGTTGAGCTGCGGGTCCTCAAAAATCAGGCTCTGCACATGGGAATAGAAACTGCCTAGAGAACTTTACCTGGCCATTTGGTGGATATATCATAGTTTTCCTCAACATTTCTGAAAAACTACTAAAGGTAGTTTGTAACACAGGAAAACCAGGGCTGTGCAGGTTGGAATTCAGCACTGGATATCATGCTGATGGTTAAAACAGAGTTAATTACTGACTCAGAACTAATGGTTGCCTTGGTACCTGCTATCAATCTGATTACATTTCCTTTGAGCAAACAGAAAGCAACACTAATCAGTGATGTGTATCCTTGGACTTTAGAGAAGGCTATTTCCTGAAGCCTAAATCACCCAGGGGAACAGCAACTGGGAAGAGAATTTCGAAGTGGGACACCTTGGTGGAAACTGGGACTTGCTCAGGAACACCATTTAATAGACACAAAAACATCACACAGGGCATAAAGCATTTTTGATTAAAAGAAGGCAAGAACCTAGCAATACAATTATTTGGAAAAGAACAGAAAAAGAAGGGGAAGAAAAGAAGTTAACAGAAATTAATATAAACTGCAAGAAATTATAGAACTATGGATCACTAACATTCATATAAAATATCAAGAAAAGAAAACAGTAAACTCATAAACAGGTGTGGAAAAAGCAGACATGTTCAACAAACAGTCCTCCATGAAAGAAGGAGGAAGGAAGCAGAAGGAAGAATCTATACCGTATGTTGTAGCAGATGGAAAAGACAGATTACTTTCTGTGACAAGGAACACTATGTGGCTCTATCTGTAATAATCAGCGTTTTCAATCCAATGGGTCCAGGTAATTTAAAGATGAAAGCTTAGAGGGACTAGCTGAGAAATTCTCCCAACTAGTAAGATTAATTTTTAACAATGCTTTGAAAACTGGGAAGCTCCACCATACAGAAAATGGGCTGACACAGTTCCAATATTTGAAAGGTAGAAATAGTGATCAAGGGAAAGACAAAATGAAGCTAGCTTGACATCCTTCCTGGACAAATGATAATAAACCCCATTCTGTTGATATGGACTTCTCCAAATATGTGACTTCTCCAAAAATATGAAGATATGGAATCAACAAGCTGCACAAGGCAGCAATTAAAAATCATCTTTTGCAAGTATAATCACTAGGGAGAAAATATCAGTAAGTTGGGCCATTATGTATAAGGCCACCCAGTAAGAACCACATTAAAACAGTAATAAACCTCTTTAGAAAACAGTAATTGAGGTGCAAACAGAAAGATTGCTGGTAAAGCTGATATTTGTATTGCTGAGGTAATCTATGAGAGGAATGAGAGGAAGAAGGATACTTTTATGGAGTGATTTGAATCACTTGGTGAAAAGCTCACTTCTGACCAATTCAAGTTTTAATACCAAGAAGCTGCTAAAAGGGGACTGCAGTAAGTAAAGGTGCTGGGATGAGTTTCAGGGGGGACACGTTTATTTCCCACATCAGCAGTAGCTTTTCTGTTTAATTGTGGCAGGCCAAATAAATTACTCCACTTGTGAAAAGGAGACAATATTGCTCGCAGGTAAGGAATGTGTTTTTAAACCTCTGTGACCAGCAGGAAAAACAGACTTCAATTTGTGCTGTTGAATCATCAGGACTTAAAGATATATGAGGGGCACGATCCAGGTCCACGTAATGTCCTTTATTAAACCAATAGACATGGACGGATAAAATAGACAAGCCTGTCTATTTTTGTAGATATTTCTGTTGGTCAAAGAAAGGATATTGCTTCTCTCTGCAGACCTTGTCTGTTGTAAAAGAAATTAATTAGAAGAGCCAGGTGGATCCTCTATCTTATCACTGCGCTCCTCTATCTTATCACTGTACCCTGAATGTTTCCTCACTGCCCCACAGGTTAAAAATTGTCAGTTAGTACAATATCACAATCCGTGCAGGAAATTCAACGTATGATTCGGCAACAGAAATAGACATGGGGCAAGACAGCAGCTGAACTTTCACATATAGGGATAGCGAGTTGATTGCTCCCCTGTACTTGGCCCTGGTGAGGCCCCACCTTGAGTGCTGTGTCCAGTTTTGGGCTGCTCACTACAAGAAAGACATTGAGTTGCTGGAGCGTTTCCAGAGAAGGGCAACAAAGCTGGTGAGGGATCTAGGGCACAAGTCTTATGAGGAGCGGCTGAGGGAGCTGGGGTTGTTCAGCCTGGAGAAAAGGAGGCTGAGGGGAGACCTCCTCGCTCTCTACAACTGCCTGAAAGGAGGGTGTAGCGAGGTGGGGGTTGGCCTCTTCTCCCAAGGAACAAGTGATAGGACAAGAGGAAATGGCCTTAAGTTGCGTCAGGGGCAGTTTACATTGGATATTAGGAAAAAAATTCTTCACTGAAAGGATTGTCAAGGATTGGAACAGGCTGCCCAGGGAAGTGGTAGAGTCACCATCCCTGGAGGTACTTAAAAGATGTGTGGATGTGGCGCTAAGGGACATGGTCTAGTGGTGGACTTGGCAGTGTTTGGTTTATGTTTAGACTTGATTATCTTAAAGGTCTTTTCTGATCTAAATGATTCTGTGATTTTATATCACAGCAGCTCTTGTCTACGACTGCAGCTGCGTTATGTACATCTTGCTTTTTGCACATTTTGCATGTCAGTGCTCTCATCCCTAACAGCTCCACCTGTGTCTAATACTCGTGCTTACACAAAGTTCACTAACATGCTGTTTGCTTTGAGAGAAATGCAAAAGACCAAGCCGTTGTCAGTGGCCTGGGAGATTACTTTCTGTGTGGAGAAACAACTGTGTGTGGGTTGTTGTGATCATAACCACAGCTCTGCAAGAGAAGGACGTGAAAAAAATCCTGATTGTACGCTTGTGCATGCTCATGGGACTTCCCACCGTGAACTTCCTCCCTCCCTGAGTCCTGCCCGTGCACTGCCTGGGTGAGACATCCTCTGCAAGGCTGGGTAGGACTTTTGCAAAGAGGAGGTGACTTCTGACAAACATTTCCTGTTGGACTGGGAATTCAAACTGTCTCTGTTTTCTTATTGGCACTTTGACTTCTGCTTAAGGATTTGAAGCAGTAAGTTAAGAGATGGAGGTGACAGCCCTGTTTCTCTGAAAACATGCTTCCCCAAGCCCTGCTAAAAAGCAAGTTTGGGAGGAAAAAGCCTTCCTGGAGCTGGTCGGTGCATCCCGAGCGGAGGAACATTCATTTCTCTCTCAGATCACTGAGAAACATTTCCAAATGTGAGAAAACCATGTATGGTTGCCATCTGGAAAGGTTCACTCCTGATTAACCCTTGTTGGGACACACTGGGGCGGCATTTAACCAGGATATTGGCGAGCCCTGCTTAAACACCACTTTGTGCCTGGGAAGTTTTATGGACAATTAAACACAAAATAGCTTTGCCAGTGTTAACATGGAACAAGTTTCATTACACTTACTTAAAATGAGCTATTTATGGCAAGCCATGGCTGCTTTGTATTTCCAAACTCCAGAGCGCAATATACTGCCACATTTTATGACTGCGCTTTGTAACCTTCGGCCACCCAGTGAGCTGGAAGGACCTGATGCCACGTCCCTTGGGTGTGCAAAGAGCCCGGTGCTTAGGGTAGGACAGAGCTTTACTTAGACACCAAAATGTTAGGTGCCTTAAAAATGTGTGAAGGAGAAAAACACACCCTTGGCTCCGTCAGCCCCCAAAGAACCCAGGCAGAGGCTGATGCAATCAACTGCAATGTGCTCAGTTTTTTAAAACGGAGCCAGGAGGTAAATTCATCTTGTTCGCATTCATGAAGAGAGGCCAAACAGACTGAAAGCTCTGGGTGGGACCCTTGACTTGTGAAAGGAGACTTGGCAAACCTTAATTCAATGCTAAATTCTGAATTCCCTGTTCAGTTTTTCTCCTCCGTTTTTGTGCCCTGTGGATCCCACCACAGCCCTGCCCCACAGCCCGTCCTCCATTCCAGGTAAAACACAGCAGAACACCTAAGAAAATGTTAGTTTTTTCAAATGCTTGCAAAATTTTGAATGTAAGAGGCCCAGACTTTGCTTGATTTTGCTGTCCCGTTAAGTGCAAGGCAAGAAAACACTGAGGAAAACAAGATGATGATGGTAATCAAGATTTTCACTCAGCGGAGACTGGTGTAATGTGTAATCTTACTGCAGTCAAGGGTTTGTTCTTACAGTACGTGGAGCAAGGACTCAAGAGGGCTTGAAGATGACTCTGGAGTGCCTCTCTGTGCCTCTCTGCTGGGCTTTACAGCAAATGCGCACACACAGATATTCAGGTCACTGCTTCACAGCTCTGGGAGTCGAGGTGACCGCTGCTGCTTTGGTACAATTTGAGTCTCACAGAGGCACAATGTGCTCTGTGACAGCTCTCATCCATGGGTCCATCTAAAGGGCTTTCGGGGTCCTGAGAAATAAGCAGGAGGAGAGGGTCTGGGGTGGAGCAGCGAGCTTGGAGATGTTTGTGCTGTCAGACCCAGGGTTGAGGAGACGTAAAGTCAGGCAGGACAGTGAGAGCTCAGGGCAGCCTTGCTGGTGTCAGACACCTTAAGCTTTGTCTTCCCCAGGGCTTGCTCCAGGAATGGATCCAGACTGTCAGATTGGGCTGGAGAGCAAGGGCAGGAGGGAAGAAGAGGAAACAGTGGCCACCAGACCTTCCCAGTGCCATAAACTGGAAGTGGTGCAGCGTGCACAAAAAAAGCATGAAAAACTTGCATCCAAAGGAAAATAAAAGCCTAAAACTAAAGAGCTTTTCTTCAAACAACTTTGAGTAAAGCGGTGTTATAGTGCATGTCTTCCTTTCCTGAGCAGCTTTGAACTCAAGTGGTAAAATCTTGGGAGAATCTCCATAAAAGAATCACTACCTCTGCCTGGAAGTGTTTGCCATTTGTTAAAACCACTGACAAGCTTAAACCTCAAATAAGATCTGTTTTCTAACTTGAGGAGAGTGTCTGCTGTATAAAATTAGTGTTCTCAAATTTCCCAGCTGCTAAAAACACCAGTTTCTGAGTATTAATGAGACCATGTCTAACATTTTACACTAATGTGTTAAGTCAGAAGCTGGCATCATGTAAATTAAAAAAATCAATTACCAAGTCCTGTGCAGCTATCACCAAAGATGCCAAGAAATTAGAAAGAAGAGGGAGAACTGGTAATGTTTACTTAAATAGAAAATGACAAAATTACTAGGGAAAAAAAGGCATTTGCAGGCTTCAAAGTGATTCTCACAAAAAAAAATAAATATGCAGAGCAAGGGAGAGCAGAGCAAATGAAAAGCTCCGAAGAAAGGTCCTTAACACTGTCAATGTTACGGCCTTGCTTTGCAAATGGGCTGGCAGAGGCACTGCAGAACTCAAGCTGCTCATAAATTATTATACAATTTTTCTTTTTATCACTAGTCTCTTCAGATATTCCCTTATTTGTGTGGACAAAGAGGTGGAGCATCTGGAAGTGATGAATACATCTGAAGAAATGAAGCTACATTAATCAGACTTACCACCAACACAAGGACATTCATGAGCCGATCAATGCTCGTCCGTTTAAAAGTTGTTTTTCCACTGTTCTGCATTAATTTTGTGTCTGGCCCTGGAGATGAAACACACTCATGAATTTTAGCAATATAGCTTAGCTGTTCTAAAGCTCAGTCTCTCTGAGGCCCTGCTGTGCTTTACAGCATAAATACCCATTGCAGCTTTCTTGAAGGCAGGTACATACAGTTTATGGTGCCAGTGGGAAACTTAGGCACAAAAAGGTTAAGTCACTTGTCTTAGATTATGTGGAGGGAGTCACACAAAGTCATTAATTCTAGATTTTGATCCTGCTCTCTTCTTTGAACAGTCAGTCCTCCCTTTCAGGTTTAATTACTTTTCACAGAATACCTGATACTGCTCGGTTATTAGTGACAAGTTATACATCATCTCACGTGTCTACAGCAGTGTGGAAACAATAGCAGGTCTATGCTCATAAAAAGCATAAATCTAATGGCCTACAATAATATTATCAATGACCCTGACACTCCAATATGGATTAAAATTGCATAGAAATGTTGTGGAATTTATAATGGAATACACTAAAGAGTGAAAAAATTTGAACAAGCCTGGTGAGAGAAAGACTCCAATTGGCCTGGTGTGGGCCAGTAAAGGCAGATTTAATTCAGCTTTAATTCTTAAACAGATTTAATTCTTATATTCTTTCTTATTGGTTGATCAAGACTACTGTCATGTACTTTGCTGCATGCATTTCTGAAATAAAAGACTACTTCTGCTTCCTAAAGCACTTAATCAAGATGGAATTGGATGTTGTAATGTAGCATTTGCAGTCCAGTTTTCTCTTATGGACCACTATAAAAAAATCTCAGAGTAAAATCCCCTGTTATGTGCATAATTTCTAGCCTAGAGTTAAGACAAGGGATGGCATGTATTTTTTTGCCTTTGTTCTTGTACCTGGTAGAAACAAATTTTGCAAAGAGGAAAATTCTTGGTTGCTTTGTGCGTAATGGGTGTGATGTACTTCCACGCTAGTGCTGCTGTGCTCTGCAATTCACGACATTTTTTTTACCTACCAGCATAAATAACGAGACCAAAGCACCACTCTGTGTTCCTAATTGTACAGCCCCTCAGCAACATCTTCTCATTGTCCAGGGCATACTTCTCTCCTCGAAGAGTAAGAGTTCCTGTGAATTTATCCAGTTTGTTATTTGGTGCCTCACATTTGACTTCACCTGTAAAAGGAAGGTAAAAACAAAAAGATGGTGGAAATCTTGGCCCAGAAATATGTGTCAATGCTGCATTCTCAGCTGTTCTCCAGAATATGGGGAATATGTAGCACTGTAGCTGCAGTCTGCTTCTGGCCCTGTCATTCCCATCCTGTATCACACGTTTACTGATGCTTTGCTCCTTACCCACATTCATGTCATAATCCAATGGACCACAACAAATTTGCATTTATCCTATTCTTTGAACATGTCAGTTTTGTACTGGTAGAGCACAAAGCAAAGTTTCCACAGCTTTTATGCAGGTGAGAAGAAATGTTAAACCAGCAACATACTTTCAGTCCTTTCACAGAAGTTCATAGTGGTAGGATGTCACTGGATAAGTTTAGACAAAAGTGCTGACCTCACATAATTCCTATTCCATTTTCGTTAAAACTGCAGGAGACCAAGCGAGAAAAATCACAGCCTGAAGCCTGCAAGAGAGTAATTAAGTGAGGTGTCTTTGTTCACTGGTTTTTAAATTTAATATCTGTTTTATTCCTTCACTCCCAGAGGCACACAAAAAACCACACTCCACACTGCTACCTTTGGCCATGCATCTGACAGTGTAGATGATTGGAGAGCCTGTTTCTATTTCCCTGCTTTATATTTATTTCTTGTAATAAAATGTGTTCACACAAAACTGTAAACTCAGATACTTTGGTATAAAAACTATTATAAAAAAATAAAGAAATAAATAACAAATCAACATTTGCACCTGAGATCTAAAGATTCAAAGCAGAGCCCTCTGGATATGTTGAAAAGAACTGAAAAATACAAACACGCCTCACTGAAAGGGATTCCAGGAGTTCAGTCTGTTCAGTTAATCAGCAGGAATATTAAAGTTATTTTGGTCGCAGGCTGCAAATATCTACTTAAGAACTAGCATTTGCAGAGAATGCGGCTCTTCCAGCTGTTCTCAGGCAAAACACACCAGGCTCAAGAGACTGGAAGCAAAATCCAGAGAAGTCCAAAAGAAAAGTACAACTTTGAGTACTGTGGTAGCCTCCACCAATGCTAATTTTAAAATCAAGAATGCGTGCTCTGCTGTTTTCATAGAAAAGCAGCTCTACTGTAGCGCATGCAAATCGCCAGGCTTGAAAGATGAAGCAATTAGGAAAATCTGTGACACATGTGACATCAGAGCTCATGCTAATAACTATGCTGATCTTCTATTTTATCATGTAGTTAATCCCAGAACAATCAGACCTATACTCTGTCATTTCTAAAAGTCTAAGGTAACCAGACCTGTCTCACTACAGCCCCTGCAGCCCCTTGGAAAGCACAAAGAAACCAGAGGCTTTGCAGTTTGCGGTGCAACCTGAAACGCAGCACCGTGAGACTTTGGTGAACGAAACCCAGGGCATGGTCCCCCACCAGGAAGACTGTGTGTCTCCTCATGCCTGCTGTGGGACAACACTCAAGTGAATACCTTGCATGTCCACATCCACATCTGCTTTCCAGTAAGCGGGTGGGTCAGGATTATCGATATGCTGAGTTTGAGGTCAGAAGAGATTCATAGAATCATGAAATAGAATCATAGAATGGTTTGGGTTGGAAGAGACCTTAAAGATTATCTAGTTCCAACCCCCTTCCATAGGCAGGGACACCTCCCACTAGACCAGGCTGCTCAAAGCCCCATCCAGCCTGGCCTTGAACACCTCCAGGGATGGGGCATCCACAGCTTCCCTGGGCAACCAGTTCCAGTGCCTCACCACCCTCGCAGTAAAGAATTTCTTCCTAATGTCTAATCTAAACCTACCCTGCTCCAGTTTAAATGCATTGCCCCTCATCCTATCGCTTCACTCCCTGATAAAGAGTCCCTCCCCAGCTTTACTGTAGGCCCCCTTTAGGTACTGGAATGGGCTATAAGGTCTCCCCAGAGCCTTCTCTTCTCCAGGCTGAACAACCCCAACTCTCTCAGCCTGTCCTCATAGCAGAGGTGCTCCTGCCCTCTGATCATCTTCGTGGCCCTCCTCTGGACCCGTGCATCCAAATTAGGCCGATAGCAAAAAAATGAGATGCTCTAGAGATTCACTCAATATACCTGCATTGACCCCAATAACCCTGCAGCTGAAGATACCTCAACAAGGCACCATGCCTCCTGTCTCCTCCTCTCATTAACAGCAAGAAGATATCTGGAATGCATTTCACCTGAAAGAGTTAAATACTGCCAAGACTACATGTGATAAGTACTAAGTAACTGAAAAATACTGTTTCCTTTCTCATCTCCCAGTTCCCCAAATCAAATAAAGAAGTTCAGCATTTTGCAAGCATCTTCCTTATCTGAACCATTGCGATGTCAACAAACATCATAACTCACATTAAGCATTCCACTGAGTGCCTGTATTAGCTGCTCAACCCTTTCCTCTCTTCCTGTCTTAAAAAGTGATTAGATAAAGAGTTACATAAATATTTAAATACTTCTACAGAGGTTTACTAAGGAAAATGCAAGGTTGGGTCTGATTCCAGGCACTCTTCCCAGTACTCTGCCAAATATAAATCGTCCTGGGAAACATTTTATTCATTTTAAGTATTGCAAAGAGGCCACTTTTATTTACAATATAACTAAAATAGAGATTAAAGGACAAATAAATATTTGACAAAAAAGTTTGAATTTTCCAACATACTTTGAAACATTTTTTTAATTATGCACTTTCAAGAATGCAGTATACTTAGAGAAGCATTACACAGAAAATGCTTGAAAAATTATTTAAGATTAAGATTTTGCTTACAAATTGGTATACAGTGCAGCCTCTTCAGGAAAATAATTCAGGCATGCCACTCTGGCTATTAACATAAAGCAAACTGCACCTGTAAAAACATATTTCTTGAGACCTAAAACACTCAGAACCCCAGCCAGCACTTTGCAGAAATCCTGCTGCACTAATCTGACACTCAGCTGAGACCACACACATTATTGCATAAAACCCCAATGTAGAAAGCAAAGGAAAAGCCCATCCCTTTGGATTGCTCTACCAGGGACCATACCAGCTATGCTAACTCTCTGTCATGTCCCCACCGTTCGTCCTGGAATCACCTAGTTATTTTGAAGCAATTTTTTTAAAAAAATTCTTTTTCCTCTTTATCTAAAAATGTTTCCTGAAAGGCTGGAGTCCTTGAGATGTTCCAAGGGCAGCAGCGCTCACTCCACCCATTTCCATGCTGACTCTGCCCGTAATCCTGCCCTGGTACTTTAGCCAGCAGGGCACTGTGGAGAGTGACTAACATCACTTGGTCTGTTCCCCGTCCTCTCTCTGCAGACAGATGGTGTGTGAGCATGGAGTATTCTGTTTTTGACAGGTCTGGCTCCTTTCTGTGTATGTGCTGCTGTATGTTCCCTGGTATCCAGTGACAGGACACATGGGAACGGTTCAAAGCTGCACCACGGGAGGTTTAGACTGGACATTAGGAAGCATTTATTTACCGAGAGGGTGGTCACGCACTGGAACAGGCTTCCTTCAACAGCCGGTTGATTGCCCCAAGACTGTCAGTGTTTCAGAGGCACGTGGGCAGTGCCCTTAACAACATGCTTTAACTTTTGTTCAGCCCTGAAGTGGTCAGGCAGTTGGACTAGGTGATCATTGTAGGTCCCTTCCAACTGAAATTATTCTGTTCTGTTCTGTTCTGTTCTATTCTATTCTATTCTATTCTATTCTATTCCGTTATGTCCTGTTATGTCTTGTTCTGTCTCGTTACGTCTCCTTATGTCCCATTCTAAATTTTATATACAAAACACTGCTAAGAAAGGACACATTGCTTGTTAATGACATCTGCACTGCTTATCTTTAAAGATCTTAAAATGCAGTCTTTATTGCGTCATTGAAAGAGGAGAGAAATGCTGTCAGGGCGAGGCTTCAGGCTGGGAAGTAGTCGCTGCCCTGTGTCCACAGAGCTAGTCCTCAGGTCTGCACAGTGTCTGGAAAGTGCTGCTGCTCAGAAGCTAAATGTAATCGATACATTGGCATTTCTGCATCAATGTAAAAGTGCATCGTGAAAATAATTTGAGATCAGAACTAAGCACGCAGTTTGGGGAAAACAGATTCCACTGTGCAATTACACAAACTCTCATATTGAGGTTCAAGGTGGGTAGACTCAATGTGCACAGACCGATGATAAAGAAAAGCATGCAGCCGGAAGAACTCCCACCAATGCAGTTTCAGGTCATAGCCATGCACAGCATGGAGAGACCTGCGAGCAAAGGGGGACCTCTTTCTCTACATATGCTGTTGGTATCTGTTGCATGGACTGCAATGCACTTATTCTGTTTTCCTGCCGCTGCATGCAGAGAAGTCCCAGCAGGGAGCAGTGGACAGCCTGGAAGGAAGACTCCCAGGTACTCTGTGGACTCTCGTGTTTGGGCAAATCCTCTGGAAAATGAATTTTCCATGCAGACTCACCATTGAACTCTGTCAGTTTCTGAAGATCTTCCCCAAGCTCTGCAGTGACTGTCAGTGCCTGCTTCACCTTCAGGTTTGTTTCACTGCAACAAGTAACATGAGACAAAAACATGAACTGAAAGCTCTCCTTGAAAGTCACTTCTGTTCTTGAGGACAGTCTTCTGCCTTAGCCATCTGATGGACCGTGCCATCATGTGCCTTTTTTACCTGGCCAAAGTGTGCAGTTGTCTATTTCAGTTGCAAAGACAGGTAGTCCAGAGGAATTCCAGACATGGTACCGTGGTATCAAAGAGGGGGAGGTGGCTCTGTCTTCTCAGTTTCACCACAACATGCAAGACCAGGCATCTCATCTCCCTGAGCATCTCCTGCCACTCACACCACACTGAACCCTGAAGTATTTGAGCATATAGAGAGCTCTGGATCTTCTCCTATGGTATTCTGATCCTGAAGAGTACTCCAGTCCTGGGACTACCTAGCTGCGGAATTTGAAATGCAGTGTCAAAGAAACACTGCATTTGTTCAGGGTCTCCTAAAAGTGCTCCCTGGCACTTGTGTGTACAAGAACTACAAACTCATTTTCAGCAGAAATCAGACAGAGAAAGTCCAGAGGGCTGTCTGCAGGGTCTTGGGAGAGACACAATTTCTTGATCTCTCTGGCGTTGCTTAGTCCTTCAAGCTGATGCTAACTCCAGGCAATGCAGAAAAGGTAATGCAAATTGGGTCATAAAGATGAGGTCAGCTCCAGTTTATTCCAATTAATACAAATTAGTTGCAGCCCTCTGACTTGTGGCTAGTTGTACCCTGGAGTGAGCAACATTTGGAAGCCTTTGCAGTGTGCATGCATTAATATGGTACAGCAGTCCAAAGGAGATTACTGGAGCTGTTCATTGCGAACATCTCACCCAGATAATCTGGCTACGAGAAAAGACTAAGGGAGATACAAGAAACGGAAAGCTTCTGCCAGTGACCTGTGATAAGTCAGGAACACATTTCTAACTAACTCTCTTAAAAGAACTGTCGCTAAAAATAAAAAGTAAAATCCCCTCCTCATGTGACATTTGCACTGAAAGAGGCAAAAGTATCCACCACAAGATGTTATTTTCAAGATATCTACCCAAAGTTTATTCTACGTATTAGGAAACACTAGCTACCAAAGCTATGGCAGGTAAGCTTGCAGGACCCAAGATCACCAGGGAAGACTTGGCCACAGTGATTGCACCCGAGGTCCAGGCTCACTTACCCATCCAGTTCAGCTGTCTCAATGTACGTCAGGCTGTGCGGCTCGCTGCTTGACAGCAACAGTAGATCAGCCTGAACAAGGACAGACAGACTTGGTGTGAGTTCACACGGTCAGAGGGCACGGCACTGCAATGCTACTTGTGGTTTCTGCGCCCTGCAGGTCTCTGAGGCAGTTATCATCACTACCGACTGATTTGCATGTGAGTGATAAGAGTAATTACAGAGGCTAACCGTGAGTAGGATGGAGAGAAACTGAACTCACCGTCACAAAGTTGTTGTTTTCTAGTTTTATGATATCCCCCACTTGGACATTCATCCATTTTTCATCCTTTAACCTACAAGAAAACTCCTGGTAAGTAGGCACATAAAGCAAACACTGCTTGGGAAAGTAGGACATTCTGCTCCGCTCCTGAAGCCAGACTGTAGGTGCCATCAGGACTTAGGTTGTTGATAAGACGGATGTGCCATAGTGTGTCCTGATGCATACTAAGCTAAGGGACCACCACAATACAAAAAAAAGCATTAAGAGTGGTGGGGTGCCACGTGCAGGGTTGAGCCCAAGCCCCACAATAGCAGCACAGTCCATGTGCACTGTCCTTCTGTCTGGACTGACTATTCCCTTCTCCTAAAGGGCCACATTGTCTCAGAAAAAAACTCCCTACTTTGCGTAACAGACTTCCCAAACACCTGGGAAAATTGCCAGTTGTGTTAGTTTTTCTAAGTGCTATTAAAAGCCAGAGCAACAGATCTGGTTCTGTGTGGGCCTGGCTGTCAGGAAGGTCCATGCAGGTGCTTTGGCTGTGCATGTGCCTAGTTAAACCTGTGTCCGCAGCGGCCTTCACAGCACTAAGCAAGAAGTGTACGCAAACAGCCAGCTCAACCACAAGCACCAACGTAACCAAGTCACAATAGCCATATATGCAAAATCTAGAGGTGAGAAATATCAAGAGCTACATCAAAACAGGACTGAGTGTTCAAGCTTGATTTCAGCTCAGCCTTGCTTTTTCGATATTGGTGGGAGTTGGACAGGACTCATGGTTCCCAGTTTTTGAACAAAGGCAAAATACTAGAACATTTCTGTTTCAATGTATGTTTCCTAGACACAGTAACTAATACACAGTAAACTAAGAAACTGGTTTACTTAGCAGAAAGCACAAAAAGTATGTTCCTGTTCTTCAGTTTCCAGTTATATTTTTAATCGTTTGATCATCTGTTGGAGTTTACACAACATACTGCTATCTATAGTACAGAAAAGAAACAGCTGTCTACAGCTGTGTCCTACACACAGTTGGACTCCATGGAGCTGCGACTAAACAGCACATCTGTCTGCCACAAAAGCCAAAACCTCCGCTATTTTTTCTGCAGGAAAGAACAGTGCTAGCAGCGCAATGTCCAAAGCACACAGCTGAAATATTTTGAGTATATCTAAGTCAGAAGTGCTACACACACTCTAAATACTGTGATGTGTATAGGGAAGCTATTCCTGCTTCTTAATTTAAAATAACTGGTTGATAATGCCTAGTTTTGCCTAATGCAGAAATAAGTGCTATGAACATGAATGGACATGGGAAGATAGCCTTGCTTGGCATTTCTAGGGTAAGGAGTAAAATAACACAATACTCTCAAAGTATCACTTATTTAACCATGTATATATTTCCAGGAACAGAAAGAGTTTACTTTTTGTCAGTACAGGGTCTGCACTGATTGTGGTACTGTGTCTTTGGTTCATTAATCAGACACACGGAACTGCATGGTTAACTAATGGTGTGAGAGACAATTCAATTTTAAATTGTTTAGTGATCCTTCGGAATCACACAGAAAAAAAATATTATTGATACAATGCTCTTACCAGTCAAAATTAAAGCAAAAGCAAAAGGACTTACATGCCATTGATCAGGACCTGGACTGGGCGGTTGTTGACATGTTTGTCGCTTCTGTGTCGATTCTGAAAATTTGATCAGTACATTAAAAGACATTTCCAGGAAACCAAGCACACAAGAGCTGTAGGCAATTCATTAACGTTTTAGATTGTCACCTAGCTGTCTGAATGGTTCAGGCAGATTAGAATCACAACTGAGTCATACTCGAGCCCACATTTACAGTAGTAACATAGGGCATAACTGGACTGCAAAGAGCAACAGGCAACACGGGGATTACTCTTGGAGGTAAGAAGGAGGGTAGAGCTTTATATGTCACTTAGCACAGTCCTGACTCCGCTGGTGTTGGTTCTGCCCATCACAGTTTCATAAACACCAGAGAAATCCATTCCTCTGCTCTGATATGGAAAGTGGCCACAGATCTTCATAGGATCATAGAATGGTTTGGGTTGGAAGTGACCTTAAAGATCACCTAGTTCCAACCCCCTGCCATGGGCAGGGACACCTCCCACTGGACCAGGCTGGCATTGCTCCCTGGGAGAGCACCTTGCCACCTCTCTCCTGCCCACTTGCAAAACTGCACCCAGCAGCTAGATAGAGCATGAAAATTATTTCAATAATAAGAGAAAATCACATGCTGAACTCAACTCTAAAGTCACCCTGTGAAGTCAATGGAACTTCGACCATTACTCTGATGCGGGCAGACTTCGGTCAAAGCTGGGTAAGTTTGAAATATCACACAAGGGTTGTATGCTTCCTTTTTTCTGCCTGCATTGCAGCTAGATGACAGATGAGTTCTCCAAAGTGGAAGCCTAAGAACAGACTTCTGTGCATGCTTCCAGACGTGTCTATTAGTGAACACATTTTCAGCCAGGTGAGCAGTTTCAGAGAAAGGCAATGGAGTTGCTGGGCTGCTCAGCAATTTGGAAATTCTAGCTTCTTTTTAGGTAATGAACTATAGACCTGGGGATCTAATCTCAAACCCCATCTTGGCCACAGACCAGTTCTCCAGCTGCCTACCACTGGCTGTGTTTATTTTAAGCAGTTTTCTTCAGTCATTGTGCTGAAGAATCATGGGCAAACTCCAAAGTACAGGTAAGAAATATAGATCTTACAAAATCATCCGTGGCATCCTTGACTCCTGATACAGCCAGCACCAGCACTAGGGGCACCACCGTTGTAAACCAGGCCAGAGAGGAAATCTGAGGAATCAACTGTAGAAAGAAAAGATCTGAGTTGAGAAATTTCCTGACAGCTCAGCAAAGGGATGGAAATAAAACACCGTTTTCTGTGGAAGCTATAGATAACATTTTTCTAAGATTCCTGAATATAAAATAAAGACAAGAAATGCAGCTCTGTCACTTATATGTGACTCCACAAAGGTAGGACAGCCAGGGAACCCATGCTTTCCTTACAAACAAAGCTGTAATTTAGATTATAAACATGGAGCTGTCAGGAAGTGCAGTGGGTTGCTTTTCTTGTTGTTTGTAACATTAGGATTGTAAAGTGGATTTCTCTGGGGGCACTGACATGGGCAAGCCTGCTCTGAGGGATACAGAGCTATCTGAGCAAGGCCTGCTGTGCAGAGACTTCAAATGCTTCTATTTTTTTTTCAGTAACTCTTCACATTTTGCTGAAGTATCAATAACTTTTTGCTTCATATCAATAAACAACACACAGCTGTTGCCAGGGCTAACCTTGCTCTTCCAAGATCAACAGAGACATTTCTGTTTCTCACATCTTTAATAGTAAGGGGACACTTAGAGTTGAAGTTGTCCCTGTCATGGCTTCAGTGAGGCAGAGACAGATGTCTTACCCCACCAAAGTTCCTCTCTTCCTCTAGAAGAGTATCACTAATGATGGAAGCAATGTGGTACCAGCATCACTGTGTCCATCAGATTGGATTTGGGCAGTATCAACTCCATGTGCATTGTGAGGTTAATAGAATCATAGAATGGTTTGGGTTGGAAGGGACCTTAAAGATCATCTAGTTCCAACCCCCCTGCCATGGGCAGGGACATCTCCCACTAGACCAGGTTGCTCAAATCCCCATCCAGCCCGGGGAATGGGGCTTTGAATGCCTCCAAGGATGTGGCAACCACAGCTTCTCTGGACAACCTGTTCCAGTGTCTCATCACCCAAACAGTAAAGAATTTCTTCCTAATATCTAATCTAAATCTACCCTCTTTCAGTTTTAAACTACTACGCCTCGTCCTATCACTACACTCCCTGATAAAGAGTCCTTCCCCATCTTTCTTATAACCCCCCTTGAAGTATTGTAAGGCCGCTGTAAGGTCTCCCCGGAGCCTTCTCTTCTCCAGGCTGAACAACCCCAATTCTCTCAGCCTGTCCTCACAGGAGAGGTGCTCCACCTCCATTTGACGTTTATGCCACTAAAGCAGCTGCTAAAGGGTGGAGAGCTGCTCATTGGTATTGCTCCTTCTGCTGCACTGTCACAACCCTGATCCTACAAGGCAACACCAAATCCAGCCATGAGGAATGATGTTTAGGGGCAAGCGCATCCCCACTCAGCTGTGGAGGCTGCAGAGACATGTACCTGCTATCTTCTCACCTGACCGGGAATATGCATGTCTTACTGGACTGCACTAAAGGAGTGGGGAGGCAGAGTCCCCCCTGCCTACCCATCACATCCGCTCCTGGTGCAGGAGGAGATACTCCCAGTGCTACAGGGATGGAGTGAGTGGGCAGAATAGGGGAAAAATCAAGTGGGGGGATATGTAAATGTAAAAGCCTAGAAGCTGCCCTCTTTAGCCTACCTTGATGCAGGTAGCAGAAAAAGCTCTACGCTTCTATACCCAGTAGCTTCTAGATGGTCCAGCAAAAGACACGGTGAAATCATTTAAGGCAAATAGTTTGAAATACTGTGAATTTGATAAACAAACAGCTAGAGTGCAGTACAACAACACAGGAACAGTGCTGTGAGCTTAGCTGAAAAGGCACTTTCACTAGCTTCTTGAAAAATATACGTGGGCTGAAATTTTCCAAATTTGTTCCTGTAAATAAGCAAAGAAGATTGTACATAGTCTGCTACAGGCTTAACAAAATTTTGCCTATACTTTTTTGAGCTGAAATTGAAAATGAGTATTTGAAAAGGTAATTTTGCAAATGTGTGTGCACTGAAATGGTTGAATTTTAAATAGCATACTTGAAACACAATCAAAATGATACTTTTTATTTTTTTTTTGATAACTTGTATTCCAGTATGACTCAGAACAACAGAGTACACTGCATTTATCCATATTCTAGCAAAGTGCAAAGGGGTAGAAATCCTGGTATCAACTTCTCCGGTGCGTTCAGCTTTCAGGCAGAGTAGTATTGCCAACAGCAATGGGCAAAGTGCAGCTCAATGCCATTTCGAGCCACAGGGTTCAATAGTGTTGCCAGTGTCTGACAAGCTCCATATTAGACACTGTCCTCACCCTGCTGAGCAGGGAGCAGCAATATTCAGCTTTAGGCAAACTAGCTCCAACCTGGAGCCTTCCTGGTGTTAACTCCTTCCTCCCCAGGGAAACACTACAGATTACAAATTTGTTCTTCTTCTTGCTATTTCCTTTGAGACTGACAATGGATTTTGCCTTTAAACCTATGGGTAAGGGTCAAATTCCTTTTATACTACAGGAGCAATAGGTAATGCAAATGCAAGGACAGCCAGGAGCACTCAGACATAGACACAAAGTGTTAGTAGGACAGGGCATGAAAAATGTACACAATTTGTTGAAAAATTTAATTACATTTTTTCTTCATTTAGTTCAAACCCTCATATCCAAAGGTAAGAAAGGAAATTGCTTTTTTCCTGCCCTACTTTCCATCTATGTTAAGCTTTTACTAAAACGCTAACTCATAACAGGGATATAGCTTGCACTTTATTACAATTATCAGTACATAGACTGGCTTTGATAACAGACAACACAATCTGCTAGAAACAGCACAGGGCATTCATACCTGCAAAATCAGCAAGAAAAGAAAGTAAGCATTGGCTATCCGCTGAAACTGTTCAAACAGGTTGAGAGGCAGGAAAGTGAAGAAGTTGTATTTCGATGTTTTAATTGAATTGTTCTGTAGGGAAAAAAAAAGGAAAATAAATAGGATTGGTAAAACAGGAAACAAAATTACAGCACAACCCATTTCAACCGTGTTTTTACTTGCTTATATTTAGCAATAGCATTGTTTCCAACAGCAGCTCAAAAAACATTTCCTTTTCCCCCACATAGTTATGCCAAGCCTGGATAAACAGATAGAATTGCTCTCGGAACTGGTGAAAACATGATGCCCAGTTTATGCCAGTGCAACTGCAGGTAAATACAGGTACATGTAGTCACTCACAAACAGGGACACATCTTCCCTTTATTAGTGTCTATACTTACACAATGCACAAATAGAATTAAAAACTGTAACCAAGACACAACTAAGACATTTTGCTGGTAGTGTTTACAAAGCAGCGTTAGAAAATGCATCCTAGGCCAATTATCAATGACTTGTCTGAGACTCGGAAGCACCATTCGACTGGGCAACCACAGAGGAGCGACGGGTTCTCCCAGGAGTAGAACATGACATTATTATTTCCACCTGATTCAGCAGCCTCTCTTGGAACAGTGGCTTGTTCCTATTCCACAAAGATCACTTGAATGTGGTCTTATGCAAACAGCCACTAATACAAGAACTGGCCATTTCAATAAGCGAGCTGCAGCTTTGTTCCCTATTTCCAGTTTCCTTTTCTAATTGCAGATGGCCCCTCCAGCCACAAGCAACGTCTGCTCCCCCATCTGTCTTCTTCAAACCAGAGAGAGACTCAACCTCGAGATTACAGAACTGGGTATTTTCTTCCACGAAGAGCAGAGCTCTCTGGTCTGATTCTTGCCACCCGATAGACAGGCTCAATCCATCATACTGAGCCCACCAACTAGGGCTGCCCCTTCAGTATGTTGGTGTGCTAGACTTTTTATGTGAAGATTATCAAGTACTCATTCATGTTTAGTCTTGGAATCACGTATGCCACCTGTTGCAAGCACATCTAAAATTTTACCCGCAGATATTCTACAGTAGATGCCTATTAACCCCCTCCCAGGGAACCTGAGGTGTGACAGCAGAAGGAGGCAGATATTACACAGTGCACCTTAATTCACTAATAGATTTACTGGTTCAATGGAAGAGGAAATAGTGACTGTAGTATTGTCATAGCCTTTAGATATTGCTAAACTGGTGGGAGCACAGGAGCTACGGATTATGAATCACAGGCCACTTCCAATCCATGCATTAAGCCAGGATCCCAGCTTCTAAACTGACACACGCTTTCATGTTTCTGCTATTAGACCAATTATTTAAGATCACCACCATAAAGAGTGTATGGGGGGAAGCTATTCCATTTTAGGCAGTTACTGGATTTCTGGCTATGTACAGACACAAATTACAGCAACATTCTTCAGCAGTAACTTCATGTTTTAATCCCTTGTACAGGCCAATGAATAAAAAGAGCAGAGGTGGAAATGCCAAATCCTCCCATTGATTCACTCCCACAAGAAATGATGTTTATCGGAGATCATCATACAAACAATATTGCTTTTCTCCTGGCATCATGTAGCCATCTCTGGGTGTGGTTAACTCTGCCTGTGATCTAAACATCATGACACATTGTTAAATTTAGTTTATTTCAAAATTCCTCACCATGGGATATGTGCTGCACACAGGCCCCACAGACACTGATAAAACAGAAGCAATGGAACAGCAGCATCCTCAGCGAACCCAACTTACAGAGAATTAAATTACTTGCTTGACAAGTCTGTGTCCACCAGACAAAGAGTCTGGCAGACTTTTTAATAAAAGGTGGATCTAAAGATGCTCCCTGCCCACTAATCTTAAGAAAAATATCACGGCCACTTAGTTAAAAAAAAAAAAAAAAGATAGGACAGCAGCTGCAGGAAAAAGTAAGGGGAGTTGACCTTTGTGCATCAACAGATTTCAGAAGGTCACATACAACATGGGAAAAACTACTCAGTAAACACTCACTTAAAGTTTATAGAATGTGGCCTGCAAAAATCTCAGAGGGGCACAAGAAAAGAATGGGAGTGATTTAGTTCAATTCCTGCCTTCTATTTCTATCCATTAATTGCGTCAGGAAAACCACTGAATGAACCAGAGCTATTCATTTTGTTTCCTATTGCCATTAGGCATGGTAAAAACCCCAGACATAACAGCTTCCAAATGCCTAACAGCAGGAATCTGGACATCCAGTATTTTCTCCATAGTATTTCAGGATCATGATTATTGTTTGATACACGCCATCTTTTCAGACACTGGGACACTACAGACCTCAGGGCAAGGACAGAGAGTATCATAGTGGATCTTCTCTTTATTCTAGAATCTATAATTAAAACTAAGCACCAGAAAAAAAGAATTCCTCATAATCACTATGAAGATTTCTCATTCAACAAGTAACTTGTTCACGGCCTTCAGGGGTTAAGGGAATTTCAATATTAAATGATAAAAAAAAAACTAGGGAAAACTTCAGCTTTTCCAATTCAAAGCTCTGCATTCCCATATCAAGAATACAGCTGAAGCTCTGTGTTGAATACCATTGATGTTTTCATGCAATAGTCCAGGCCTGTGTGCTTTGACAGCTCAGGCTCTCGATTGACTACAGAGAAATCTCAGCTGGCCTCTGCTCTTGATCTGATCCTATTCCGTGATGCTTAACACCCTCACACCCTGTCACTCCTTTAGAGCTGTACCAGAACCTGGCTCTGGGATGCGAGGGGTACTACGGGAACCTGCAGCACCGCAGCTTAGTTAACAGTCCATACACAGTCCATACACAGCCATCATTTTACAGAGCGATGCCTCTAACACATCACCCTCCTTACCTCCCCCATGCTCTGCCTTCAGTGAGGAAGACTCCCATATGGGAAAAGTGATGGAGAGGAAATATCTTTGAAGCAGCAATTAAGAGGCCTTAACAGGAGCTTCTGGTTCTCCTATAGATTTATAAAAATCAAGCATCTCAGACAAGAAGCACTAGATTCCCAAAGATAGGAATCGGGCGCATTACACTTATTCCTGGGTCTGCCCTAGACTTCTGGTTGACCACAGGCAGCCCCTGAGTGTGCCTGTGTCCTACATGAATAGTCTGGAGCGTGGTTACCCACCGTCAGCCTCAAGCTCTCCAGATGCGAAGCTTGACACGAGAGCAACGTTGTCTGTGGGTGAGGGATTATTCTCATCTGCTCTTTTCAGGGGCTAGATTCACACCTCCTGGAGGTGTGACTCCACTGAAATGCTGTCCCTAAGAATAGTGCTCATCGCGCCACAGTTACAGAAGTCCAGATCTGGTGGATGAGCTGTTACTTTGGGGGTGTTTTCAGAAACCCGCCTGTGACGTCCGACCGCGGGCAAACGCTCAGCAGATGGCTTCTACCTTTGTTCGCCAAGCAAACAAATTATCTCCTTGCCATAAAAGTCACTGGAAATAAGAGACATTGCTGCTTTTGTGGCCAGGTTACAGAGGCTAAAGGGTGACACCTGGAAAAGGCAGGGTATGGCAGGGTATTGACCATCTGAGTTTATTCCCCTGACTCAGTTACTAGCAGCTGGACAAACTGGCTCAAAGCAAATCCTAGCAAAACCTTTGCCATCCCGCAGGGAGCTATTGTGCCATGACACCTGCCAATTTCACTGGTACCTGTGTAGCACAAGGTACAGACGAATGAAGCAGCTGAGAAGCAGAAATGGCTTTCCACAGTGCTTTGACAAATCCTTGCAAGGAGGTGGCAGGAAAGCAATTCAATGGCACCTTGCTTAACTGCAGCAGCGCAATCTGAAAGCATGCAGCTGCCATATGCAGCAATGTGACTGCAGGGCTGTAAAAATGTGCTCAACGACATATTTAATAAATGCGTGTAACAGGGCAAGCAGTGGCACAAAGGCTTTGTTTTCACAGGTAATACAGAGTAGCCAGGCTAGATCAGTTTTAAGGCTACCATTTATTCCTGATGGTGGGCAGCAGCCCCAACTCAACAGAAGACTGAGAAAGGCCAACAGGATGATGATGGGGTTCATCTGGTCCTTGCAAAGATCTCGTCCTGACTCCCAGAAGTAAAAGACTGGCCGAACACCAGAAATAAAAGGATCTATATCCAACCCACAGTCCTCTTTCTTTTTTTTTTTCCTTTTTTTCTTTTTTAACAGTTTTGGGAATTTCTTACATATGCAACTCCTTGACCTCCTCCTGGCAGCAATAATAAAGTGAGTTCCAGGATCCCATCACATGTTGCGTATTCCAGGAAAACCTCTAGGAAAATATGGTAGCTGCCTGTGTTTTCCTATGCTGTTCCTTGTACCTGGAGTCATGCCATTAGAGTTGTCAATCTATGTAACATTAGTGTGGTGAGTGTCCTCATCATGGTGGGACAGAAGAGGACATGGAGGCAGACAGACGTGGTGAGGCTTGACAACCTTGTGCCACTGGTCATGGACAGGCCAACACACGGGATCTAAAGGTCTTGTCTCTCAGTCATCTCCTTTGACTATGTTGTCTTCTCCTCACATTCAACTCAGTACTGCTGAAGCTGCTGCCAGATGGGCACGAGGAGGAGGAAGAGGACAGAACACTGCTGAGTGGTGCAGAGGAGGCAAACTCCAAACCACTGTACTCTGTTCATTAAGGTCTTGCACAACCAGTCTTCCAAGCAGTATGGTAGGAGTTTTATCTCCATGAGGTTTAAGATAAGATGAAGAGTAGAGGACTCGGTCCAAAGAGAGTTTATGGATTTCACTGCAGCTCATGTCTGGCACAGCTCAGCCTTTCTGTGCCTGTCAGGGCCCTAATGGCCTTGACCTCACTTGGAGATTCCATCCACAACCCCTGTCTAGGGCTCAGGAGCTCCACCTAAGCCCAGCTCTGGGCCTTCGCTCCTTGCCTGAGCTATGATGTAGGAGTATCAGTCTCCAGCCTAACATTTGCCATAGTCTACCGGATGGGCCTATCCATCCCTGCCTCCTGGATGGACCTTGAACCTATGGTGCAAGTCTTGTCTTCAGCCCTGTCTCCCGCTGCTCCTGACTGGGCTCCCAAGATGGACCTTGGACCTGGTTCTTCACGCCACCTTGTCTGGGATGGGCCCCATTTCTAGCATCCTGCCCTGTGCCCCCTGACCAGATGCTGCAGGACTGCATCCTGGTCAGTGAGGGCATTGCCTGCACTGCCATCAGCTCCCAGCACCCTCAGCCCCAGTTCATCCCTTCTCATAGGGCAGCCCTGCTCTGGCTGATACCTGACAGTGCCTCAGCTGGTCTTCGGATGAATCCAGCTAACACCTTTCTAAATGCAGAAGGAGCAGTGCAGGTTCCTTCTGTAGCTGTTCCTTCAGGGGTTACTTAGATCACTTTTCACATGATCAGACAACAGTCCTTTAGCCTTGAGTGAGATGAACGCTGGGAAACATCTGCAAGTTGAGATGGGAAGAGAGGGCAGCCATTGCCACCATCCTGACCCCACCGACAAGGTCCTTGAGGATATCCCACCAGGCATACTTTTCAGAAGCATGCAAGTGGAGGAAGTGGAGAAGAGTCTGAGCCCAGTACCAGAGCTCCTTTCTCTCCAATTAAATTTCAAAGAGATAAGAACCCATCTGCGATCCAGCATAGGGCAATGTGTATTGGCCATAGGAAGTTATATACATCCCTCCTGTTTCACTAGAGAATTCATCAGGTGACTAGGGAGAACAAAAGCAGAGTCCAGGCAGCCTCCTCAATGCTAGTCCTGCAGAAAGGATGCTGGTTTGACCCTAGATCCTGATCCATGATGAAATTTATCATTGACTCATGGGCCCTGCATTTCCTCTCCTATTGTCTGAAAGGCAATTTCAAAGTTGTTTTCACAGCCCTTTGTGACGTCCCAGGGCAGCTGTGCTAAATTCCAACGTGAAAGCGAAGAAATAAAAGGGAATTGGGATCAGAGCAAACATTAAAAGTCTTCAGAAGAGGTTTTCTTCTCCGGCCTGTTGATAGACAAAGAGCCCATTGTGGTGGACTCACACGGGGCAGTCCCCTCCGCAGCTGTGCTGGGGACAGTGCAGGCAGACTGGGGACAGTGCAGGCAGATTGAATTGCCTCAGATAAGAACCTTGATTAAAGCCCTTAAATCTTGCTGGACCACATCTGGCACCTTGCTTTTCACTCTATTTCAGTCTTTACACAGGCAAATCTCTTACTGAAGTCAGGAAGGATCTTCCTGTCTGCAGTGTGAATAAACACAGGATTAGGACTTGACTTTTCACTTTTACAGATCTATATTGAGTCCATTTTTGTGTTGCATTAAGTGCCTTTGCATGCCACTCGTTCACGCTTGGTTTCTGAGTCATTCCTAACTAATTTTGTGAGCTGGTGGGTAGTACATACCTTCACACTCAGCCCTTCCAGTTAATTGCACAGCACTTTGTTTTAAAGTTTGTTTTGTTTTTCTAAGCTCCTGTGTTCTTGCTGTGCAGGACAAGGCCAAGGATGTCGGGGGCTGCACCAGTCTGAGTGCTCTAGTTTCAGCTTCAGTCTTCGCACAAAGTCCAGATAAATCCTGACCTACCCAAGCACTACCACAGCCACTGCTTGAAGCTGCTGCCCTCAGCCACGGGCACCTGCTGTTATCTAATCACAGCAAAAATCATCAGAGGACACATAAGAGGCTTCTTCAGATAAAAGACACTTTCCTTGTCCCCCTCTCAGTCTGTACTGCCTCTGTTCATGCAGATGAAGGAGACCACTCCAGTCTTCCATGAAACATTACATGTGCTCATGGGATGCATTCAGTTCTTCTGAAACTGTCTCTCCACCTCACCGTGAAGCCTCTGCGTTAAGGGGACATCTACTACGTGCAGCTCTTCTCCTCTTCTCCTCATCCTACCCTATTAGTCCAGCCTCCCATACTGTCCAACCGTCCTGCCTGGTGGTGCTCAGCTAAAGAGGATCCATGGCTGGAGCAGCGTGGCACGGACACACTCCAGCTTGGCCTCTCGCATATTTTCTGGTGAGATCTGGGAGGGAATTTGCCCTTCGAGGTCTGCAGCTCCGAGCGTGATGGATCTGGACATGCCCTTGCACGCATTGGCAGACTCCGCTTTCTGCCGTGCAGCACCAGGTTCCTGCAAAGCTGGTTTGAATGTATTCGTGAACCTTGCTTCATACCAGGAGGGACAGCTTTCAGCAGCTGCCAGAGCTGATGTCAGACTCCACACACAATAGAGTTTTCAAGTTTTTCTCAACAACTCTCTCCTCCCTTCACAGATATCCTGTAGACTTTGCACTGGGAAGGGACGATAATCACCAACTATTCAAGGACAACACACCCACCTCCGACTGTAGGTTCCCACTTCCCTGTTCTCACTGAGACTAAACAAGGACAAAGCATCTCTGTACCTTTGATCTATGCCTACATAATAGAAACTCTCTTTTTAGTGAAAGGGTCGAACCTTCACACCAACTGCGACACGCAGCCCGGCTGCAGCAGTAAAGCAATACACAATGCCTCTTTTTACATTTCCCTTTCTTTTCCTTAGTGGCCTTTCTCAGCAACTGCCTCACCCGAAAGAAACATTTACTGCCTCACCTAGCTTTGTTACAAGAACCTGTTCTATAGGTTTTATGGCTAACATGGCCATAAGTTACCAAGTAAAGTAAATCTCACTCCTGTGCTTTCACTGCCTAAAATACTTTCTAAGCTTTGTTTTATTGCTGGGTTTCCTTCCAGTTTCTCCCCAGTGCCCCTTTTATCTGGCTGAAGCAGCTATTGGTGCAACCTTCTTTGGACCTCGAGAGAAGACAACTCTTGTGCAGGAGGACAAGGACTAATGGTCTTTGTGGGACCGAGAGCTGGAGGACAGCTGTTCTTCTGGCTCTGTAAAGAAGACTCAAATCACCATGTGGCCGCCCATATATGCCGATTCCCATGCCCCAAAGTGCTGAGCACCACAATGGAGTCCGACACTTCTATCATTTACTTATACACAGGTCAAATTCAATACATGAGGGTGGCAATTCCTCTTGAGGGAGGACTGAGGCTGCAGGAGACGAAAGTTATTCTTCCTAGTCAATGTCAGCATGCTGAGAGACAACTGCTGTCCCTGAGCACCCCAGGGCAGGCTCCAGCGTTCGGACAGTCTTGGTCCCCCTGGATCCCATCTTAATGCTTAGCAGTGCAACCCCACAGCGTTCAGACAAATCTGAACATGAGGAAGGGGCCCAGATTTGACCCTTGCAGTGGACTACAGGACTGGAAGAGGTAACTTTCAGGGCATCATGCATACATTGGTGGTAGGGTACCAGGAGACCGTCTCCCTTTTTGGCATCTCCAGATGCACCCAGCAATCTATAGCATGGGATCTGAAGTAACTTCTGAGCAAGGTTAGTCCTTTTCATACACCATTGGCAATGTGACTTTAAAAGTCCTGAACTTTTGCCAGGACTTACTGAAAATAAGCAGCCCAGGAACGATGTGCAGCCCTGTACAGTTAGGGCAGTGCTTGCATCATCACTTGAAGTCTTTTAGTATCTCACCATCCACTCACCACTTCAAGGCTTGTCTCTTTCTGGACAGTTTTCTAGATTTCCTAAGCCTCATTCTACACCGGACTCCAGAAATCATGAGCCACAGAGGGGTAGGACTGCTGAAATTCACAGTCAAGTTTTAGCAGATTATATTGAGCTGGCTTTTTGGCTGCCTCCACTTTCATACCTAATCAATAGATTCTTACGGAAACCTTCCAGTGGTCTCAGTCCTTTCCTGAATTTTGGTTATTTGCAAATCCTTGGGCATGTGAGCAATCAGATGGGAAGCAGGGACATGCAAAGTCAATCTTATGACTTTTCACAGAAACAGGCTCAGAACCAAAATTGTTGCTTGTTCTCTCTACCCTGACATCATTGAACATCTCCCTCCTGCTTCCCTGCCCCACTGCTGCACATAGTCTACATTGCAATCATTCAAAGAAAGATCACAAGTCTGTACGCAGTGACAATACCCACCCCAGTACTCTACTGGCATGTTCTGTGCAAGTGAAATGCACTTTCCCAGTCTCAAATCACTAGGCTTGATAAGGCATTCATGCTGCATAGTCCATTACATACATTAACAACAAAGCATTTCCTATTCAGGACATGTGCAGCAGCTCTGTACCTAGGAATTCTCTCACCTGTGTTGGTTAGTTCATGCATGAAGGGTGACCACTGAAAACCATCCAGTTCATGCTGCCAGCAGTTCAGCTACATTAAGATCTTTAGTCAAAGCTGTTGGCAGGTCAGACTTGCTATCTCATGAGAAATTACAATGTTCCGAAATGTTGAGTTTTTCCAGTTCTCACCAAGTAAATACTTGTGATGTTCCTAAACCAAAACATGATTCAAAGGGCCTCCTGAGTAAAACTGAAGGATGAAAATTTCACCATTGGAATTCAGATATGCAGAGGACAAAACCTGACAAAATTCATTTCAATATCAGTTGGCAGCTGCAAATGCTTTGAAAGAATGGAGCTTCAGGACTGCCTCAAGGAGGAGATGATCCTGCAGCCAGGCAGTACAGGTCCAGCAACTGACCTAGCCCTCCTCTGCACATAGCATCAGCAAACAGTCCACAAGCTTCAGAAATGAAGTTGCCCAAGGGGCTGCCTGGCACCATAGCCTGGCAGACTTGGGTCACAGCCAGCCCGTGTCATGGTGCTCCTTGGAGTCACAGATTTCATGGCACAATGCGATCCTAAGTAGGCTGTTAAGGAGCTGGAAATAAAGCTGGCAGGAAGCCACAAAGGCCAGATTGAAAACCTTCCTGCCAGTGAGGATTTCATTGCAAGAGCTGAGGAACTGACACATTTCCTTTCATGTTTTACTTTAAATAGAGACACATTTCCAACAGAAAAGTCCCCCCAGGTTCCGTTATTGAAAGGCCTTGGAGCCTGATCCTGCAAACACTTTGACTCACAAATAATTTTCTGGAAGCGTGTAAAGTCACTGCATTACGTTCTTCCAGCATTCGATCTCCTTCGACTGCCCATTCGCAGGGTTGACTCCGAAGGCAGAGCTCCCTATGGCTGACTCAGCGATGAACCACCTCGGATGGTTCATCTGGCACGTGCTCGCCTCGTTTGCAGAGTCATAGCTGACATGTAGTCATATCACCCCCCCTGAAACAACACTCAAGACATGAAGCAGATGCAGCTACATCTGTGACTACATCTGCATGAAACAGCACATGCTGGCTACTTACAGCATATTCAAACTGCAGATTAAAATCCCGGTTGTTTGCTTGAAGTTGTCTCTCTTCCTCTGTAAAGTAAGAGGAAATACATCAGACATGCTTGAAGGTAAACAGAGTCAATACAGTCATGAATGAAGTGCCAGAAAAAGCAAGCAGAGCTGCCAAAAGGCAACATCATCGGGAATCTGTGCTCTGTGTAACTGCCCCATGTCAGAGAACTGAAGAGGCTGGTGACACCGATAGAGCAGTGCTGTGGACTGGTACCATAGCACTCTAAGCCCTTACTCTGAGTCTCCTCTGCACACATCCCACTGCAATGCCAGCACTGGTTTTACAGGTTGTTCACCTTCTCCTGAATAAGAATTATCACACAACTAGTGGTGCTCCCTACTCCTGCCCTGCTCCATCTCTTCCCCTTGAAGTCTCTGGGGCACACTCCCAGTAAATGTCCTAGAAAGTTCCAGTGACGGCTGTTCTTCAGACTGCTTATTCCAGGACTGCAATGTCCTTCCCCTGGAAGAGTTTTTTCCCCATATTGTGCGTAAAACTCATGACTTCAATTTAAACAAATTCTGTCTTCTCCTGGGATGGTTAACTGTGCTCTTCTGCTCCCCCTCAGTTCCTTGTTCTACTTGCCAAGGATGCAGAGCACAGACAAGTTCATTATGTATTGAAGGCTTCTCAATGTCTTCTCTTCCCAAGGGTAAGTGACTCCAGTTTCTTCAGTCACTTCTTATGGGTCAGTCTGTGAGGAGTAGCGTCATTCTTGTGGCTCTCCAGTGGGCTTCCCAGCTAGTTCACCTCATTCTGGACACACAGGGCCAAAAATGGGCTATAGCTTGCAGCTGAGACCTTACAAAAGCTGAAAGAAGCACAAGGGACACTCCACCTATCGTGTGGGCAATGCATATTTGACATGGGAATTCACCTACAGGTAATTTAAAATAATATCCTTATGCATCAACCAGCACGCAGCTGATGGCATTCCAGAATATGATCCATTTTGGCAGATCTTTTCTGGCAGAGCTGATGCCTCATCAGGCAATGCAAATCTTTCATTTGTCCTTGCTGAACTGCATCCAAATTTTTTCAGCCTGCATGTCTAACTAATCGATTCTAATCCTATCTTTCAGTGCACTTGTAGCTCCTGACAGTGTGGTGCCATTCGCAGATTTACTAAGTGTGTTCTTTATTCTGCCAGCCAAGATGTAGAAGAAAATATTGAATAACAGACTCAGGATACATCCCTGATGAATCTCTCAAGTTTCATAATCAGTCATTGATAACTATTGTCAGTGTATTTTTTTTAATGAAAATTTTTTCTGGCACTCACTGTATGGTGATTTTATCTCGAGCATGCATCTCCAGTTTACTTGTAAAAATGCCACCAGTGTCAGTCAAGATACATGACAGCTATCTAAGGCTTTTTCACTAGCCCTCTGGCTACCACTAACACAGAATTAATTTTGGTTTGATGCAGTTTTTCAGGTCTGCTGGCTGTTAATAGTCTCTTCCCCACACAGACACTTTAGTTACTTTGAAGTGGTTTGTTGGGTTGTTTCAACCTTTACCCAAGTAGTGAAGCCAATATATCTATAATCTCTCGCTTTTCTTTTCCCCTGTTTCAAGATAGAGGCTCTTTTACCAGTCTTCTGAACTTTGCCTGTCTGTGCACCAGAAACTCTCAAAGGCAGCACTGCTCCAGGCCATGTTCTACCTTACACAGCCAACCCATTCCCTCTTCATTCCAGCCCAAAACCTCCCCCCTCCTCCTCTGTTTCTGGCAACTATTATATTAGATGTTTAAAGAAAAAAAAAAAAGAGAAACAAAATCAAAAACCAACCGAACAAAAAAACCCAACAAATCCAAACCCAGATTTCTTAGCATTATTTGCTAGGCTTTTTTTCACTGAGTAGCAGTGAAAACCCTCTTTGATCTCCCTCTTACTAGAAGGGTTACAGAAGCCCAGAGATCCCAGCTCTTACAGAACAATTTTTATTGCCCTTTAAGTCCTTGATAGCTTTTCCTTGCTTTGAGGCTTCGACACACAGTTTGTGCTGGGTAAAACAAGCTGCTTTGCACCTTCTAGAGGCATCCTTCCTCTGCCTGAAGTGAATGAGGAGTTTGTGATTTTGCCATTTCACTCAGTCTTCTGAGCCTTTCCCTGAAAGATGATAACTCATACCTGTGCCCTTAATATCAATTATTTAAGGAAATGACAGCTCTGTTTAATTCTCCCTCCATCCCAGATTTCCTTCCCATGAGATCTCAGTTACTAGTTCTTCATATTTACTGAAGATTTCCTTCTTGAAGTCCATTTTAAAGACTTTGCTATTGTCACTTTTTCGGAAGTATCATACCATCATTTCATAATCATTCCTGTTTACACTCCCTCCTGCTTTCACAGGACCAGCCGGCTCCTCCCTGTTGGAAGGAATTAGTTCTGGAACAGCCTACTCTCTAGCTCCAAAAAAAATTACCCACTCTTCACCAAAATGCTGTGCCAGATGAACAGGTCGTGTTCCCCTATGGACCACTTCAACTCTGCCCCTGCATAGCTAGAATTCCTCATTTATCACCATGCCCTGTCTCTCAGAAAACTATATTTTTTATTTTGTTTTATTTTTTTCGCAAAAGACTGCCCTTCTTGGTTTGCTCTGCCCGTGTTCTTTACCATTGTAGCATTACTCAGAGATCTGTGATTTGTTAATCTCTTTCTTCACACTGGATCTCCAAGCACATGAACATACAAGGAAAACATCTCTTCCCTTGCCACCCCTGTTACCCTTCCAAACTAAGCTTTATTCTTTTCTATTAATATTCCAGCCTCATGAGTTATCCCAGCACGTGTCTATTATACCTATTAAATAATGTGTTAAGACATCTAGTTCTTCCTGTTTATCCACTCTTGCATTAGCAAGCGTCTAAGCTATTCAGTGCATTGAACTGTTATCCTTCCTCCCTTCCTTTCAATAACCCTGTAAATAACACAGCATCCCTAATTTTAAGGCCCTTTTCAGATCACCGCTTTTTTTTTCTCTGTGGATTGGTTTCATCAAGAACTCTGATTACTAATGTAACTGTGTTGGCAGGTAAATGTCCTTTTCCCTGCCTTCAAGCACATCTAGCTGTGTCAGACATTTCCAAATCAGCTCCCATCTGCGCTGACTGGGTGATTCAGACCAACCACAGAGGCTTCATTCAAGACCCTCAAAGTCTTAATCCTTCACTGCTTTCCTCAGACACATTTTTCTCCTCTTTCACAATGAGGAGAACAATGTACAGAGAGATCAGAGTAACTTGTCTGGCGTCCCATAGGAAAACAGAAGCAGAGCCCAAGAGGTCCAGGCTTGCAGAGCTTCAGCTATTGTGTTATGTGCCCCTTCAGGAATTTTCCTGAGAGCAACCAGTATTATCAAAGCAGACGTAAGATAAAGCTGTTTGTTAAAAACAGAACTTCCCAACACTCGCACGTTTCCTCCCATACAGTAAGTGCTGCTCTGGTCTCCTCCCCAGGGGCTCCGAGTCTGGTCCTGGAATAAATGCCACAGAAAAGATAAGTGGCTTTCACGTAAATAGGAATAGATGACAAAGCCTGAAAACCTACCAGGCCACAGAGACATGCTCGCAGACCTCGTGCTGGTCCTGGGAAGGGAAACCAGCAGGCAGGGGCAGAGCTGTCTGCACGCACCACGGGCTTGCGTGGAGCAGCGCAAGCAAGCCAAAGACCTGTGTTGACCCTGAAACGAACGGCTGAGCATTCTCAGGGGACAACCTTGTCCGTGCTGCTCACAGCAGGGGACAACATTGCCCATGCTTGCTCACAGCCAGCAGGTCTGCCCAGCTGCCTCGCCAGAAGGAGCGATGGAAGCTCATGGTGGACAGACAGGCACGGAGACATCCAGAACTGCTAATCTGGGCTGGAGCTCTCTGGGTATCTACTCTCTTGCCAGGACATGAGACACAGGGTACACGGCAGAGCCTCAGGGTCACATGCCAGATTCTGAGAGGCTCTGAAATCCTCAATGACTTTCTGATTTTTTTTGGGAAGGGCAGCCCTTGAGGGGACAGAAACAGAAAGCCGAGTGCTGCTGGTAGCCGTTGGAGGTGCCACGAGGTCCTTTCCTCTTCCCAGGGCTGGCTGGGGGAGTGAGGAGTGTCCCCCTTCCTCAGCCTGACCCCAGGATCTGTGCAGCCAGGGAAGAGGCACTTTACACATGCATTTGAATTCAAGGATCTCCAATGCTCCTAAAAAGAAACCATGTGTGCACCTGCTCCAGTGAGGAAAGGAGCCTGGCTTCTCACTATGGTGAGAGATGCAGTCTCCAAGACGAATGGCCTTTATGTGAGACACAGAAATACCTGCAAACAGCTTAGGGATGGCACAGGAACAGGAAGCAGCAGGACATAAAACAGCAAATGAAACTCACTCAAGGTGTCGCTCTCCTGTCCCTGATCATATAATACCTAAGGGCAGGCTTTCTGAAGGCCAGCTAAGAACCTGGTTCAAAACTGAATGGAAAGTCTCTGGCCTGCCATCCATTCCTGTCAGAGCTGGTGTCCCCAAAGGACAAAATACGAGGCTAATTTCTAGAGGCAATATTTTCATTTTCCTTACTGGATAACAGCCAATACCTTTGGCTAAAGCAAGAACAACCACAACTAATTGCAAAGCGCACCTCATCCAACAACATCAGTAAGCAGAACTTTCTCTGCTCTGGCTACACCAAAGGAGAACCACCACTGACCACATGCACAGGGCAATGGTGCTTGAGTGGTTTTATTTTTACCAGCAGAGGAGAATGAGGTCCTACTGCTGTGTCTCCTAAACCAGCGGTTCTCAACTGTGATAGGCCAGACAACTCTTACTTGTTTCTGGAACTGTTTGGACAAAAATGAAGCCTCTTCAATGACCACAATAAACAAAAAGTTAGGGCAAGTCAAGCCTTACCCCAGCTGTGCCTGGAAACCACAGCTCAGGGTATTTTAGCTGTAGATCCAAGCACGCATGTCTTATCATGCCCTGTTGATTCTAAAAGCATTGAGGAAAAAGGGAGGGGAAACCCAAAGGGCTATCAGATGAGAAGTTTTTCATTTTTTGAAACTTTTTGATATCTCTAAGAAACTCAAACTTTCTACTTCTGCAAACTGCAGTCAAAAATCACTGGAAAGAAGGAATGGGATTTGTGCTCCAAGTTATCATTTCACTGCCACTGAAAACTATTTTAAATTATTCATCAGTGGAAACTCAGTGTACATAAATATGGCTTAGTGCCCAGTTGTTGGTCTAACCACTGAGACCAAGTCACTGGGAAAGTGTCTGTTTTCTCAGGCAGACAGATTTAGGAGCTAAACCACAGAATAACATCTGTATGTAATAAAATTAAACCTATGCCAAAAATCATCTATAAAGGTAATTGGCCAGCCTACCAGCCTTCTCCATTTAGGACTGCTGCACGGAAAAGTCCTGCAAAAGGTTAGATTCAAGATCTGGTCAGACAGCCTGGAAATTTGTTTCTGGTTTATGCTAAGGAGCGTGTGCCAAAAGCAATGCTTTCAATAGGCTGTTGGAAAAGTTTTGTAGATATTAGGTCTTGTGGCTCCAAGAAACAGGAGGTTAAGGTCTGCCTGGTTTTGCCAAGTCATACACAAACTAGGGCCTGATACCTCATGCATGAAACGAACACAGCCCAATTAGGGGAGTGTTGGCGTAACTAAGCCTGACAACAGAACAGAGACAACATAAACTCTGTAAAAATAATGATCTCTACTCCACCCTTTAAACAAGTGACCTCAAGAGCACGAACGCTGCCCTGGACCAGCTACAAAGAGTGGCCTCCAGGAGCTGAACTCCTCTCTCCAGCTCCTCTTGCAGCGTGGCTCTCAGCAAAGCTATTAACCTTACCAATGCCAAGTTGTGAAAGCTGTTACACAGTTATTCTGCTCCCAAGGGCACATATTTGACCTTCCTGAGACTGTATTTCAGGTCTGCCCTGCAAAAGGCTGCAAGCAGTCTCAGAAGACCTCCACCAGTCGCAGCACAATTTTTGTTTCAAATCTCATGATGTGCCTCCTTCCGCTGTGTCCGACCTCCCTCTTACCTTTGTTGACTCTACTTTCGGGCATATCGTCATCATTGTGTGACCCAGCTTCTGTACCACCCCTCAGCGAGAGCACAAGTGCTGCCCATCATCCAGCACCCAGGCAATCATCCATCTCTTCACAGCCAGAGGAGTCCTAGCCCTTATTTCTGGTCTTTGGTGGGCTGTTACTCTGCACAAGTAACTGAAGTCTGCCACGGTGCGTTGGTACCTCTGTCCTCCCCCCGAAAAAGAGAATTACAGTGTCCACTGAAAGGCAACTCCATGGGAGAGGACAAGTCATTACATACTGTATTAGGCAACTAGAATCACTGCTTCTAGGGGGGTTATTATACAAGCTATTATCCAAAATCTCCTTTTACCTTAAAGGAATGATTTCCCCTTTTGCAATCTTGAGAGATGAAGCATGCAACCAGTTGCTCGATTGGCAGGCACGGTACCGGGCCAGAGTCACTACTGTTGGGTCAAAGAGAACAGGACTATCCATATTTTATAGCCGCGATCTCACAGGATTTCACACCCATAATACAGCAGTGCCTTGCTGGGTTCAGAGCTGCACCGAGCCAATTCTACCCAAAACCAAAGCCAGGGATCTTTACCCAAACACTCAACATTTAGTATGGATCAGAGGACAGGTGGGTGAAGGGAAGAGCCATATGACAAGTCTGAGTCTCACACTGGTTGAATATCTATGTTTCACAGGCAGTTTGGGACACAGACAAAAGCCAAATCCTCGTCACCCAAGTGCCAACCTAGCACTGTAACCTGCCCGGTGCCAGGGTGCCAACTGCTTCGTGGCATGAAAGCGGAGCCCATCCCTGCCCTGAACCCCAGCCAGAGCCTGGCAGTGTGCAGTGAGCATGGCTGGGGCAGGAGGAGTGGTGAGAACCTGGTGGGATGGAAACAGAGAAGGGGAAGGTCACTGCCAAGCCCTGCTTGGAGCAGGAACATGCCCAGCTGCCTGGCAAACAAACGTGTTTTCTATTATTGACTCAAAGGAGGGGCTTCCCAGCACTCCATGTTACCAAACTGCACATTTTCAACATGTATATGCCTCTTCCACTACAGAGCCTCTCTGGCTGCTGTGGCTGGAGAGGATTTATGCTGGCAATCACATGCATTTTCATCTCTGAAATGGACTAGATTGTACTGAGTGAGAGGGATTTAATTTAAAAAAAAACCAACAAACTGTGGCAAGACCATTCAGGTCCACCACCATAAATAGGCTTAGCCCTATTCCCTCTTGCTTGTTCCTCTGTTATTAAATAAAATTTTTCTTAATCATGCCTTTTTGCCTCAAAAGACCAAGAACCCTCCTTCCACCTGAAGAAGTGAAATGCAAGAAATGTTGAGAGATATTATTTGCTTATCTTAAATAAATGTTTTAATTAGAATAAATTACTTAGGGTTATAATACGGTGAGATTTATGCTGTTTGTCTAGCTTTCCCTAGCATGAGTTGCTAGATTTGCTGAAGCCTTTAGGGTGTAATAGAGTTAATTTTCTTAATAATTCCCTAGTGTTGTGTTTAGTCTTTTAGTATGAGGAAAATGTGGATAAGGCACTGATGTTTCAGTAGTGTTTTTCCCAGGTCCAGGACTTTTCAGTTCCCCATGTTCTGCCAGTGACCGCAGGCGCACAAGAAGCGCAAACCAGGAGAAAAGGAGGCGATACCTGTCAGCAGAGACTGCACATCAACAAGGTAAGAGCAGTCAACAGCCGGCCTGCCTGGGCACAGAAAAAGACTCCACTAAGGTGTTGGAAGACCCCAGACCAAAAATTGCGGGGGTCACCCACTGTGAAGGGACCCTGGTCTGAGCAGTGACAGAGTCAGGTGGTGCATGTGCGACTCCTTGGGTGGCGTGGGAACGCTTGGGCAGCAGCTTCTCCTTTAAGGAGAAATAGACTTTTGTGCTCCTGGATTGTGCCTGTTGTGCCTGATGCTGAGCTGAGCCTGCTGCTAGCACTAAACAAACACTACATGGCAACTGGAATTTGCCAGCACAGGTGAAACATTTCATACATCCCTGGACCAGGTATTAATATAAAATTAACTTTTTTCTGGCATCACTCACAGAGTGCCCACTTGGGAGATGTACTGACGTATCTCCATTTTCATATATCAAAAGTAAGGTCTGAAATATAAATTCTTGAGGGTGAACTGGAATTATTTCTGCCTCAGGTCCACTAAATTTTTAGTATGAGGTTAAAGTTCAATCCTGCCCTTTTCTAAAAGCAGTATTTGATATTATCTTCATAAGGAGAGAGAAAATAAGAAAAGAGGTCTCCAGAAGGATGCCTCAGCTTTTACCAGCATGTACTACACCTGACGCCAAACAGCGCTCTTGGGATACAGGCCTGGAAGAAGTGCCTTAAATAGAAAATATTCCCTTTTAGGTTATTCTGTGAAGAGACAGATGCTGCCTCATCTCTCCTTTTCCCTGTCTCCTGCAATCCTTCGCTTCCTCCTCCCAGTGATGTCTCACTCACCTGGCTTGGCTCTGGGCAAGGGGTGGGGACTCACCATGTCTCAGAAATGCCTTGCAACAGGTGATTTCTCAAGAAGCATCTACCTCTTTCCATGTTGTTTTCAGTCAGCTTTAGAATGAAAGCAGGCACTTTCCATTCTTCTTCATTTTGGATAACTTTAATTTTGAAAATTGTATTTTTTCAAATTTGATTTAGAATTTTATATCACTTCATATGCTGTTTTTTATAACAGTACTGCACAGTATTTAGACCAATATCAGAATGTCAAATAAAGCAGCTGAAATAGTAATTTATTTTTATTTTAAAAACTAGTCTGATAGTGACTGTCTGGCACATATAATTTCCTTTACTAGAAAACAGTGTCTCCTGGACACACTGGTAATGCCACAGCTTGACACAATTGCACATGTTTTTAATAACAGCGATACACAGTGATAGGAAGTGATGTAAAAAATCATAAAAATAAATACAGCTCTGAAACGAACTTTGAGAAGTTTTTCAATTCACAGTTATTTCCCTCATGGGAAATTATGTAAAAATAAATACATTTTTCATACTCAATGTCTGTTGTGGTAAGGCATTTCCTATCAGATCTGAATGGGAGTCCCAGAAGGCAAGCCAAGCTTTATGTCTGTAAGGTCAGTCTTGGGCTGCCTTCTCCACAGGGAGCTGCTACCCCTGTCAAGCTCTGCCCAGAGCCTGGCTGCTCAAAAAACAGATGTCCTGGAGAGAAGACTGTCCCTAGCAGTGAGAAGCAAAACGCAATGGAGCTTTCCAAAAGCCCTGGCTCAATTTATGTCCTTCCTCTTCCTCTCACAGTGCCCCTAGGCTGGGCTTATGGACACAAAGCTGCAGCAATGACTGTTTTTGCCATTGACTGGAAGCACACACCCTGAGATGGGGTTATTTGTGTAGATGAGTCCTCCCTGCTCCCTAGTTCTGTTGGTTTCATAGATGGTACTTGACCGTCCTCATCCTCGAGATATGAGGATCCAGAGCTTGAGTAAAGCTGCCATGGGGTCACTCCAGTGACCAGAGATGTTCCACATTTATCAGCCATCGCCAAGGCATGATCCTTATTTCTTCCCACATAGTCCATGAACAAAAAGTCTCCTCATTCCTCTTTGTTTCATCAATGTCCATTGTAGGTTAAACCTCCGTGCAAAAGATCTCAGGCCTCTTTTCCACAGAAACACTCCTGATGCTTGTGTGAGATGCACTACCCCACTTTGGCTTGAAGAGCTTCACTAAGGTTCAGTTGTCTAGGAACTGGTTTCCTGCAAAAGTTTTTGTATGCCTAACATGACACCACATATTACTGCTCTGTGGAGCCGAGTTTTGGTTTCATTTCTGGTTCCTTGTACATAAATTTGAACATAAAACTGCAAAAAAATTTATTCTTATCTCCAAGAAATTTAGACCGTGTAACATGACTAGTTAAACTATAACTATTCTGAAAAAACTCTCCTAATTTTGCTTCTGTCTCAGCTCATGTGAAAAAGCCACGTCTTGCTGGGGAGAAGCTGCAAAATATTACTGGTTCTCATGGGAGTGATCCTGATCCCAGTTTCAGCAGCTGGCGCCTGAGGTAATCTGTTCCCTCCCATGAAAAGTCATATCACGAGCACAGCTCTTCAGTGAGGTTAACTGTCATCCAGCTTTGTTTCTGGAATGGAAATTTGGTGTTTCCATGGGCAGTACTGTCCCTCTGAGATAAGTGCATGGGATGATCCCCGCAGAAGCGCTGCGCCTGCTCTCAGACAGCGCAGTCCTGAGGACTTCTACAAATACAAAGGCTTATAAACTGTTGTATCAAAATAGCACTTCAACCCTGGCATTTACTGCAGTGAAATGTTTGCAAGAAGCAATCATAGCCCTTTCAGCTTTTGGGCTGCAAAGCAAAAGAATTAAAAATAAAAGCGGAGGGAAAAAATGCTCTTTTAGCTTCCTGTTACGAAAGCTCCTCATTCCCTGATCACCCCAGCTTCCCTTATCCTTCTCTGAACTTCCTCCAGTTTGAATTCATTGGTTTTGAACTAATGATCAAAAGTGCATAAAATGTGGAAAAAAAAATTATCTTTCCCTATAAAGTATGGGTTTTATATCTAGGAGGATCTGAGTTTCTTAGACACTTGGTTGAAGGGGGACATGAATGCTTCTCCGCGAAAACCCAGATACAAGGCCACGCAAAACACAATTTTTTCCTCATATAGCAGCATAATCTTTTTGACAATCAGAACAGCTACTGCTGTACAAGTGGGAATGCCCTGGTTGGATGGTGGCTCACAGACAAGCTTGTGCTCCCTCATCTCCACAGCCAAGATGGAGAAAGAGACCTTGGGCTGGCAGAGATCCCTCCCTGGCAGCAGTCACAACCTCCTCTCCTGGGACTATCGGAGCAGCAAACGGATGCCCCTGTCTTAGCACCAGGGCTCACTGTCTGCCCTGCACCAGGAAGGGGAAACATCAGCACAATTGCAAAAAAACCCAACCCTCCAGGAAAAAAGCTATTCTGTCTTCTGAACTCAGGGAGGTTGGGAAAAAAATAATTTCATGCCAAGTTATAAGTAGGGCACTAATGTCTGCGTTCCTCAAATACAAGGAGGAACACCTTGGAAAGGAAAGGCTAGAGGCTTTCTCTCTTCACAGCAGCTCTGGACATGGATCCCTGACCAGAGATCACACCCTGGGCCTGGAGGTGAAGGGATAAAACAGGAGACTTAGTTGAGTGGCTCCCGCTCGAAAGCCCTGGTACAGATGAAGATGCACCTTAAGAGGCTGCAGGAAGCTGGCCCACTTTAAGGATATGTGAGTAGCCCTCCATCTGGACTTCTTCCAAGTATTCATCTCTGCAGGGATTTCTGCTGCAAAGTCCGGTGAGGATCATGCTGCAGAGGGCGGCTGCTCCCTATCTCCACACCCATTTATTTGGCCACCATGTGGAGCTCACAGGGAGGGAATTTTGTAGGCTCTGGTTTCTCTTCCAGCATTAACGTTCCCCTCGGCAGCTGCTGGGGTGCTCTCAGGGTGCATCTCTGTACTTTTCTCTTAGAATCATAGAATCATAGAATGTGTTGGGTTGGAAGGGTCCTTTAAAGGTCATCTAGTCCAACCCCCTGGGCAGGGACATCTCTAACTCAATGAGGTTGCTCAGGGCCTCATCCAGCCTGGTCTTGAACATCTCCAGGGACGGGGCCTCCACCACCTCTCTGGGCAACCTGTGCCAGTGTTTCACTTCATCCAAATGTCTAATCTAAACCTACCCTGCTCTAGTTTAAAACCATCGCCCCTTGTCCTATCGCTATGTGCCCTTGCAACAGCCTGTCCCCATCCTTCCTGTAGGCCCCCTTCAGGTACTGGAAGGCTGCTATAAGGTCTCCCCAGAGCCTTCTCTTCTGCAGGCTAAACAACCCCAATTCTCTCAACCTGTCTTCATAGCAGAGGTGCTCCAGCCCTCTGAGCATCCTCATGGCCCTTCTCTGGACCTGCTCCAACAGGTCCATGTCCTTCTTGTGCTGAGGGCTCCAGAGCTGCACAGTACTGCAGGTGGGGTCTCACCAGAGCAGAGCAGGGGGACAGAATCACCTCTCTTGATTTGCTGGCCACGCTGCTTTTGATGCAGCCCACTCTTCTTCCTACCTCCCATTGAAGGGAACATCTGGACATCGCCATTAACACATTTCATCACCAGATGTCTGCATCAGACCTTCATGATGTCTTGCTTCTTGGGTATATTTTATAAACTGCTTGAGAGAGGGCACTAGGCATTGCACCTCCGCCCACTCCACCAAGAGATCCTTTTAGAAAGGACACCAAAACCCAACTTCCCCAAGCCAGTCACGTGCCATGACACAGCACAAACTTTGCAGCCTGTTCTTTTTCAGACGTCCCCCCATTCACTGGCACACAGGCCGCAGCACTCTCCCAAAGAAGTTCAAAACACAGGAAAAGTAAAGAAAGTGTGCCTTCCTCCGCCTGCCCTGCAGGTGTAAGGCATGCTCCCAAGCAGGCTCTCAAGGGCTCGCACGTGTGCTGTATTTACATTCCTTAGGTTGTCACCTGTGACAATGGCACTACCAAACCACACTCACCTTTCAATTTCTTCTTTCCAAATTTCAATCCGAATAGAGACATCCCCAAACTTTATTTTAGTCCAACTCCATGGAACTTCTGCAAGAGAGAAGAGGAAGTAATTCACAATGGGGGTTTCTATCCCTGCAGCACGACGTGACACAGCACATACATGTAATTCTGTGTCCATAAAATGGGAGAACCAAACTCCTAAGCACAGTGGCCACCAGCTACAGTTTATCACGTAGTGTGTTTTAAAATACAAAACCATCTCAGGTTTGCAAGGTGCACTGCATCAGTGTGGGTCACCTTACCTTGGACATTTTGATCTGCTCATCTCCTGACATGGCAGAAAGAAGGGGCTGGTGGAAGAGAGACAGAAAAGGACATTCCTACTACCTTGGCCCTATGTGAAAAGGAAAAAGACACACACACAGGGCTTGTACTTGAGGTACAGAGGAACTGTGTGACTACCCAGAGCAAGACCAGCCTCCCTGAAGAGGGGGAAGCAGCGGGAAGCACTGGTTTCCTGTACATCTGCCTGTGCTCAACATGTGCTGGCTCACGCTGTTGTCCATCTGCTGGTCACCCTCTGTGTTTGGGGTGGACTAGCCTGTACCGCTATGAATAAATTTTTTCCCCAACTGGCTGCAAACTTCCTGGCCCAGAAGCCTAAAGCCAGACACCAGAAATGCATTTAAGGCACTGAATATATCCTGATACGCAGAGGAATTCAGCTTTAAATGAAACTTGTCTGTAACGAAACTTTCAGTGTTCCAAGCATCAGTTTATTTAAAGTACTTAGTAGTGATGTTGACGCTGACAGCCTGCGAAGATCTGTGAGAATGGGAAAAGCCAGCACTGCCTGGCATGCCTGGCTGACGGGGAGCCTGAATCAACAGGATTGCAGTACCAGTTGCTTAACTGGCCAGTGGACCCAAGCTGAGACATTTGAGGGAATTGTAATTTACCTAGAACAAGTTTTCTGGGTGGCACAATGAAGTTTTTGCTCTTTATTCTACGCTATCTGTGCAGAGCAAGGGTGTCTAAGGAGACAAGTACAGCAAATACATCGTATTTTGGAAACATGCAGATGCGAACACAGCCTATGCCACTGCCCAAATGCAAGCCTGACACAACATCACTGAACCATGCCCAGTGCAAGCCTGGGCTTCAAGTCTTTTCAGAAAACGAAGGTAAACCTTAAGGAAAAGTCTACGATCATTGCATAGGTCAAACACTTCTGTGCAGATTTCTATTCCAGATGCTAAAGCAGAAGCTATATTTAGCAGCTGCAATTCAATGAGCCTGAGATAAGGCAAACAGCAGCGGGTAAGCTGTGGCCAGCCAGCCAAGTGATGCACACCCTGAGCACAGCGCAGCCCTGGACCGGCTCTCCCTGCCACTCACCGCCATGTCCAGGAGCCCCTCTGTGCCCACTCTGCTTGACGGACATCCCCCTTCTATTCACTCATCTACAGCTGTTAGTTTCTGCCCGCCAGAACAAATGCTTTGGCAACACCCTTCCCCAAAGTTTCCTCTGTCCATGGAGCTAAACCACTCAAAGTTCCAATATTCAGTGTCACAACCTAAAGCTTTCTCAACCCTGCTGATCAGCCTCACTTTCCATCCCTAACTGACCTCAGCCTGTTATTTTCAACACCTTCCATGGTTTAGAATCGCTATTATGTCTTACAAAACCCTCCTGACTAGGACTGAGAGCTCCCCATAAGACAGTGGGAGGAGCAAGACACGCTGCCCAAACACCCAGAGGGAAAGACCTCAGATTTCCTGGAGAACCAAGAGACACAGATCTGATCATCACTGTCCCCTGGCAGCGTAAGCCTGCCAAAAGGCTGGCTGGTTGTAATCATCATAGGGCTATACTGCTGTACTTTGGATTTTGCTCTGTTTGCCAAATGTTTTAGAAAAACTATCCGCAGCTACCAAACCTCTCCCAGCTGTGTACTCAATTGACAAGGCGTGTAATTTCAGCAGAGGGGGAAAAAAGATATTTATATTTGTGGGGGAGCAGAGAAGAGAGGGTGGTTATAAGCCTTCTTTCAGCTGCAATAACATGAAACAAACAACAGAGTTAAGATCCGCGTCACAGACAAAAACCTGAAACTTCCTTCAGCTCTGACACATGGCTTTTGTTAATTACCACGATTCTTTAATCACTGGTTTCTGGTGTGACTGCAGTATGACAACAAGGCTGCAACAATACACTATTTTGTCACAGAGGGCATCTTTAATTCCTTCAGCTTCTCAGTGCATTTGATTAGGATTGCATTCATTGAACGTCTTCACTCAGCAGCAAATGTAAGTTAGATCATGGCCAGCACAAATGTCCTTCCCGGCTCACCATTCCATAAAACCTTGTCTTTTAGGGCAGGCATGGGTGACAACTTTGCCATGTCCATTTGTACCAATTATCTCTCTGGTATGTCATTTTGATCACACAGATTTAGCGTAGCTGCTTACTTGGTTAAAGCCCAGGAGTCATAAATCCTTCCCAAGCTGACCTGACCCTTTATGCAAAACTCAGTTCCTTGCTTGCCCAAACCACAATGTCGTTTGAGAATGTGTCAGTATTCAATGGGCACACACACAATGGCATTAAGGGCTTGACACACCCCTATTGCACTGAGGTGTACCCTTTATTTTCATAATATTGCAAATATATCCCTTTGCTGCTTTGTTATTGACTCACACATCTAATCCTCATGCTCCTTTGCCTAGCAAGCCACTCTCACACTGGCTGCAGCTTCTGTGTGCACCTGTCTGCTCACACCCCGACCTGTGCCAGTACCTTCATATTTCCAGGAGTCTGTTTTCAGCCTGGTAGTTCACTGACCATCGGCTGCAAGTGTGAAAAAAAACCTGAGCGAATGACGGTGGAGTTGTCCCTTTTTGTGGTGCTCCAGGTCCTGCTCCCATTTGTGTTGGTTATCAATGCTTCTACAGACAGATGCGGTCTCTTGGCTGACCTGAGCTCTGCTTGCCTTTCAGTCCCAGGCCTTTTTCTTGCAGTATTTTAGACTCTCATTCCTACGTGCAGGGTCCAACATCTTTGCACCTATATCTATCAACAATTTCCCTCAGGGTATTTTTCCCCCGCCAGATTCCACGGGTAATCAAGATGCACATCCCTGTTCAGTTTTCTTGACTCTTTTTTTTTTTTCTTTACTTAATCTCTCTTTTTTCTTTTAAATGTGAGATTCAGTTTCTCTTCCAAAATCTCAAAGATGGGTCTTCAGCCTCCTGTCATTCACAGACACTGCTGCAGTTTTAATTTCTCTTTGCGCTTTCTGGAAAAAAATGACCCCTCGCATGTTTCATTTTCACATGGCATGAAGTACTTTTCAGATTTTGGTAAGACACTTTCACAGCCTCCTATTCCTGAATTAATTGAAAACCCATAAAACACACAAAAACTTTCTATAGTCAGAAGAAAAAGGCAATTTCCTGTTTGCCTTCAGTTTCCCTGGCACGAGCTATTTTCAGAGGCAAAGTGAACAGTGTTTCAATCTTCTCAAGTTGCCTTCCACGGTATATGTCAGCCCTTCTGGACTTTTTTTATGTTATTCCATTTTCCACTTGATCGTTTTGCGGGTTTTTTTTCATTTCTGTTTACTCCAGGTACCCTGTGCTGTTCATTAATCAATGGGGGCTCACATATTTGAGTAACCACACAGGTCCAACTCCCCTGCTTAACAGGACGCGTGTTACTTCCCCATGTTTCCAAAGCCTATAGCAAAAATTATTTAAACCTCAAATTCCCAGTTCCTCATTTATGGGGATTTGGGGTTATAAGCTATGAATAAAGTATCCCTTCTTACTATAGAAAGGCTTTTTACCTACAATGCTCTACGAACTGTTTCACTAGGGCTTACACTTCTGCAAAGACAATCCACCTGCTTTATGGCTACTGACAGTTTAATCATGGGCTCTGAGCACTTTAATATCCACAGCGAGAAACTACTTTGATGGGTCTTGAATAGGGAAGGGATGCTTTCTCGCCAACCAGACTCAACCTTATTTAAGAGAGACAAGAGCCAGATTTGGCTTGAGAACACAACTGCAGAGCTCCTCCTGCAAGAGGGGCAGGTCGCAGTGAGCTGTGGCTCATGGAATTTGCAAAGGGCTACAGCCTAATCCAAAACCATGTCTCGCTAAGGGCTGTGCTGCAAAACAGGAGGTGGAGGGAGGCACTTCCCACCATCCCAGTAATGAGCAGCAAAATGAGAAAAGACATGGCACAACTCGGATGAACAGAGAACAGATGCGGCAGATGGAAAACATGGCTAGTTTCTTGGCCCTGTTTCTTTGGACGTAGTTAGACGATACATCAGATTCAATGATGAATATGGATTAGAAAATACTTGATCCTTCTGCTCCCATCACATTGTTCCCAGATCCTGTGAAGTGATCCATGTTAAATACAATCATTTTTGGAAGGGTTATTTTAATCCAGATCATGGGGTGTAGTTCAGTACAGAGAGAAATTCCTGCCCAGGCAGTGGTTGTAGCAAATCTGAGGGGGCAGCAAGTTGTGCCATAATACTGGAAGCATGTATCCAGAGTCCAGGAGAATTAGGCAGGAGAACATGATTTCTTCAGTCAGTTTTGCCACCAAACATAGTGTGGTATGTATACACTCTAAAAACATAAATAGCCCTCTCCAGGTAAAAATTCAGAAAGCATACCATGCCTCCACTCACCAGCTTTCCATGACAGGTCAGTTTTTGCATATAAGCAAGATTTATAAGTTAATTTTTATTTTTTAATCTATGTTCAGCTGTTGTAACAACCACAAATACCTACAGGTCTTAGAACTTTTTTTTTTTCCCCCCTTCTTTTTCAGGCTACAGCACTAAATATGCAACCAATAGCTCAGTATATGAGAAAGCAAATCCCAAGCTCTGGGCATCATGACAGCCAAGGTTCAAGACTGCCTGTGCTGCCTAGTGCTCTCAGTGGAGTAATGCTGTTAAATACCACGAGATGAACCAAATCAAAGTCCCTAAATTTTGAACGCATATCACTTTAAACTGGTTTTGGAGGCACAACTGGGAAAACATCAAGGGTTTGAAATACATTAGGTCCTCAGACTCCCTGTTTTCTCCATGCCTTAGTTGCACGCCTGAGGGGGTGCACATGTATCGTGGTTTTAGTTGGGACAGAGTTAATTTTTTTACTAGCGGCTGGTATAGTACTATGTTTTGTATTTGGGATGAAAAATATTTTTGATAGCGCACTTCTGGTTTTGATTGTTGCTAAACTCTCAAGGCCTTTTCTGCCTCTCACACCACCCCACCAGCGAGCAGGCGGGGGGGGGGGCACAAGAAGCTGGGAAGGGACACAGCCAGGACAGCTGAGCCCAACTGACCAAAGGGATATTCCATGCGATGTGACAACATGCTTAGTGTATAAATCTGGGGGAAGAAGAAGGACGGAGGGGACATGTGGAGTGATGGTGTTTGTCTTCCCAAGTGACCGTTACAGGTGATGGAGCCCTGCTTTCCTGGAGGTGGCTGGACACCCCCCTGCCAATGGGATACAGGGAATGAATTCCTTGTTTCACTTTGCTTGTGTGTGCCACTTTTGCTTTACCTATTAAACCATCTTTAACTCAACCCACAAGTTTTTTCTCACTTTTACTCTTCCGATTCTCTCTCCCATCCCAACTTTGGGGGGGGTGAATGAGCAACTGTGTGGTTCTAGCTGCCGGCTGGGGTTAAACCACAACAACATGCTCAGGTGCTAACGCAGGAGAGTCACAATCGCTCCCAGGTATCGCAGAGAAGGCCATCACAGTTGGTGCAATGTTTGCTAATACTCCACAAAGAGCAATGTAAAGGCCTGGCACACCTGGCATGGTCTGACCTTGTAATGTGCCACACAAAGGCATATTTGCAAAGGACCCCCTTTAAACTTCTGCTATATTAACTATTTCAGTCAAACTGCTCACTTTTTGGTTCCAAAGAGTACAATTCATATGCTTTCCCCTATTGAAAGCAAACACAAAAATTGCACCCATTAGAAATAATTAGCACTAATCATCTTTTAACACTGTACTACGTTAGCATTTGTTTTTCTCCACCCCTCCTTACAACCTCTTCTGTTTGAACACCTCAAGAGCAAAACAGGGAGCAGCATGGGCTGTACTACTCTGCTTTGCAAGCAGGAAACTGAAAGCAAGCTGCAGGACGAACAGAGGAAACGTGTGTTTTTAATCCCAGAAAAACACTCTTTTGGGGCTGAAATTGGATTTACCTGAATTCAACTTGGAATAAGTTTAAGAAGCTGTAAACAGTCACTCTTGGCATCAGGGTTTACAGAAGGAGCGGTGACTCTGATTTAAATCCACTAGCTCAAGTGCAAGGAGTTTGAAAGTATCCCTGAAACCTTCCCAGTTTTTTAAACACCTGGATGAGGTGAGCTAGCCCTCCAGCTATTTTTTGGTGCTGTTCCAAGCTATACATACACAGCCCCATGAAACTGTGTGCTCCTACCCCCTACGCTGAAATGTGCCAATGCAATTAGCTATAATTGCTAGGAAACAGACTCAGCCTGTTATCTGCCACGTTTTAAGCAATGATCCAACATCCCCCATCTGTCTTCATTAAGGCACCCTTTAAACTGACACCAGAATGGCAGTCAGAAATTTGCATCTGGCTCCCTTGGGTGAGCGGGTGGCGACGCTCAAGTTACGGATCAACAGGCGAGTACCCGCAGGGGAACGTGGGCTCTGTGTCTGCTCCCTCCCGAGCACTGGGAACAATAGCAGCTTCCCCGGGCAGCCGTGGCCCCTGCCGCCGCTGGAAATCATGCACAGCTCAGCTCACACTCCACCCAGAAGTCTATCAGCTCGCTGGCCGAAAAAAACCACGCTCGACCCCAAAACGCTTTGATTAAGCTTCGCAAAACTTTCGGGTCTGGGGGAAAAAAAAACCCAAACCAAACCAAAGAGCAAGTTTTTCTGCCCCCAAAGGCTGAGAGAGAAAACAAACAAGTGGAAGGAAAGCAGTAAATCTTACCCTTGAAGGCTTGTAAAAGTCACAGCAACGAAGTTGCTGCCCTCCATAGCACTCCAGTACGCTCCTGTCTTCTCATTTACACGCAGCTTTATCCCCTCCCAAGACCAACAGCTTCACTCGTAGTCGCAGCGCCAGGACATTTGTCTAAGAAAGCAAAGCTTCTTTGCGCTGTGGAACGCGCATGGCGTGCTTGTCTCCGAGACCCTTAAAATCCACCGTGGACCCGCTCTGCCACGCAATGTCCTTGTAACTAAACTTACTCCAAGTTCCCTACCTCTTACTTCAGTCACTGGGCTTGGCTCCTTGCCAAATTCTTCCTTTTTTTTTTTTTTTTTTAATTCTGTTTCCTGTAGATAGGGAGAGTGTAGCAGCTCCCTTAAAAATAAAAAGTTTCAGCACAACAAGCTGCGAAAGAGTAAAGCAGAAAAGCAGAGCACCTAGGCTTGGGGCACCCCAATTAATTCCAGAGGCAACTGCTGCTCACCTTACCTACCTCCTACCGATGCGGAAGCTTTCAAAAGGAAACCAAGCGAGTAAAAGAGTCCAGCATATCAAATTCCTTTAAAAAAGGATGAACTTGGTAAGGGATCTGTTTCCCAGCAGCAGCCCCTCTCTCTGTGTCGGTAATACTGAAACCGGTCAGGACTCCTTAAACCCAGAAACACTGTCCTACAAGCTGATCCCAAGGCTCCAGCTCACCCACTTTCCAATAGTTGCAAGTAGCAAAAAACTCTGCAGAGAAAAACCTCATCGAGCACAATTGCACAACCCAACCACAGAGCTTCCTCCAGCCTGCCAGAGGATCGCTTCAGCGCCGAAACGTCAGGGCTTGCTCATCCCTGAGAGCATGACCTCCCCTTGGCGTCAGGCACGTGGATTAGGTATCAGGAGAAAATTTTTTCCCGGTGAGGGTGGTGAGGCACTGGAACAGGTTGCCCAGGGAAGCTGTGGATGCCCCATCCTTGGTGGAGTTCAAGGCCAGGCTGGATGGGGCTTTGAGCAGCCTGGTCTAGTGGGAGGTGTCCCTGCCCGTGGGAGGGGGTCGGAGCTACGTGATCTTTAAGGTCTCTTCCTACCCAACACATTCTATGATTCTATGACACCCACCTGGCCTTGCCTCCCTCGAGGGGCTCCTCCTCACCAAAACCACTCAGCACTGTCATGAGCCCCCTCACCTTCCCACTCCTTCTCCCACCATCAACGAACCAAACAGTCGTTTCTTTTTCCAAATTGTGGGACCCTTCACAATATAGTGCCTTCCTATATGCCAGTCCCCTGGAATTTCGCCTACCAGGTACACTACAAGGTTCAAACTGGGCCAACTACAACTTTAATCCACCTCCTGCTTCCCTATACCTGTGAACTGTAATTATTCTAAAATCACCATATTCTTTCCCTAAGTTGCGTTGACAGTAATGCCTGCCAGGAACGTGACAATTTATTGCAGACAGCAAGAGAAAGTTTAACATAAAGGATTTCTGTATGTATTTATCTCTGTTTTTGCCTTCATCTTCTGTGTTTTCCCACTAGATTTCTGTGAACACTGTTAGAATTAATTTCAAACCTACCCACAAACACTCGACTGCGTTGATCAGCTGTTTAATTATAGTCACATGGGAGTGAAGGCTTTGCCAAAGAGTATTTTCTAGAAGGTGAAATTTTCTGAAGTCCTATTGTTGAGAGATACTAGTTGTTTAGCTTAATTGAGTAAGTTTTAAGAATAAATTATTTATGTTAAATAAGTTATTTGAGAATAAATGACTTTTAGAATTATAATATGGTGTGATTTATGCTGTTTGCCTAGCTTTACTTAGCATGAGTAGATAGATTTGCTGAAGCCTTTAGGCTGCAATACAGTTAACTTTCTTAGGAATTTTTGTAGCAGCTGGTACAGTGCTGTGTTTAGTCTTGTAGTATGAGGAAAACGTCGATAACACACTGACATTTCGGCAGTGTTTCTCCCAACCCCCGGACCAAAAACCATGGGGGTTGCCTGCTATGAGGGGACCCTAGTCTGAGCAGTGACAGACTTGGGTGGTGTGTTTGCGACTGCCTGGATAGCGTGCGAATGCTTGGGCACCGGCTTCTCCTTTAATACCTGTCAAGAAAAAAGCTACGGAGGACCCTGGATGCTGGTCATGAAGGTTAAAGTGCAAAGTGGCAGTGAAGAGGATCCTATAGCACCGTAAGGAATTTCTGAAGGAAGGACGAGAGCCCATGCCCCTTTGCGATGACTCCAGGGTTATTCTTCCAAGCTACACCTATTTGAGAAAACATTCATGGAATTGGCTTCCTAATTCCAACATAAAGTATCCATCAATACAAACAGCCAACATTGGACATGGCATGGAGGACTAATCTTCTCAAGACCCAGGTCATTTTCAGATGATTTTGAACTGAAAAACACCTAACTTGAGACAGAATTTCCCCTGCATTAGCCATTTCTTATGTTCTCAACATGCGCAACCCATCTCAACAGCAACAGCCACAGGTATCACATTTTTTCCCGTAACCAAAAGTACAAAGATCTGGATTAACTTCGATCCTTCTACGTATTTGGAGAAGTCCTTGGTCTCACTTCATTCTGGAGTTTTCCTCTTTCCTAGAACTTTCTTATGCCTTTTTCCCCCCTTTTTAACACGTCAGCTAATGATGATTCATTCCACACTACTCCCACTTTCTTTGCTGCTGTCTTTATACTTCCTTGTTACTACCTGTTACCTGGCTCATTACCTCAGCACAGTCATTTTTTCCTTCCTAGAGTTAGGTTCATCTCCTTTGACATGAGAGTGGACCCAACCATAAAATCAGCCAGCCTAGGGGCTTATTTAGACTTCAGAATAGCTAAAAATTGAGTAAACTCAAACATGAGTTTGCTAATGATTTTTGTTGGCACTGAAATCTACCTTGCAGACATTGGCAATGACTTTTTCCCTCAGCTATGCTTTCCCCATGGATTTCAGTGAACCTGCTCATGTAGGGAAGCTCAGCACGTGTGGAAGCACTCGGAAGAGTGGGAGTGACTCAGTGTTGTGAACTCAGCTCTCTTGTCCTTGCCTTACACTTTGGTCCCTGGGTAGCATCTTCCCAATAATCACACCATTCCCATCCTCCTTTGCAAATTTCCGAACCCATCAGGGAGGGCTGCAGCCTGCAGTGTCAGTTGTCTAAATTTCAGTGCCGGCACAAGGGTTGTACGTGTGTGCTGGGTTTCTGAGCTCCCACTGCAGCGCCATGGTTTGGGCAGAGATTCAGCTGACCAGCTGCAGCAAGGCAGCAGTGGGTTTGCGGTGACCGATACTTGTGGGAAGAAGTTCCGTCTGTTGCCTTTCCAGTAAATTAGCTGTTTCCTTGGCCAGGCAGCTACCTCCAAACCATGGTGCTCCACCTTTCAATACTCCACTTTCCCAAGTGCCCACTAGTCACAGAGGGCTAGCTTAGAGTGGGATGGATTTAAATTCATGCCAGTAAGACCTTATCCTAGGACTGTATCTGGGAGAATGACTTCCAGTCATTCACCCTGTGATGCATTGCAACTATGATTGAGGTGCAAAACTGAAGACTTACTGACACTGATGCTTAAGGGATGCCCTCAGCCTGCCCCCTGGACCAGATCAGCTTTCCCTCCAAACAGCAAAGCTGAGAGTGCAGAGGACCATCTCTGGAGCACACAGGACCCAAATATGCCTGGTGACCTAGTAAGGCTTTGAATGGCTTAATATGCCCGCAAGTAACTGGAAGAATAACTAGAGGATAGGAGAGAAACAGGAGAGAAACACACCCTGGAGCATCCCACAGTGTAGACTTAAACTAAATGCCAGTCCCTGCAAGAAGCCCTCCCTATGTCAATGCTATTTTTAAAATTACTGTCAGCCAAGATGCTTTCCCAACTATCCTATATAGTTTGAAAGGAGGACTGATGATATTTGCTTTCCCATACTGTCTTGTGACTGCAGTCTGCAACTCCTGAACTGCAAGGTTTGAAGTTCTGCCATGGCTGGTACCTCTCACTGCAGAGAAGGGGCTGTGGCTGATTGAGCCAAGCTGGGCTCCCTGCACCCAGAACACATGCAATGTCCAGGGATCATTTTCACACAAACAATCAAAGCTCCAGCTCCCAAAACAACACAAGTGCACTGCTCATACTAACCATGGGAGTCACAACTCCAGAAAAGTCTTTCTACATGGAGCTGAAGGGTTTCATCACAACCCCCCAAGGACCAGCCTTGGATGACCGAATCTCCTCCCACAGCCTATGCTTTCCTCATCCCAGCTTTTCTGCCCTTTGCTGACTAATCCTGGCCAGCGAGGATCTCCTTGTGTAGAGGAAGGATAAGGACCATACTTCACTTTGGGGACCACTGACACATCTGTTGTTATGAGCACCTGCAATGGCTACAAGAGGTCAGATGGGCATCTTGTCCCAACTGTCTTTGCTATGAGAGACTTTCTGCATCCTCTTGCTGTCAAAAGTCAGTGTAGGATGCGTAAGAAATACAGGACTGAAAGGAAGAAATTGGGACATTAATGCCCACCCCTTGAATATCAGACAGCTGTTTAAAAAATATAGCGTAAGAGGAAGATCTGATTTGCAAATTGCCATCACCAGCACAATCATAAAATCAATAATGAAAGACCAGAGGTCCCAAAATATACGCTATCATAGGTAAGGAAGGTTGAAGTGTACTGCTGGCAGCATTCCTGATCCCTGCGGAGGAAGAGGCAGCTGAAACTGTCCAACTGGCAGCAGAAAGCTCACCACGACACTGCAGAGGAAGGGAAAAAGAAACCCTACATGTCCCTGTTATCACGACCAGACTGTGGGAGGAAAATGAAATGTATGCAGTAAGGCAATGTCACGAAGTCACCAGTTGCTCTAGGGCTGTCCTTGCCTGATGGGAGCTACTCAGCCAAATTCATTTAACTGCTCCTCTAAGGAACTGATAAGCTGGTAGAAATCCAAAGTAACTCAATTTGAGGGGATGCTCTGCATTCCTACCCCTGTGCATCCTTCTCCCAGGGTGTGATCTGAACTGAAGTGTGCAGCTTCAGCACTGCAGGTCCATACAGAAATACTCCCATACCTCACCCGTTACTCCAGCAGCTGGAAGCCGACACAGTGCTGTAAGGTACATGCCAAATGGAAATGGTCAGAAAATAGTTTCAGTGGGTGTGTGCAGAATAACGTGACTCACACTGATCAGGATCCAGTGGAGTGCCACTTACCTGCAGCAGGGAAGGAAGGGTGCGTGGCTAGAAATTCCCTCTCTCCATCAGAGCCCCTTGCACAGTACTCCAGGCCCTTAACAAACAATGATCAGCTGGGTAAAATCGTAAAAAATCCACAAAGGCACAGCCTCTTGCCTTTGAAAAGAAAGCAGCAACTTGCTCTGGTGACTACTGATCTCATCTTCCTGGCTCCAACACCTGTAAATGTGGTAACTCCTGACGTTTTAAAACAGAAATTAAAATAGTCTCTCTGAATTGTTCCCATTGCAGCCCACAGGAGACGGAGCAGAGTCGAAAACCTTTTGGTCAAAGAGCTTTCATCTGGATTCAGTTGCCCAGATTACACTGAAGGGGAGATAAAGCTGAGCTCAATTCTGCAGGGAACAAGGCCCAAGAGCATCTCTCATCTCTGAGGTAGTTCCCACCAGAATTGGGATCTTGTGTTTACGAACTCCCTTGTGGCCAAAAATTTCATTGCTCTGGTAGAGAAGGGACTGTTGCAAGGGGGGAAGTCTCCTGGGTACCTGAAATGTTTGCTCTGATCCCATGAGAAATTATGTCATTTGATGGACACAGAATTCAGTGGGAGCTGATGGAGATCCACCTGCCTCAGAGTTACGTTCTTGGGCAATAAATCTGCGTCTCTTCATTTGCCTATGACATGTGCCCGGCTGCAGGGGGAAAGCACAGGGATTAATCAGCCGCTACAGCAAACCCCAGATGTGTCCACAGTGCTTTTAGCACAGATTTCCTAATCATCGTCGGTGAACAAAGTGGAATCTCGGGGGGATGCTTGCGAGGGCTCGTTAAAAGCTAATCATGCCTACGTGAATAGAAAAATCAATAGCTGAGGGCAAAGCAACAGCCGAGCTCGTTAGAGCCTCCGACTAAAGTGCCCTTTGTAACATGGGTATTACACAAGACCTCCTGCTGTTATTTGCAAGGCAGTAGCTGCCACAAACACATATGCTGTATCTGGTGACACTTCAAACACTGTCACATGCACACTCCTCAGATACACATCAAAAAAACCCAGCTCATACCACTGAGGAATTGGGATACCCCTTAGTGGGACCCCGTGATTGGACACACAGAGGAAATCCAACCCATGTCAAGCCAACAAAAATCCTCAGCGTTTTACAGAGTCTTCCCACGAGCTCTGCGTATGGGGAAGACGGGCTGCACTCGTGGGAGAAACAGCACTTTTGGCTCAGTATAACATCACCCGAAGGGCTGTATAATGGATAGACAATCTTTAATCTCCTGAAGCCTCCCAGAGATGCTCTAGTCCTGGCAGTGCTTAGTCTGTGTACTCTCTCTGTAAGCTCCACTGCCATGGGAGAGCAAGCACTGGTGTCTAACAGAGCTCAGCAGGCAAAGGAGGACGGGGCTGCTGTGGATCTGCCTTCAGTTTTCCAGGTAAATCACTGAGGAGCAGCGTCCACCATGCTGGAGAGGCTGTTTCATACTGCAGTAATGCAGCCCAGTCCTGTATTGCCACTTCCAGAGTTTTCTGCACTAAGCGTGTGTGGAGAGGATGGGAGACCCCTGGATCTGCAGGAAGCAGTTCGTTTCTGCATTCCCTACAGCATCACCCAAGAGATCTGGGATTTATTTCTTTAAGCCGCTCATGGTTTGCAGTATATATTGCTCTGAGAGTCAATTATCCTTCACATGAAAAACCCAGTGGCATTCTGAGAGGATTCCTTTAAATATCATGTCACGTCCCTTATGCTCATGAACACTTTAGCCAGAATTCCAAATTAAATACAACATGTGCATGTGTATCTGTGGTGCCTCTTTTCCCAGTTACAATCACATCTACTCCACCAGGAAAAATATGGAGCCAACCTGCTGCCTTCCATGAAATTTTCACTAGTATCAACAATCTTTTGTATATTTTACAGTAGTATATTCTGCATTAAGTCATTATTATATTATTATAGCTTTTGCTGTCTAGATGGTGGTGAGATGGCCCACTTCAGAGAAGTCAGGGGGAGCTCAGGGGTGACCAACTGATGTTTGCTTTAGGGATGTGCAGCAGCACCCGCCTTCCGTAGGATCATGGTCCCAAAAGGGGACAGGATCATGTAGGAGTATATTATTCTAGCGCTGATCACTGGGACTGTGTGAATTGACCTTGTCATAACTCAAGTTCTGTGAGCTATGAGAAGAATAAGGAAACCTCTGCCTGATGGCAAAGTAACCTGGTTAGGATGGAGTCAGAAAAAAAAATAGCCATCTCATAAAACAAGGCCCAGGGAGCCTCACGTATCAAGAAGAGAGAATCTGGCTCCCCTTTGAAACACCAAATTTTAGCTAATTAACCAAAGATCTAAAATCTCGATGCTAATGCAACCTGGCATAAATAGGCACAAAACCATTGATTTCCCTGGAGATTTCCCCAAGGAAACTCCATGACATTTTTATCAACAGTTTGCACTTCATTTGCAGCATCACCTTGGCAGTAAATAAACCATATATAACCACGTCTGCGCCAGCACGACCACGGGACAGGCAAGACAGGTCCTGGCACTGTCAGCCTTTGCTTTTATCCAATGCAAGTTTATGTTATGTTAGATTGTTCCTTTATCTGTTCTCCAGGTATATAACAGAAATGCACGTTCCTCTGCACTTACATGGCTGAGCATAAAGACCTGTTTTATCCTCATCTCCACGCACACAGAAAGTCGGCGTTGAAGCAGTGAATTCTCGTTAACTCAAATGGAAGGCATGCACATAAATCCCTCTGCAGCCATATGAAGGAGAGGAATGACCTGATGGGTGCACAGGGCCTTCAGGACATCATGGCAGAGTTAAGGAGAGCATGTTCTCCTTCCAGCAATTTAGGAGAAGCTGGAGGGGGAGAAGGCAGCAGCAGCTAAATCAGTGAGAACTGCACACCTGAGTGCACACAGCCACAAGGATGCTGGGGGTATATCTCTTATTTGAGGTTAATCGTTGCCATTTCTCCTGTTGGGGTGTGATGCAGTATCACAGAAGAACCCTTTGAAACCAAGGAGATATATGGAGAGGGAGGCAGGTATTTAAATTAAACGCCCTATTCCCAGCATCACAATTTGTCACAGCATCTTTGGTTTTCATGTGCTGCTTTCAGAGTAAAATTAGTTGTGGGTCCCATAAGAAGAGGCGGCGTTTGCTGTTTAGGATAGAGGGATCAAGCTTTTACCGTAGATCTCCAGAAGGCAATGACACACAGCCTGAAGCTAGGAATGTGCTAATGAAGGCATACAACAGAAAACTTAATCAAAGACTCTGCGAGACTAAAGGGAATTAAGTAAGGTTTCAGCAGTACTGTGCGGCACTAAACACTTAGTCAGGAGAAATAAAGAAAGGAGTTTTCTTAGCAAGGAAGTAAAAAAACCCACAAATCCCATGGTGCTCTGGCTTGGTGTGGCACAGAAGGGAAAGCTCAACCTTTTTTCAGTGCCTCCTCCCCCCAAGGTTATAGGTAATCCTCAGATAATGACAGGATATAGCAACTTAAAATGATATAAAGAGAGGTGGAAGCTACATGAGGCTTAGTGCAGCCAATGAGAAACTGTACTCTTAAGCATAATCTTCGGGGTGTGTTTTGCATTTGTAGCGTCTTTTTTGTGCCGTGTTCAATTATTTCCAAATCTGCATTTTTAACTTTCTCGTAGCCTTGAATCCTGGCAAGCAACAAAGTGTTCCTCATCCAAGATATGGCAGGTCTCAAAAGCAGAGCTCTCCAGTGCTCTGCCCATCGCTCAGCTCCACATTAGGCTACTGGTACCCCAAGTGCCCACGTAACTGCTTAGGCTACTTTGACAGCTAATATTTTCAGGGCTTGCGTGAAGAAGAAATATCTTCTAAGGACCGTTACTATCTGGCCAAGTTCCCTGGAATGAAGCGAAGTACTAGAAAACACATATAATCCCTAAAGACCTTCCCAATGATGGTGTAATCGGAACAGAATGAACACCTTGGGTCAGTAAATGAAAGTCATAATTTCTCTTAGAAAAAGCATGATTGGATTAGCCTTGGAGTGAGGATGGTACAGAGATGTAACCAGCTCAGACACAGGTCTGAGTGTTTCTTTGGATGTCATCTGCTGGGCAGGTTGTGTCTGCCCAGAAAGGCGCGGACATGAAATTTTTCCTACAGTCAGATTGCTGTTTTGGCTATAGGAGAAAAAGTAGCCTAAAACACGAAGGGATTAGACAAAGGCTGTGTCCCAACTGAGTTTGTGGAGCACATTTGGGAAGAGCATATTTACACTACTCCAGGAAAAATGCTGAGAAGAAATTTTGTTTGTAAACCAAATAAAGCAAAGCACATGTTAGCCCGGGCAGCCCACCTGCAGCGCAGCTTTGCAGCAAGGGTTGTCCACAAGGGAAACTGGTGGCAATCCAGAGAATTATGATCTCTGTCAAGCAGACAGAGTCAAAAGTAGTGCCTGGTGACCAGCTGTAGCTAGGAAGCCTCTCTGGCACGTGCTAAAGCTGTGGGTAGCATGTCTCTACCTTGAGACTCCAAAAAATATTCATGATGTGAGGCAACCATGCCAGTGAGACATGAAATCTAAATAGACCAAAGTGTGTATTACTTCATTAATGAATAGTGGGTGTGGTGGAAAGTTACTGAACAAATGATTTCTTGGAAGTTGGTGTCAGCCTGTGTCTCATCTTGCAAGTGTCCTACAGTTTGGGTCACGTTTGCCTATTTTTATTTCCAGTTTCTAGTCTTCTGTTTGTTAAGAAACAAGAAGGGGTCTCTCCAGAGGCTGTCATGGCACTTGAAGGAGAAGACTCAGAGGAAGAAGGAAGGCACTTACGTGAAGGCCAGACCACAGAAGCAAAAGGATTCACATGTGAAAAAAAGAAAATATAGAAGCACATTAGGGTGCAGTGAAACAGCCCTAGGGTCAGACCTAAACTGAAGGACAAACTCACTGCTTGATGAATATAGTGGTAATGAAAAGCACTGGAAACCAGTGAGTTTAATGTGTTTACAGGTATGCCCTGATTTGGTGTAAAACAGAACCAATTTTCTGTTCAATAATTTTACTTCTCAGTTAAGTCTCTTCTAACTAACTGAAATAAATGGCATATTTTTTCATATGGTGTCTGCTTCCAGAGTGATAAGCCTGATGTTTATAGTTAATACCAAGGAATAGTACGCAGAGAGGCTCCTGCTTATACTTATTGGTGTAACAGACAAGGTCAGGTAACTTTGTTATTTGTCCCATTGGAGGGTCGGAAGCGGAAAAGCACAGAGGGGTCACACCTGTGGGGAGAAGCAGACAGGACAGATGACCCAAAACTGACCAACAGGGCATTCCATCCCATCGGCATCGTGCTCGGTATAGAAGCTGAGGTATCAAAGGATCAGCTCTCCTTCTTCAATGGCCGGTGTCCAAGGAGGACTCCGTCTGTTCATCTGCCTCTGATCCCAATCCATGCATTCCTGAATCCAGATCTGCAATCCAGTTCCCGTCCGTCGCTGAGTCCAGTCTGGGACTTTCCCAGTGCCTGCTGGTGACGTGATCGTCAACCTGGAAGCTCAATACCAGTTTTGTGTATATTGTATATGTTTCTTTACTTTCTTGTTGATATTATTATCTTTCTCTTATTTTTTTTCTACTTTCTTATTGATATTATCTTTCTCTTATTATTATTTTATTATAAATATTTCATTAAAGTACTTTGGTTTCTTTTCAACCCATAAGTCNAATCCAGTTCCCGTCCGTCGCTGAGTCCAGTCTGGGACTTTCCCAGTGCCTGCTGGTGACGTGATCGTCAACCTGGAAGCTCAATACCAGTTTTGTGTATATTGTATATGTTTCTTTACTTTCTTGTTGATATTATTATCTTTCTCTTATTTTTTTTCTACTTTCTTATTGATATTATCTTTCTCTTATTATTATTTTATTATAAATATTTCATTAAAGTACTTTGGTTTCTTTTCAACCCATAAGTCCTCTCTTCCTCTCATTTTCTCTCCTTTCCTCTGAAGGGAAATGCTCTTCCTTCTCTGAAGGGGAAAGAGGTGAAAGAGAGCATCTGTCGTTTGTTTTAGTGGCCAGCCCAGCCCAAACCACAACATGCCTGTGTTTGCATTGAGCGGAGCCTGAGGTTCGTGCACAGTGCCTGGGAAGCCCAACACAGCCAGCTGAGGCATTGGTTGGTCTGGCAGCAGATACAGCTGAAGAGGATGTTAATCAGAATAGTCGTGGTTTACAGGCCCGCAAATAAACATAAATCACTGTCAATTTCAGTTTATGCTCGCATGACAGCTCCTCCAAACTACAGCAGCTCAGGAGCAGATATGCATCAGTTTGGATGGCTTTGTTAAGCGGGAGAAGCCTTCAGGAGATGTTCGAGGTAGTTACCACTCCAACCACTCCACCCCAGTGCAGAGACATAGCCCTTGAAAAAAAACTCTCTGAGGTAGAGACTGTTTCCACAGAGTCTACAAGGACACCACCAAGGGTGGAGGGCTCTAGAAGGGAGTATCAGGGAGAGCGATCCTAACTGGGATGCAGGACAGCACAGCAGTCTGTTCCGACCAAGCATAAATTAAGCAAAACCATTGTTCTCACTCCCCTCACACCTGTATCAATATCTTTTGTGCTGTTGCAAAGCCAAAGTGGTAGATTTAAGACGGAAAAGTAAACTAAATCTTGTTTGTCCAAGAAGTGAAATGGCAGGTGGGGAAAATGTTGGCAACAGTCCCCACGACAGCAACAGTATAAACTGCACACAACAGCTTTCATCAAAGGGCAGGGGAAAGAAAGTGAAGATCTTAGTGTTAAACTAGTTGGTCACCCAGGTGGCCACTGAAATAGCAACCCACAGCAGCTGCGGGTCCCAGTAAACTGAGGATCACATGAAGAATGGAGCAGGAAGGAAGCAATGGATGAAAGAATAACACTGGATAACCTATGGAGGGGGCTGCACAGGCCCGTTGCGTGAGTCAGGGAAAGGGAAAAGGAGTCTTGTTTATCTACTGATGTTATCGGCCCTGTCTGCAGGGCAAATCCGTTTATGATGGAGGCAAGACACTCCCACGTCTCATGCCTTTACTGTTAAATTAAAGTGCAATTGCCAGTAACGAGGATAGGGAGAGCTTGGACCACCTTTTAAATTCAAGCACACAGAGAAGGAAAAGCCTGGCTTCCCCTTCAGAAGTTTTAAACGGAGAGAGAAGAGGGGCCTGGATCCAAAGCCAGTAAAATGGAGCTGTGCTTTCCCACTGACTTTGGAGAGCTTTGCTGAAGCCTCATTGCAGTGGTGCCAACTCACTCTACCTTTGGGTGTGACTGGCACACTGAAGCTGGCACTACATAAAGAAAACTTAGACACAAGACCCATTATCGAGAATCAACATTTACAGATGCAGAATAATCCAGCATGCAAAAGGAAAAAAAATACACAGGAAAAAATAGCTCTAATCTGGGTTCCTGTGGAAGTTTTTACACTTTTCTTCTAGAAGAAGAAACGAAGGAATTGTCGTACCTGGCTGTTCTGTGTCCTCAGCTCGGCCGTGAAGCTCCCTAGGGAGCACCAGGCTTTCCAGGATCCAGAGGTAAACCCGTCAGCAGGGACGCGCTGAACGTGGTCCAGAAGCCTTGGTGTGCTTCATGTACTCGACCAGGACTGCAAGAGAAAAGGCAAAGTTCCCGAAGCTGTGGGTGGAACGTGGCACCGCGTAGCACTGAGTAAATAAAAAGCAATTGATCGTTGGACTCGAGTATGACACCAGGTATTACAAAGGTTTATATACCATAGGCAGGACTCTGTATTTCATCTGAGAGAAATGTCGCCCTAAAAACCCACTGCTGCACACTGCTGCAGCTAAAGCAGCAGCAAGAGATGCAAATGAGACATTGTGCTCAACTTTCGGCACCCAACAGGTTTATTTTCTTGGACAGCACTCAGAGAACTTCAGTTGCAAAATATATTCTTTCTCAAAGGTCAGACATTTCATTACCTCCCATAAGGACATATAAATATATGTAACTTGTGTGGGATAATTGATTATTTGGGAGGTTTACGGCACCAAATACAACAGGATCCCGATTCAGGCTTCTGAATGACATGGTTATGCAAAAAAAAACGTGTAGGTTCAGCTTTTGACACGAAGTTATTTGTTTCAATGTCCTCTTCAGCCTAAAAAACAGCTTTACAAAGGTAATTTTGAGATAGAGACAGAGCTAATATAAAAAAAATCATCTAAGTACAACTGTAGTAGGGTGTAACATGAAAAAAATTATCTAAACAATGGCATTTATCAAGCCACAGCAGCACTGCAGATATTCCTACAATTTGAAAATCCAAACTTCCGGTGCTAATTCACAAGCTTTGATTAGCTTCTGTACGCATTTTGCCACCTACTTTTAGGTTTGATGACATCTCCTGCCTGAAAAAAATCAGTATTAGTGTCAGGTTTAAATAAATAAGGATTTTTTCTCAAAGAAACAATTTTATTTTTTTTTTATTTCCTTCCAATATGCTAATTTATTGAAGTGGAAGGCTTTACAAAAGGTAATTCACAATTCCTTAGCTATCTTGTCTGGGGTCTTTTTCTTGGCTAATGAAAAGAGACTCATCAGTACCACTGTTCTCTGCAGCCTTTTCCAAATCAAACCTATTCTTTGGTTTTCGGTGCTGCAGATTGCAGATTTCACTGCGAAGACGGCAGTGGAAGCTTACCATTTTATTTAAAGTTCTGACAGTAGATAAGGGGCCATGGTTATGACTAACAGGGTCACGTGGACACCGAAAGAAGGAAGGATAGCAGACTGAGCGACACTGAAATGAGACTCAAATCCCTTCGCACGGCTGTGACAGTTTCTGGTCGAGTCAGTTGACGCTGCCATACTTTTATTTTCTTATTCATGAAAGGGAATAATAATTCTTCACTTCCTCAAGACACCAAGTAGGAGGGATCAGGGACTACAAGATGTTTAGAAACACACGAGTGGCATCTCAGTACATGAGAATTGCTAAGTCTCTCTCATGTAACAAAGGCACAGGCTACCCCAAAGTCCTGGTAAAAACAGGGGTGTTTTTTTTCAAATTGGAATACTCACCTTTCTGAGGGGTACAAGTGAATAAGCTTTTTTCTGTTCATTTTCCAGTTCTTGTGTTATTCCTGATACTACTATTGAAAGAGAAAAACATTTTCTTAAGAAAAAGGTGCCATATAGTGCAGATTTCATGTTTAATATCAATAGCAATACGACAGCCTCTCCTGGTAGCATTTTGCCTCCAAGCACTACAGCTATGAGTCAGCGAGCTGGTAGGAAGGCTTTTGCACAGATTTCGGAATAGGTGTTGGAGGATACGCAAAATTACAATTCTTTCCTGTCTTTGCTGTGTTGGTCACTAAAGTAAAAATAACTTTAAATTAACAATGAGTAACAATTTGGAACCAAAAGTACAGCTTGAGATTAAAGCTTTCGTAGCATGAGAAATGCCTTTGTTTGGAGCTAAAAAGCTACTGTTTTAACAATGATGCAATTTTTAAGGGGAAAAGAAAGATGTGGCTGCCTAATGGAAAGCTATTTTGCAAGAACCGCTTACATGACCTGCTCTTCCCTTAACGATTCTTGGCTCTTTCCAAAAGATTTCTGCCAGAGGAGTTCTTTCAAAAGTTGCTGTCCCCTTTACAAAATACAGCGTATTGTGGAGCATTTCCCCTCTCTCACACCTTCTAGACTATGGATGGGACAAATAACCTATTTTTCTTGTCCTCTGTGAAATCAGAGTCTGTTTGTACAGAGCTACTGAGCGTATTTCTTCATCCTCAGTTTCTGCTTTAGAAATATCCTGCTATGTTGTGGCTTCCTCCAGCAGCTTTATTTGTGCTGGGAAAGAGGCATGGCAACGGACAGATCTCTCATGATTTCTTGTGGGCGCTCATCCTGCCAGCAATAAGCACACCAACTGCCCTGGAATAAGGAAGTTTAGCATCACACTGAGGGATGAAGCAGAAGATATTGGGCTTTGGCCCTCCTGCATATCCAGAGAGAAAGACTGTCTTCTAACTGAAGCCTGGTCCTAAAACACAGATGAGTCCGTCGGCCACATGATTTCACTCAACGTTTTGGACAAGGACCAGCCCTGCTTCATCCTCTAGAACCTGCCATGCAGGCCACAAAGACCACACAGGTTATCAGCCATATGTAACTGAATGTCTAAGAACATGTACTGGTTGGATGTGAAGAGGAATGGGCACTTCGAGCTAAGGACACCGCAGCTCAGACCAGTTTGGTACAAATCTTGCTGCAAACTGAGTGGTTATACAGAGGGCTAATTTGGCAAAAAAAAAGTGTATTTGTTTGCGTTTTTATTGTCTCAGTTCCCTTATCTGACTCACTGGTGTAAAAGCAATGTCTGCACAATACAGAGACAACAAGCTGGTGGGGATCTGGTTATGCCCACTTGAAGTCATTGCCACACAAACCAGACCCTCACGCTTTTTTTATTTTCCTTTTCCTCTTTTTCTTTTTCTTTTTCTTTTTCTTTTTCTTTTTCTTTTTCTTTTTCTTTTTCTTTTTCTTTTTCTTTTTCTTTTTCTTTTTCTTTTTCTTTTTCTTTTTCTTTTTCTTTTTCTTTTTCTTTTTCTTTTTCTTTTTCTTTTTCTTTTTCTTTTTCTTTTTCTTTTTCTTTTTCTTTTTCTTTTTCTTTTTCTTTTTCTTTTTCTTTTTCTTTTTCTTTTTCTTTTTCTTTTTCTTTTTCTTTTTCTTTTTCTTTTTCTTTTTCTTTTTCTTTTTCTTTTTCTTTTTCTTTTTCTTTTTCTTTTTCTTTTTCTTTTTCTTTTTCTTTTTCTTTTTCTTTTTCTTTTTCTTTTTCTTTTTCTTTTTCTTTTTCTTTTTCTTTTTCTTTTTCTTTTTCTTTTTCTTTTTCTTTTTCTTTTTCTTTTTCTTTTTCTTTTTCTTTTTCTTTTTCTTTTTCTTTTTCTTTTTCTTTTTCTTTTTCTTTTTCTTTTTCTTTTTCTTTTTCTTTTTCTTTTTCTTTTTCTTTTTCTTTTTCTTTTTCTTTTTCTTTTTCTTTTTCTTTTTCTTTTTCTTTTTCTTTTTCTTTTTCTTTTTCTTTTTCTTTTTCTTTTTCTTTTCCTTTTCCTTTTCCTTTTTCTTTTTCTTTTCCTTTTTCTTTTCCTTTTCCTTTTCCTTTTTCTTTTCCTTTCTCTTTTCCTTTTTCTTTCTTTTCCTTTTTCTTTTTCTTTTTCTTTTTCTCTTTCTCTTTCTCTTTCTTTTTCTTTTGTCTTTTTCTTTTTCTTTTCTCTTTCTTTTTCCAGCAACTGAGTTCAAAACAGGGTCTCACAAAGACTTGTGTTTTCACAACTGTGATGCTAGGGTCTGGCAGAGGCTAACTTCTTAATGCAGTGTTATGGCTGAAACCAGTGTCTTATGGAAGCATGCCTTCACACATGGCAATAATACCAGCAAAAGAGGTCTCCACTGGTGCCTATGATATGGGCCAGAGAGTGGATGTTGCTGAAATGAGGGAAGAGGAGAACACCTACTGTCGAATATTCAGTTTCACCACTTACTGAGAACCCTGGTTTATGAAGTGTTTTTGCATCAAGGCAGCATTAATTTGTCTTCAAACACATGATTCAAATCTCTGGAGGGAACTCCCATGTATATTCACGACAGCTACCCAAATGCACTTGCAGAATTTAGATGTCTCCTACTGAGAAATGTGCCAGCAGATGCTTCCTGACATTTAATACTAAACACCCTATAATGAGGCTATAAACAGCCTTTCACTCCAAAACATATGAAGGAATAGCACAAGACCCCGGGGAGGGACAGCTCTGTAGAAATGGGGTTGTTGCTCCTCATTAGGATTCAGACAGCCCTCCCTGGCTTTGTTAGTTCTGGCTTGGTTTGTTCTAAGGCACGTCAGATGTTTGTTGCAAAACAGACTCCCTGATGCTTGCACCCGGATGAAAAATAAAAAAATAATTAAAAAAAAGAGGTGTAAGTAAAGAAAGGGTGTCACAGTCTGAGTCTAAAAGCAGCGCATGGTCATGTAATCATTACAGCCCACTGCCGTCATGAGAACTCCTGAGCGAAGTTTGCGTTTTAACTTTTGCAATAGTGTAGTTGTCACCTTCCAGAGAATTTCAGGAAGATTCACGCGCCTACTTCCCTTTGGCTGCTGTGAAAAGTCTCGGTTTCCCAGCAGTTTGTTAGAATACCAGTGACATAACCTTCAAAGTGACTATTTCTGAGGTTTCTGGAGAAAAAGAGGAGTTTCAAGTGTGGCTGAATACCCAAAGAGAAACCTTTAAGCTCTCTGAACTATCTTATTAGCAGTTAAATGTGGAGAACATTACAAGGAAAGAACATTAAAAGGCAGGAGAGAGACATCTTTATAAAATATCAGCTAAAGGACAGTAACAGAATAAAATCTTGTCCCAATGAAAGTGAACCTCATCCTCAGACAGGCATGAGTGGTGTGTTCAGAGCTCATATTTTTAGAGGTAGGTCAAGGCTCGTGCAAGCTTTCTGCTCAGGTTCAGCTCACTTTTTCTGTGATTGAAGTTAACACCACTAAGTGATCCACAGTTAACATCATTAACGTTGCAGGACTTTGAACTCAGAACAGGATGATAAATCCAAATTTGACCCCACGCGCCTAACTCTGTGCAAACAAGTGAAAGATCACAAAACATGTATTAAACTTGTTCAACGCACACAAACTCCCACAACTGAAAACGTTTGAAACACTATCGCAAGTGATCACCTACATATTGCTGTCTAGCATCGTCCATCCTGAATTAGTCAGAGAGCTCTAAAACGTTACAAAATACTTTTATTGAACACAAAACATATACAATTACAACAGGGTTCATTAAGAGCAATGCAGTGCATTAAGGAGTTCAAATCCCCCACAAAAGCAGACTCAGACACACCAATACCCATTCTAGAAGAGTAGAAATTTTGGGAAAGAATTCCAGAAACATAACAGCTGACACGTTTATAATAAAGGATTAACATTAAAACACAACAGGCAAAGCAGAGTACATGAGACCAGTTTCCCCCTGTGGAAGAAGATATTAAGGGCCATTTTCTGGCCAACATAAGTCAGAAATGAAGCTACAATACTGCGTGCTAGCCAAGAATTGGCCGTGGTTTTTTAGCTTTCCAGGCCAGGCGGACGTCTCCAACCTGCAGCAGTAGGCACTCATTTCGCTAAGGGCCCTTAGCAAAGCCGACTTGCAGCACCCAGCGGATGAGAATACATCCCACTGCTCAAATTCCCGTCTGGTGCTCACCTCAGCGGCTTTGGATGGCTCAGTTTCTATCCACAGAAGCTGCTCCCCTGAAGGACCCCTCATGGTGGGGGTCTTCTTACGGCGCAACTTTCACTGAGAGTCAATTTACAAAGGAGACATTAATTAATTAATTGTGTCATGCCTTAGCAAGGAAAACAGCAGCATGGGCACCCAGGTCACGCCTGGCTTTCCTTGCATGTTCAAATGCACCTTTTTGCCCCAGGAATGGTGGGATGTTACCCAAACTTGCGTTACTGCTACTCTTACACAGATTTTGGCTCTTCATTATTTGATGTGTCCCAGGAGGTGTCTGAGGCTGCTGAGATTCTGTAATAGGTTTGGGAAGGAAAAGTTAGGCAGGAATTATATTCTTCTAGGACTTTTCACACATTTGTATGTTCTTCTGAGCATGTGAATAGTTTCCCCTCTACTCCAGGGACGATATGAGTTAGGGCAACATCACAGACATACCTAAAAACTTCTGTTTTCCTCTGCAATAATATTTAGGCTTTTGAAAAAAGGTATCTGACAAATGAGAACAAGAGCTATAATTTCAACAATGAGAGGTACAGTTTAAATTCACAGGAGAATAAGTTAAACAAGGATGTTATCCTGTTAGCATCTTTTCCCCTTTTCCCTACATGTTTTTGGAGTGCCTGAGCATGTTCCTTGCACGCTGGGGACATCAGATGTTGAGCGATGCAAATTCAAAACTGCTGTGAAGACGCCTGCAATATCCCCCAGGTACCGAAATAAACTTTTGGTTTAGCCTTGCAAAAATCATCAAACTTCCTGCTCTCTCCCATCTCCTCTCAAGAAAAGATAAAGGCTCGGTATAATAGGTGCCCTACTTATCTAAGGCTTTGATCTCTCGCAACTCTCTGCTCACAGAAGTTGTAAATGATCTCTGAAGGGGCCCCGGCGTACGTGAATTTACAACCCAGCGAGCCGCTGTGCTTTCCAAGAGGGCTGGCTTCAGCACCACATCTGCCAGACTTCAAAGGAGAAAGTTATTTTCTATTTACCACTCCAGTTTCCCTCTCCACTGCCCCTGGACGCCGTCAGCCCTAGAAGATGTGATCTTTCTCAGGACTGGCTCTACGCTGAACTTCTACGAACAATATCCACGGAGGAAAGTGCTCGTGAGAGGCTTTGGTTTTCCTTGCAGGAGTCAGGGTGTGAAATACAGCCCATCAGATATATTGGCCTTTGCTTCAGACACAGGCACACACATACATGCACTTCACTTTGAAACAGCAACCTGAACCAGTAGGCAAGCCAATGACTAAGCCAGTGCTCTCCTGAACCCCTGTGGATGGGTTACTTACACCATGGCAAAGCATGGACAGTATTTTGAGGGCTTGAATCCCCCCTCCCTAATTTAACTGCAGTGTCCAGTTCACAAAGATTATGCCTAAACTGGTCACCTGCGAGTGTTTTCAAGTCTCCAAGCATAAACCGTGGCTGCGTACTGGTTCCTACACTGCTGGGTCTTGCCCTTATGTGTGATTTCTCACCACCGGGTGTCATGCCCTGCTTTCTACTGGGAGGAAACTTGAGTAAAAAGCATTTCTCCCTGTGAACACTCCAGATGTCTGCACAGCACACTTGGGCCAAGTCATTGATCTGGACACTGGGAGGAAGATGGAGTCTTCCACACATGCCACCGTGCCCACCCAGGGGACATCTGGGACTCTGCCACGCTGACAGAGCTGCCCTTCCACTTACGCCTTTGGTTTGGGTGGTTGATTTAATGCTAAGCAGCCCACACAGGGGTACACACTGTGATGGCACAGCCCGTGCAACCATTGTACGTGCTCATGAAGAGGCAGAAAAGTCAGCTTACCCGATAGCATGAAAATTAACCAAAATTTGAGTCATTCTTCAACCTTAACACTATTTTAACAATGATCTTATATATGTAGTAAGGCTCTACTACCCCCTTTAAAATATTTTTCCCAGACAATCATGATTTCTCATTATTTTTGTCATGTCTCATGAGCCTCTGTTCCAAGTTCTCTATTAATGGACTCATTGTGCTGTATTGGAGCTATTTCCTTGCCAGACCTAGCTCCAAAGAACAGAATACGATTAAACCTGGCAGGGAGAACCCCGTGGCTGGCTGGGGTGGCACTGGGCCAGCAAAACTACAACACTTGCAGGACTTCATCCCTGTATTTCCACACAGCACCGGGTTGTGCAGTATCACCCTACCCACCGTAGGATCCTAAGGGAGGTAGGACCTTAAGCGGGTGGTGAAGGATGTGTTACTCCTGGCTGCAGCCCCACGTGCGGACCAGGACTCGGCCACACTGGTGTGGTGGGTATGAGGGAAATCTGCTTGTGCTTCCGTGCTGTAGAGAAAAGGAGGTTTGCTTTTGCACCATTTGAGGAGAAAACTATTTTATCCTCACCAAATACCCCATATGAGTATTTTACAGTGTTTATAGTTCTGAAAAATGGTCCATTACGTAGCTGAAATACACCTGCTCTGTGCAAATGACAAAACATGCGGGGGCTACCGAGCCATGAGGGCCTCCAGAGACCTGTGTCGTCTGTCAATGAAATCTAACCAAACGCAACACAAGTCCTCCAGCATTGTTTCTACTACAAAGATAAACTAACGGTGTTCTTTTCTTGATTGTGCTAGAACTAGATATTGCATTTTCTTCATTATTTGCAATGTTAGTCATGTGGAAAGAAATCCCTGAAGATTCAACGGGCTCGTTTTCAATAGGGGGGAAAAAACTATTTCTGCCTAGGACTCCTATTCTACAGAACTATGTAGTCAGATTAGATGCTCTGAGGAACTGGTTATGTGTAGAAGAGATGGTGGTAAGCCATCAGTCAGAGACAAAGATATCTCATTCCTTGGAGGGCTGACCTGCTGTTTACCTCAAGCAGGTAACAGGATTAATTGCGAGGCCTCAAGCAGGCAAGACCTTTTCATTGAAAAAGCTTTACTCGGGGACAGAGATGCCAAAGGAGCTTGGAAAGTTATCTGAAGCTGTGAAGAAGAGGTGTGTGGAAACCCTCTGCAGCACAAGTTAACAAGACCTGAAAGAATACTTCTGCTTGATCCCAAATCCATTAACCAGTATGACCTGGGGCATTTGAGCAAGATGTACCAACCAGCCATTTAAGAAAAGTGAAGCTTCATGCTACCCATAACCCATGGAGGGGGGACTAGATGAATCTCTGGTGCTACATGGGAAAGGTGGGAGAAACATATATTTAGTTTCAGCTTATTTCTAACCAGCTGTTCTGTGGGATGGAGAGGAGGGTAATGTTGCCTGGTCCTTCCAGGAGACTTCTGAAATACCGAAGCATACAACCTGGCAATAGTTTGTTATCTGGCATTTCTTCCTTCTTTGTTATGGACCTAATTCCAAGCTGATTTGGTCCATGTGGGTTCATTTCAGCAACTAATGCTTTTCTGGTAAACCTGCAGCTAGACAACCCTGGTCAAACCTTTCATCTTCTCTTGCTCTGAACGCCTTACCTCCTGTCACAAGTGTGTAATGAAGTAAGAACCTGCGGCTGGCAGCCTCAAACCAAACAAACGAGCGTTAGGAAGCTAAACGCTTCCAAACCATTAACCAACAGAGCAAAACGCCAATAGCTGATCTCCATTTTTTAGCATTTTAGTAGCAAGACGAAGAGTATCTTCATGGGAGAGGTAACAGACACATCCATAGCTGCTGATCTTAATGCAGAGTTAACTGAGTGATGGACTATGGCCTGTGCAATGCAGTAGATATTAGGTGAAATTATCTTCTGGTCCTTCCCTGGCTCTAATTCTATGGATGTTACACATACTGCAGTCATCGTTGCTGTGGTGGAGTACTGGAGAAGGCTGTAATGGTCTGTAGTGAATTAGGCAGATGGTGGAGTGGTGAACTATGAGCTAGCTGGTGGGCTCTTCTGTCACCGAAGTTGATTGTTTTTAATTGTTTGAGAGGATTGCTTTTAAAATGCACGCTAGCAACACCTTCTGTCAAGTCACGCTTCTCTGTCGATCTTTTAAAACCACATTGCACGACCCAGGTGAAACCCACAGCATGGACAAGGCTGGCTACAGCATTAGCACTTGCCTTACTGATGCTCAGTATATTGTAAGAACGGTGCTCTGCAGAACAGATGTGAGCTATTACCAAGGGTGAGCACGCTGGTTTGGGGATGGCACCAGACAGACACTGGAGACTGGACAGTATCAATGTCGAGGAGTAAAACATGTTTCTTTATCTCCCATCTCATCATCCCACAGCGTGCAGAGAAAATTACAGGTGGGATATCCTCAAGCCATGTTCCCTTCTTGTCCCCCTCCTCTCTCTCCCTTTGGTTCAAACCTCACGCACATTAGCAAATGATTTTCGAATTTCAGCAAAATGCTTGATTGCTATGGTTACTGCAGGTGGCACAGGTGAATGCTGCAGATTTTCTCAATGTCAGAAACAAAAGATTGAACATAGAGGCACAAGTCACCTTGACTGTCTGGATAAAAAACGTTAAGTTATGAAATGTGAGAGAAAGCCAGTGAATGACTTGTCAAGGACAGAGAAGAAAAAGACTTCCCATGGGTAATGCATCAGCTTCCGTTTTGTTTGTTGTTATTTTTAGGGGGGAAAAACATTTGCTGGCGTCACTACATCTGTGAAGTTGTATATGGCTTACAGAGGCATCTTGTTATTGTGAAAGGGCCCAGAACAGACTGAGGGGGAAAAGGTGATCACCGAGTGCCATCGTGCCGATTAGCATGCGGCTGCTGCGAAGCACGGCTTGTACCCGCTGGCTTGCGACCGCGGAAGTCCTCGCTTCTGCTGGCACAGAAACATAGGAGCTGGGTTAAACGTGTGAGCTTGTGAGTCGCCCAGTGGAAGAGATTTGGCTTGCCACCTGGGGTTGTCACCCTCATGTTTCTCCTTTTTCAAGAGCACTCCCAAAGGAAAAAAAAACCCACACAGTCACTGGCCTACAAATCTGAAGCAAAACTTCCTCTGGCAGAGGTTTTGCTTTCATTTCCTTCAAAACTTGTCGCTTTCGGAGAATGGATTTGATAGCATGCAGCACTCACCAGGTGACTGAAGCCCTAGCAACCTCTTTCGTTCGAGGAGTAATGGCAGGAGTTTAGCTAATCTGGATGGCAGCTGAAAGAACCAGATGTTCTCCAGTTGTGTTATTTCTGGTTCCAGTGGCTAGACTGGGCTACAAGCTCCCCCTACAGAAAAACGTGCAGGGACTGCTCTTGCAGTGTTACCAGATTGAGGAAAGGGTGGTTTGGAGACATCAGCTGTAAAACAAAAGCTTCACATCCAGCACTGACCACGGTCTCCAACTTCTGCTGATGGCTGGTTTGCTGCTTCCAATGGGGAGAAGAGGGGCAAGGAGGAAAATGCCCCAAAGACTTCACACGTGCAGCATGCGGGGCTTGAGAGTATCTGCGAGAGGGTGGGTGGTTTTGTTCAAAAAACGTTTCAAAACTTAACAAGAAACTTCCCTGAAACACCAAGGGTATTTGTGTCTAGAGTCTGCCCCCTACCCCCGCTTCCCCAAGGGAATAAGCTACTGCTGCTGCCAAGCTTTGAGAGAAAACCTTGGTTGCTATTGTGTGGGTTTATTGCATCCGTGATGGTCATCCTCAGAAACTTCCTCCTTTGATGAAACAGATGACCTGACCTAGGCTTGACTCCAGGCACACAAAATAACTCCAAATAAGGATCTGCAGCCTGACAAGCTGCTGTGCTCGAGAGAAGGATAAACTGACCATGTTTAGCAGCAACTGGAATTAAAGGAGGCTTTTTGACTTCATCACCTCCCGCAGCTGCCGAAGCGATACACCTCCCTGCACCTCTAGCTTTGGTTAGGAAGGAGGCAAAGCACAGTAAATTATATTTTCTGCTTCTGAAGATGCTGACAGACAAGGCTTATGTTCCTTGGTTTGTCAAACACCAGTGGGTAACAAGACGGAGTTTTGGGAAAGAGTATCTCAGGGGAGGGGGGGGTGGAAGAGAAAAAAGATGCCCAGCAGGCACTGGGAGTGCTGCTTTGTTTACAAAATTCAGATAACTCAAATGTACCTCCCCACAGGTTGGTTCACAGTGTTCATATTCTCGCATTATCTGAATTACAGCCAAGAGATGGAAATCCTTTTAGCTGACAGTTGTCATTACAGGAAACTAGCATCTCAGCAATTGGTGAGTAGCTTCTATTAATAATGGCACTACCAGACATGACAATTGACAGGTTTTGCCAGCATATTGTCACAAAGATGATAAAAGGAGGTGTTATTCTGGGTTTGGTTCCAATAATCAGTAAAAATACTAAAAAGCGCAACTCAAAAATCACTGCTGTCCAGTGAATAGTTATTTGCAGTTTAAATGCAAGGATAAGTGAGGGGGATTTTAATTTCTGAAACAACAATGAAAAACTCCAGGTGTATGGAAAATCAAGCAAAGATAAATAAGAACTGGCTAAAGTTCATCTGAGCTAATCTTGCCAAGGGAACAGAGGAAATATAAAGGTTCTTTGAGGCACATCATAGACTGAGAGCACAGAGCGCTAGGTACTTTGTCATGGCAGAATTTGAAGCTAGTGCTTTGGTCTCAAAGTGAAATCATTACTGGGCTGGAAGAAGTCTTTGACACTGTTTGTGATGAGCGCTGCTGGCCTGCCATCACCCCGAGTGCTGGAGGGTGAGATGAGTATCTCCGAATACAAGCTTTGGTCTCCAAGTACTCTGAATCTCATCTGATAGTCTTTGAACTTTCAGTATGTTTACATTATTTATCACACAGTATTGTATTGTACTGAAGTAACTAATGTTATGCTTCCAGACTTCTGCATGTCCTCTGTAGGCTGCCAGAAACTATTGCTCTTCTTTCACAATGTGTAACTGCTCTAATTTTTGGTGTATGTTGCAATGCACAAAAGGTGCTAAGAAATCAGCTCAACCATCTTGCAATCTTGCTTTTGCTTGGTGTTAGGCAGGATTGTGGGTATGGAGGTCCCCAGGTCCAAGTGACAGATGTCACCAGTGTCTGGGATTAGAGAGGCACAGTTCACCTGCCGGCTCTTCTGCCTCTAGAATCATAGAATGTGTTGGGTTGGAAGGGACCTTTAAAGGCCATCTACTCCAACCCCCCTGCAATGAGCAGGGACATCTTCAACCAGACCAGGTTGCTCAGAGCCCCATCCAACCTGACCTGTAATGTGTCCAGGGATGGGCCATCTACCACCTCTCTGGGCAACCTGTGCCAAGGTTTCACCAGCCTTACGGTAAAAAATGTCTTCCTTACAACTAGTCTGAACCTACCCTCTTTTAGTTTAAAGCCATTACCCCTTGTCCTGTTGCAACAGTCCCTGCTAAAAAGTCTGATCCCATCTTTCTTATAAGACCCTCTTAAATATTGAAAGGCCGCAATAAGGTGTCCCCGGAGCCTTCTCTTCTCCAGGCTGAACAACCCCAACTCTCTCAGCATGTCCTCATAGCAGAGGTGCTCCAGCCCTCGGATCATTTTTGCAGCCCTCCTCTGGACCCGCTCCAACAGGTCCACGTCTTTCCTGTGCTGAGGGCTCCAGACCTGGACACAGCACTCCAGGTGGGGTCCCACGAGAGCGGAGAAGAGGGGCAGAATCCCCTCCCTCAACCTGCTGGCCATGCTGCTTTTGATGCAACCCAGGATACAATTCCTTTCTCGGCTGCAAGTGCACGTTGCTGGCTCATGTCCAACTTTTCATCCACCAGTACCCCCAAGGCCTTCTGGGCAGGGCTCATCTCACTCCCTTCATCCCCCAGCCTGAATTGAAACCAGGGATTGCCTCGGCCCAGGCGCAGGACCCTGCACTTGGCCTCATTGAACCTCATGAGGTTCACATGGGCCCACTTCTCAAGCCTGTCCAGGTCCCTCTGGATGGCACCCTGTCTCTCAGGTGTGTCAACCGCATCACTCAGCTTGATGTTGTCTGCAAAATTGCTGAGGGTGCACTTGATCCCACTGCCTGTGTCATTGATGAGGATATTGAACAGTACTGGTCCCAACATGGATCCCTGAGGAACACTGCTTGTCACCGATCTCCATCTGGACATTGAGTCATTGACTACTACCCTCTGGATGCCGCCATCCAACCAATTCCTCATCCACCGAACAGTCCATCCATCAAATCCATGCCTCTCTAATTTAGAGAGCGGGATGTTGTGGGGGACCGTGTCAAAGGCCTTACAGAAGTCCCGATAGATGACATCCATAGCTCTTCCCTTGCCCACTGATGTAGTCACTCCATCATAGAAGGCCACTAGGTTGGTCAGGTAGGACTTGCCCTTGGTGAAGACATGGTGGCTGTCTTGAATAACCTCCCTGTCCTCCTTGTGCTTCGGTATAGCTTCTAGGAGGATCTGTTCCATGATCTTCCCAGGCACAGAGGGGAGGCTGACAGGTTGGTAGTTCCCAGGGTCCTCCTTTCTACCCTTTTCAAAAATGAGTGCAATGTTTCCCTTTTTCCGGTCACTGGGGACTTCACCTGGCTGCCATGACTATTCAAATATCATGGAGAGAGGCTTGCCAACTGCATCAGCCAATTCCCTCAGGACTCTGGGCTCGTCAGGTCCCATAGACTTCTGTATGTCCAGGTTCTTCAGGTTGTTGCAAACCTCATCTTCTCTTACAGTGGGAGGGACTGCTTCCCTACTCTCTGTCTTGCAGTCCATCCACTCAAGAGGTGTGGGAAAAGAGATTGACAGTGAAGACTGAGGCAAAAAGATTGTTGATACCTCAGCTTTCTCCTCAACTGTTGTTGCTGGTTTGCCAGTTGTGTTCATCTGGAGGGGGGGTGCACTTTCTTCGACCTTCCTTTTCTGGCTGACATATGTGTGGAAGCACTTCTTATCATTCTTTGTGTCCCCTGCCAAGTTTATCTCCAGCTGCGTCTTGGCCTTCCTGACCCCATCCCTACACAACTGGGCAGCGTCCCTATACACTTCCCAGGATGCCTGTCCCTGCTTCCACTGCCTGTGCATTTCCTCCTTGCCCTTTAGTTTGCCCAGCAGGTCTCAACTCAGCCATGCTGGTCTCTTCCCTTTCTTTCCTGATTTCTTATGCCCGGGGATCAAGAACTCTTGAGCTCCACGGAAAGCATCCTTAAATATGTGCCAGCTCTGTTCTGCTTCCATGTTCCTGAGGGCAGTTCCCCAGGGGGTCCTATTGACTAGGTCCTTGAAGAGCTGGAATTTTGCTTTCCTAAAATTCAGGGTCATGACTTTACTCTTCACCTATTCCATATCCCTCAGGACTGCGAACTCCACCAGTGCATGATCACCGCAGCCCAGGCTGCCTACAGTCTTGATGTCACCCATTAGCTGACTTGTGTTGGTGACCAACAGGGCCAGTATTGCATCCCCTCTGGTAGGGCTGTCTATTACTTCGTGATTAAGAAGTTGTCCTCAATGCACTCCAGGAGTCTCCTGGACTGGCTACAGCTTGCTGTGCTACTTTTCCAGTAGATGTCANCAAGGTGGTTGAAGTTCCCCAGCAGGATGAGAGCCTGCTAGCGTGATGCCTCCTGTAGCTGGAATAAGAAGGCTTGGTCAATAGGCTCCCCTTGATTGGGCAGCCTGTAGTAGACACCAACCACCAAGTTCCCTCTGTTGCCTTGGTCTCTAATTCTTACCCATAAGCTTTCAACCCGCTTGTGGCTATTCGTCTGAGTCAGCTCTTTACACTCCATCCATTTCTTCACGTAGAGGGAAAGCCCTCCACATCTCCTTCCTTACCTGTCCCTTCTGAACAGCCTGTAGCCATCAATGACCACACTCCAGTCATGGGATTCGTCCCACCAAGTTTCAGTAACAGCAACTAGGTTGTAGCTTTCTAGCAGCACAATGGCTTCCAGCTCCTCCTGTTTGTTGCCCATGCTGTGTGCATTGCTGTGGAGGCACTTCAGCTGGGCTGTTGTCCCTGTCATCTTCTTAGAGGAACACCCCTTAATTCCTTTGAGGTATTTCACTGGTGTTTCCCTCTTGGCCCCTATTACCTCAGGAGTCCTTTGCTCATCTCTGTAAGGCTTCAAGTGTGCTCCAGGGTAGCCAGCATGTTGCAGGACAAGAGGCTGAGGGCCCTCACTAGCACACCTTCCCTCAAACCTTGGTGTGTCATCCCATGGCTTGTCACAGGCAAGCTTGATATTATCCTCCTCCCTCTTCAAGTCTAGGTTAAAGCTCTTTCAATCAGCCCCACTAGATCATGAGTAAAGACCCCCTTTCCCTTTTGAGAAGAGGGTCCATATTTGACTTGGACACATTTAGGAGTGAGGAGTTTGCTAAGGTGGTTGCAGTGCTGCAGTTCTGGATTGCTCTCTCCGTGTAGCTCATCACAGTATCTTGAGATTTTTAGGTTGCTGGTATGATGCTGGAGGATTTCCTTTGTGTTCTTTCTGGTCCGAGGGGGAGCAAAGCAGATGTTCCTGGGGACTCTTCTAAGTCTAAAGCCTGTTTTGTGGGCATGGGTGACTGAGGGACAGGCTTCAAAGTGATCCTGGTGTCCCTTCTGTCATATGCTCCTTTTCAGGAAGAAGATGGTCAAGGACAGGCAGATGAAAAAAATCCCACGAAAGAACTTGGCCTCGAGGGACCACCCATAGAGAAAGAAATAGCCTGAAACAGAAAATGAGGAAATAGAAAATACTGCACTACAGTCACTAAAAGTTCAGAGGGCTCCAACCCCTCTGATCCCCAGGAATGGATCAGTTCCATGCTACACTTCTGATAACACCAAAATTTGGAACTGGAAGTTTGGCAACAAGGGTCTGCTCATCTGTGTAGGTGGAGGTTATGTGACCGGAGAATACTGTGCAAAATGTATGGTGTATCAAAGGGACTTCCAATTTGTTAGGATGACCTGAACAGCATGCAAGGTTTTAGAAGTTTTGAAGGCAAGAATAATAAAAGGGAGGATGAAAAGTAAGACAAAAGGCAACATGGGTTTGGCAAAGATAGAATTTGCAGGACCAACATGACCCTGGCTCTGCTAAATGACTTCCCTGCTCTAAGCTGTCAAAGGTGTAGATCTCTCTGAGCTGGCTCCATTGCTTCTGAGACGACTTTGGAGAAATGGCTCTTTGCAGAGCCAAATGCACGATGGTGAGAGGGATTCAGTGTCATTCAGGAGTGAACTGAATCTTACCACAGGTTGCAGCTGGGCAAACCTAATCCTAGGGACAAATCTGGCAGCTCAAATCTAGGTGGACTCAATAAAAGCATTGCGTACAATGTCAGATGGGAACTCCTGGTGAAGCTGGAGGAGACTGAGGTTAATGAAAGGACTATGAGGTGACATAACAGAAATGGCCTGAGAAATATGAGAAGCCCATGAAGGCAGGGACTGATAATGAGAAGTTCTTTTTAAAGCTGGGGAAAAGTGATGCTAGAAAGGCTGCATGTTAGAGCAAGTGCAAAGAAACTATTGCACAGGTGACTGGAAATGGACAGCACTTCTTATGAGCAGAAACTTAGCTCTTGTCCAGTTTAGCAGAACAAAGTTTAGTGTTATCCAGGCATCAGGAGCTGCTAAAGAGATTTTATCATGATAAACAACACGGTGGTGCAAGAAGTATTTCCAGATTGGCCGTAAATCACAGGCAGCAACTGAGAAGATCATTTTAAGTATCACATAACTCAGGTCCTGAAAAAAATCCTCCAGTGTCCACACTCCTGGTTTAAAAGAGGAGTTTGAGGGATTATCCCAACCCCCAGGGAGGGCTCAGGCCCACAGTGTGTGTTTCACCAAGCACCAGGGAATACTGCCAGCCTCATTAGCTGTATTGCACATGTTCACAGGCCTACAGCCAGAGTTTTCTCTAGAAGGGAGGAAATGAGAGCCTAAGGGCAGAAAAGGAGGAAGATGACATGTCTGGAGGAAATCCCACGAGCAGCTTGACCTCCTCTGCTGCCACCACGCTGCCTCCTCCCTCCCTGCTGCTGCCCAGAAACGGGGACACTGAATCCCAGCTGCCTTCTCAGTCTGTCCTAGTCACTCCCCAAACCCTCCCGTTTTCCTGCTCGTCTTCTTGTCTCCATCCATCAACTTGCTAACCTCTTCCAGGAAGACTGATAAACTGCCCTCTCCACCTCTGCCCTTGGGTCTCTGCTCTCTCCTGTCACACATCCAGAAGCAGAACTTCCTTTCCCGTACGGCCCTCTTCTCCCCATCACGTGCTCACCAGCACACGCCGTCCCTCCCAGTCCTGCTATCTCGCTCCCCCAACTCATTTTTTCGGACGGTGTCGCAGCCCCGCATTAGTGACAGCCTCAGAAGGGAAATTCTCAAAGATCAAAAAGTCTCTTTAGTCCAAAATCCAGGCTTGCTTTCTCTCTCTGTTTCCTTAGAAAATTATCTCATCTTTTCAAATAGAGGCTAGAAAGAGAAGGACTGTTAGCAACTGTCTACCATCCACCAAATCTCAGCAGGGTGGCTTCTTTCTCTCTCAGGTTTGCTCTGAGTAACACTGATTTCCCAAGTTGCATCAATCTCTTGAACTTCCCCTTTTGGGTTCCTACAAAAGGTCTCCCTATCACCTGGGAAGTCAGCAGTTTGTCTGCTCCCTGCTCCTCCCAGCAGCTGGCAGCCTGGAAGCCTTTTTTGAGCTCCTGTCTATTGCTGTTAAGATTAGGAGCAAACTGCTACTTTCAAAAGGCTTCCCCCTGGAGGCTGGCCCACATTTTGAATGCTGGATCCTGTTCTGGTCTTCATATTCCTGGTCCTCACAGCTCAGAAACGATCCATATAAATGGAAAAGGTTCCAAGAAGGGCAAAGACTACCAAAGGTTTGAGGGGACACTGGGACACTGCAGGCTCAAAGAGCAACGACTAGGTTGGAATGTGGTAGAAGTCCACAGTATCTCCATTGCCCAGGAAGGGGTGGATAGCAACAGCACTTTAGCATCTTTCTGAACAAAGGAACGGAGGGCATCAAATCAAATGGGTTGGAACCAGCTTCAAAGCAAAAGACAATAGGTCTTCATGCAACAACTTGTAAATCCACAGAACAACTCCTCAGGGCCTCAAGTGAGGAGAGAAGGATACCTTAGGATTTACTAAAGAGAAGTCATTGAGTCAGGAGTTAAAAATTACCAGCATCAGAGGGAAGCGTCATTAGTTTACCTTGTTCTTACTCTTCTCTTGGAGGCAGATTTGCGCGAAGGACTCTCAGTCTGAAACCGCGCTGCTCTTCCCACAGACCCCACAGAAATCCCTGGGCAAGAACAGTCAGACCATTGGCTGCATTCACCCATCTGCCACCACCGTCCAGCTCATCTCTCACCTCTCTCCTGTCCCACCTGGAGTTCGTGCCGCTTCACTCTGCGTCCACTCCTGGATGGGACAGCAGGCAACTTACCACTCCCTGCTGCTTGCCACCTTTGCCACCATGTTCTTGGAATAGCCTTTTCCAACTCAGGATAGTGGTTTCCACCCCAGGCACACCAGCATATATATGTATTCTATTTCTATATATCATATTTATTATTATATATGTGTTTGGTACACACGGTGTATATCCAATATCCAGCTGTCATTTTGAGGAGTGTTCACAGTGAAGGGAGCCACCTGCACAACATGGTATTGTTGTCACGGGTACAAGAAGTCGTCTGAGTGTTTGTAGCTGGAGTCTGCAAGATTTTTCAGGCAGGAAAGAAAATTTGAAAGCATCAGAATGAGCATGAACCCAAGAAATGAGGCAAGATGGGCAGACCGTTTTACACAAACCTGTTACAAATTGAAACTGGAAATTCTGTGGAAATTGATTCTATGATTAAAAAGTTCACAAACTTCGTTTGCAGGAAAAGCACTAGTCTGGTGGATAAGCAATATATTCAGGACCCTCGGGTTCCTGGCTCTGTTAGTAACAGCCAGACCTCTTGCCCTACCCAGGCCTCTTCCCCATGGTTACAGACAGCACTTTTCCTTTCAAAAGCTCTTTATTGGTGTCTCTCCACTGCAGCAGTCGCTGAAGCGACAATCAACGAGCATACTGATGAGTTAAAAACCTGTGTACCATCTAACTCGGCACTGAAATGGGGCTTTAAAGTTGTGCTTTAAACAACACTACACACGGGATATGCCATCAAACTCAGTAACTGCCCTATGATGAAGCCAGAAACAGAAACACAGTTATGTCCTGGTTTCAGCTGGGATAGAGTTAACTTTCTTTCTAGTTTCAGATTTGGTATGAAAGGGATGTCGATAATGTGTATTGCTGTAGTTGTTGCTAGGTGATGTTTATACTAGACTTTTCTCAGCTTCCCATAGAAGCTGAGAGGGACCACAGACAGAATGATGGAGTGGCCAGCGGAATATTCTGTACCATAGACGTCATAATTAGTATGTAAATGGGGGTTGGCCCAGCAGAAGGGAGATCCGCAATCTCTGCTCGGGTCGTCCTGGGCAACCAATTCACCAGGTGTTGAGACACTTGTGTCTTGTATATTCTTTTGTTCTTGTTATTTTCATTTTCCATTATTGTTGTATTAAACTGCCTTCATCTCAACCCACGGGTTTTTTGTTTCCCCTTTCCCCTCCTTTTCTCCCTCCTCTTCTTGGGGGGAAGCGGGGGTGAGCAAGAGGCTGCGAGCTGTCAGCAATAGACCCCTGGTCCTAGTTGCTGGCTGGGGTTAAACCACGACAAGCTACAAGCTGGACTGTGAGTTAGACAAGTCACCCGCATTGCTGAGCATATGTTACCTAAGGAAAAAATGGCACCTCGGGTCACAAAAATTCAGAGACCCACATTATCATGAAATATGAGTCTCTGAGTCACTTGAGCTTGTCTGCTGGTAACTGGCAGCATCCCCAAAAAATGAGGAGGGGGAGTAATTTACTTGACATCAAGAAGGTTTATTGTCTCATCTCTTGTCAATACCATCTACAGAGTATTAATGCTCATATCAGATTAAAAGCTATGAATAATTGTTTTTCTTCACCTGTTATCTATAGAGTATAGAATCATAGAATTGTTACGGTTGGAAGAGAACTTTAAGATCGTGAAGTCCAACTGTTAACCTAGCACTGTCAAGTTACCACTAAAGCATCTCCCTCAGCACTACATCTACTCGTCTTTT
>VWZL01000025.1:36813-53908 GCA_013396915.1 Stercorarius parasiticus | reverse complement strand
GGGCTCCAGCCAGCTCTCAGGGGGTGCAGGCTATGCTCACCCAGAGCAGGTACAGCAGCTCCTACCCTGCTCTGCCACCAGCTCCCCCACACTGCAGGACCCCTGGGATCTAGGGACACCCCAAGGCCACCCAGGCCTCTAGAGCAGGAGGAAAGAGGAGAAACACGTTAGAGAGCAGGGTGTCTACAAACCTTCCCTTGTCATCAGGATTTCAGGAGCCCCTGGCCAAGGGCTGCCCTTATCTTCCAGGTGCGGACAGACAGGCAGTGCCCTACCTCTGTGAGACTGCAGATCAGCAGGACAAATCTGGGCTGGGAAGTGGCCCAGCTGCAAAAAAAAAAAGGGTCATTGCAGCCTGTTTGCTGTTGGTGGCTTGTGACTGCACTCAGAGGAGCTCCTCTGTTTGAGCCCCAACTAGCACAGACTACCCCACCAGGGCCAGGGCGGGTCCTGCTGCTGAGGACGTGTGGACCACCAGTCTGGCTGCTAGTGGCAGGGCACGGGCCCTCACAGCTATCCCTGCCCATAGGGACGGGGGCTCTGCTGCCAAGAAGCATGCCAGGAAATCTGCTGTGTCGCTCTGCAGCGGAGTTCAGATCAGAGATGCACTATAATATTCAAGAAAAAAAGGAACAGGACACCATTCCAACTCCTGGGTGCTCCTGGCAGCAGAGTCAGGTCTCTGTGAAGACACAGGGTGAAGGTATCTCTGCAGTGGGAGCAGAGCAGTGCCCAGAGTGAGGGGCAGCGACTCCTGCCCTGGGGCAGCAGCAGGCACCACTCCGTCTGAGCCCAGGGTTCTGATCACGGGCACGGAGAGCCGTGTCAGGTGCCCTGCGCAGTGGGACAAGCGCCTGGCCAAGCTCCAGGAATCAGTGCAGCCCGGTGCTGGCTCACACTTTCCCCTCCAGCTGACACGGGTGCATGCCGGGAGGAGGAGGGCAGGGGAGGACAGCCCCTGTGGGTCAATACAGCTGGAGCATTAGTGTTAAGCAGAGAAAATTAATCTCTGGACCCGGCGTGCTGGATAATGGGTAACAGAAATCTTCTGTTTGCAGCTGGAGCCAGGAGCTGATGTTTGGACTCCTGACTGCTGAGCGGGGCAGGGAGAGGGCTCAGCACGCAGCCAACAGAGAACGTGAGCTGGGGCAGGCAGTGTGGGGCCACGTGTCCCAGAGGGATGGCAGAGCATCAGCAGGGACAGGCAGGGAGTGGGCAGAGGTGCTCCTAGATGGTGGACCGCATGCCCACATGTGCTGGGAGGAAGCGTAGCAGCACCAGCAGCAGAGCTGAAGCACTCACCACACACCTGACCTGGCCAGAAACCAGTACAGCTGGGGGGCTACTGGGAGACACGGAGGCTCTGAAATGGTTTATTGCAAAGGGTTTCTGCAGGTAACACAGGGAAGGAGCACGGTCCTTTTTGGCAGGGGCTTCTTTACTCCTCGCCCTCCTCTTCATCCTCATAGGAGTCCAGGCCCACCTCCTCGTAATCCTTCTCCAGAGCGGCCATGTCTTCCCGTGCCTCAGAGAACTCCCCTTCCTCCATGCCCTCACCCACGTACCAGTGCACGAAGGCTCGCTTGGCGTACATCAGGTCGAACTTGTGGTCCAGGCGAGCCCAGGCCTCAGCGATGGCTGTGGTGTTGCTCAGCATGCAGACGGCACGCTGCACCTTGGCCAGGTCCCCCCCCGGCACCACCGTGGGCGGCTGGTAGTTGATGCCCACCTTGAAGCCCGTGGGGCACCAGTCCACAAACTGGATGCTGCGCTTGGTCTTGATGGTGGCGATGGCGGCATTGACGTCCTTGGGCACCACGTCCCCTCGGTACAGCAGGCAGCAGGCCATGTACTTGCCATGGCGAGGGTCGCACTTCACCATCTGGTTAGCCGGCTCAAAGCAGGAGTTAGTGATCTCAGACACCGACAGCTGCTCATGATAAGCCCTCTCAGCTGAAACCACAGGAGCGTAGGTGGCCAGGGGGAAGTGGATGCGAGGGTAGGGCACCAGGTTGGTCTGGAACTCGGTCAGGTCGACATTCAGGGCTCCATCGAACCGCAGTGATGCTGTGATGGACGAGACTATCTGGCTGATGAGTCTGTTCAAGTTGGTGTAGGTCGGGCGCTCGATGTCCAGGTTCCTGCGGCAGATGTCGTAGATGGCCTCATTGTCCACCATGAAAGCACAGTCCGAATGCTCCAAGGTGGTGTGTGTGGTGAGGATGGAGTTGTAGGGCTCCACCACAGCAGTGGAGACCTGTGGCGCAGGGTAGATGGAGAACTCCAGCTTGGACTTCTTGCCATAGTCAACGGAGAGTCGCTCCATCAGCAGGGAGGTGAATCCAGAACCAGTGCCACCTCCGAAGCTGCGAAACACGAGGAAGCCCTGGAGGCCTGTGCACTGGTCAGCCTACAGAGAGAGCCAAGTGAGATTCCTCCAAGCACTGACTTTACTGGAGGGAAGTTTCAGAGTTTTGCTTGGGCAGCCACAGATCCCTCCCAGGCCACTGCAGGGCTCGCTCCATGCTTCCACCCCCAGCAGGATGCTGGACCCCAGCCCAGGGGGACACGTCCCCACTCTGTGGTCACCTACCAGCTTCCGGATCCTGTCCAGCACTTGGTCGATGATCTCTTTGCCAATGGTGTAGTGCCCGCGGGCGTAGTTGTTGGCAGCATCCTCTTTGCCGGTGATCATCTGTTCAGGGTGGAAGAGCTGGCGGTAGACTCCTCCCCGAACCTCGTCTAGGAGAAGTTAGCACAATGTTAGAGATTTTTTATCTGGCCCTGGGGAAAGGTGGCAGGACCCACCCTGTGGACTGTCCCACAGTGGGTTGTTCACAGAGGTAGTCACCACCATCATTACCGAACCGAGTTGCACTCACCGATCACGGTGGGCTCCAGGTCCACAAAGATGGCCCGCGGCACGTGCTTCCCAGCTCCAGTCTCACAGAAGAAGGTGGTGAAGGAGTCGTCCCCTCCACCGATGGTTTTGTCGCTGGGCATCTGCCCGTCAGGCTGGATGCCGTGCTCCAGACAGTACAGCTCCCAGCAGGTGTTGCCCATCTGGACGCCGGCCTGGCCGACATGGACGGAGATGCACTCGCGCTGGGGAGGGGGAGGCAGGGTTAGATCCCAGCTGGGACCACAAATGCAATCACTGCAGGTGGTGAGGTGCAGAGCCCAGGCAGGACACCCCAGGCCCTCATCAGCTTGTGGAATCCACACTGGCCTATAGCCTGGGTACCTTGTGTCCATCCCAGTCTGCTGCCCTCTCCTAAATCTGGTGCTCTGCTTCCCATCGCTGCCCTGCACTCCTCAGGAGCCCAGGGAGATGGAGACCCACCTGCTGGAGCCAGGGACACCAGGCCAGCACAATCCCTGGACTGTCCCCACCTACAGCCCTGGAAACACCTAGTGACCACCTTCTCCATTGCCTGAACACCCACTTGGCTTAAGGGCTGGAGCCCGGCAGCAGCTACCACAGCTCCTGTTGCCATTCCAACAACAGGGATGCAGGCTGAGATGACAGAGCATCACCCAGGCACTGGGAGCTGGGGAGGTGACAGCGCTGAAGATGGGTGCCCAGCAAGGGGAGGGATTTGCAGCAGTGAACGGTTGCCATGCTCCGAGGCCCGGCTTCCCTAAATTAGCTCTGGAGGAGGAGGAAGCGTTAGCTGCACTTCTTAACCGAACTCAAGCGCTGAGGTGGGAGGGTCCCCCAGCTCAGGGCTTCAAGAGCAGCCTCAGGTCCCTCAGGAGAAGCGAGGCTGAGGTGGGCTCTGCAGCCTCACTCCCTCCAGGTAAGGCATCCCAAAGGCTGCAGCCTTCTCGACAAGAACCAAAATATTCACTGCCTCAGCCGCGCTGTTGCCAAGGGCTTGGATGCGTCATCAGGCACAACTGAGGCAGAGGAGCATCCAAACCAAACCGGATTTCCAGAGCCATGGGTGCCCCGCTGTGAGTCAGCTGGCAGGAAGCCGGTGGAGCCAGCCATTTTGCGCTCGGGAGCACGGCAGCGATTCCTGTCTGAGGAAGTTCCGTGGGTCGCAGCAAGTCCTGGCTCTGTGCATCTAAGGTGCTTTCAGTGCTGCATTTCAGAGGCAGCAGTGACAGTGAGGGATGACAGAAAAATAAGCCCTTGATACCCATCGTGAGAGCCAGAAATCCATCTCCCCACCTTTCCCAAAGCTGAGGTGCAAGGAGCAGCAAAGTGGCACCCCTCTTATCCCTCCCAGCAGATCCATAAAGGTTTTGTAACACAAGGAGCCAACAATAAGTCCTGAGGAAGCTCCGGGATCCTCAGCAGAAGTACACAGCAAACCCTGATGCAGCTGCAAGCACCTCTGGATGGTCACAAGAAAGAAGAGACGAGAAAGGACTCCTCCCTGGACGAGCACCTTGAGAATCAGGGCGGGGGCAGAGGGTTATGCTGATCACCGTACTTCATCCTGCCAACACGCAGCAGCCAGGACCGGCTTTCTGGGACCCAGTGCTGACAGCAGGCTGGGCAGAGCCCAGCAGCGCTGGGGACACAGCAACGCTGGTCACCAGCCAGCAGACTCTGCCTTCTTCACGGCAAGGTCTGGCTCAGGAAGGGCAGGGAGCACAGCCCCGCAGGGTAGAAGGCAGGGTGCCTGGGCACCCTGGGGCTGGGATGCTCTCTGGAGCAGCTGGGGAGCTCAGGAGCCAGAGCTCGCAGCAGCACCATGGCCGCGGGGCAGTCCGGAGGCTCACCCACAGTGATGACCACCCGTGGGGCAGTGGGTGAAGGCACAACTTGCTCCCAGGGCTCAGCCGTGGGTCTGCAGCCCGGGGGGCTGGCAGGCTGGGCGCGCTCACCCCACGGGAGGTGGGCAGGAACCGTGGCTACTAAGAGGGAGGTGAGAGGGTCAGCCCAAACGCCACTCTCCGCACATGGCAGGGTTTGGCTGGTGGCCTCCTTGCCTCGGACATGTCACACGGGTGCAAGAGGATGCTCAATGGAGGGAAGCTGCTGAGCGCCGGGGAGGGAGCAGCTCAGAAAAGGCTGAAGCCGGGCAGAGGCAGGGCAAGCACACCCGGCACTGCCGCCGGCAGCTGCCCGCACCTCTGGGCTGCCAGAGGGCTCTCCCCGGCAAGCTATGGGGGTCATAGCCCGCTCCGGGGAGGGTCCCGCCGGGGTTCCCCCAACTCCTGAGAGTACCCACGGGACCGGAGGGAGGGGGCAGCCGGGGTCCGGCACTCACCATGATGCTGCCGCAGGACGACCTGCCTCTCCCCGGGCTGCCGCAGCTCCGCACGGCCGGCACGGACGCGCCGCCGCCGCCTTATACCGGGGGCGGCACCGGCGCTCCGGGGCGTGCCGCCCCGCCCGAGAGAGAGAGGGAGAGTTCCGTGCGTTTGCATAAATTTGCGTACACCGCGCATATTTGCATGCATTTGCATAGATGCGGCGGTGCTGCCCGGCAGCCGGCGGGGTGCATCGGTGTGGGTCACCGAGGAGCAGCATCCACCCGGCCCCCCCGGCAGGGGCGAGGGGAGACCCGGGGGTCCCTTCGAGGGGAGGGCAGGGGGGCATAAGGGTTGGTCTTGCTACGCTTGCCGGTCTTGGCAGAGGGGCTTCTGCTGAGGGGCAGAGGTGGCACTTTCTTGCTGGGTGTCCTGCTGGTGCGAGGTACCATCCAGGCATTAACCAGGGCAGATTTTGGGAGCCGAGAAAGGAAAGTCAGCAGAGAACCTGGCTCAGGTCTTCCTTCCTGGTGGGTGGAGGTGCTGATGTGATCCCTGGGTGAGAAAGGAGGTGGGTCTCTGCCAGCCATCCAAGGTCCCCGATGAACACCTGGGAGAATTTCTGGAGAAAACGCGGGCAGAGGAAATACTTCAGAGACAAACACAAGCTTTCCTGGCCTCTTTGGAGATCAGAGAGCAGGAAAACTGTCCTTTGCTGCAAGCCCGTCAAGGACAGGTATGCTCTGGGGCTGCATCTGAAAGTCACAACTGCCGATGGGCTCCTTCTCCAGCCTGGCTCTGCTTTACCTCTGTGGTTTTGATCTGTTTTCACAAAGCTTTGTGAAATGACCAGTGAGAGGATGGGGAGAGCTTGGAGCACTTCAAAAGGGGTCTCTCTGCGGTGATTTCACTGATGTCTGTCTTTAATATAATGAATGATGTGTCCATCCTGTCCTCCCCCCTCCAAAATGCTCGCAGCATCCACCACCACGCAGAACCAGCCCTGCCTCTGCCTGAGCCCTCCGACTTAATGAGTTTTCACTGAAAGGCACTGTCATCTCTCAGCTCGCTCTGAAAGTTGAAAGCTGGACCTAAATTATCTACCCACAACGGCTTTTCTTTGTGCTTGAGTCACCTGGAAAGTGTCACCTTCACTGATGGAGATGTGTGAAGTGAATGAAAGCAGTGGCACTGCTGTGAAGCCTGTGCCGGTGTCTAAGCAACACATTTTGAGACCTGCAGATATGGCTGAGCCAAATGATTAGAGTGGGTTTAATCAAGCTTGTGGGAAAAGATTTTTGTTCCACAGAGGTGCGCCAGGTTGTGATTGCTGCTGAACCTGGACAGGATGCTGTGGCGACTAGATAACTTTGGAAATGCCTAAACTCCTCCCTGTGGTATAAATGTCCTTTGAGTGACAGCAGAGATCGCTAGATAACACAGGCCATGCTGATGCAGACAGTCCATGAGAGTGAGAGAGTAATTGGTAGCACTGAGGCATCAAAATTCAAGCCCCAGAAGTTAATTGGTGTGAAAAGGAGCGGTAGGATCATCTTTCCCCCTGAAAATCTTTGCCAAGGTGCCCACTGAAACGCATGCTGGATGCCAAGGCGTCACTTCTGACTGGGTGTCTCCTAGCACCCTCCTTAATTCCACGGTGCCAATTAATTCTGGGGTGTTCATAGCATGAATGCTTTGCAGCAACGGTTGGAAGCCCAAGCATTAGGGCTAGGCAGCGAGCAGTATTTCAGAAAGCTTGTGTGGTTCACCCAACTTCAGAAAATTTGTGTGACAATCCGTTGGCACCTGGGGGTGTAAAATGATGTGATACTTCTCCAAGAGATGCCTGCATCTGTTTCTATACCATTCTGGTAGAGAGATGAGGGTGAAATGACCTGGATCCATCATTGCTGCAAATGCACACTCCCAGTGACAGTAACCATTCGGATGCTGTTAGGTTGAATGAGCAGGGCAACAACGATGGACAAGAGAGCCATGAGTCATTCAGAGCTGTGCATCTCCATGAACCTCTGATCTGAAAAGCCCAAACAGATGTCTAAGCTTTTTTTTTTATGTTTGAAATGCTTAAGAACAGCTGGCTAAATCCAGGGAGCCACCAATGGGCTGCCTCTTGTCGGTGCCCCACTGCTCAGCCGCCTGCCAGATGCTGAGCAGCCCGCAGCAGCCTGCAAGCACACGGCAGAGGCTGAGCTTGCCCTGGCTGGAAGAAGATTCGTCCTGAGGCGACCCCTCTCTCAGAGGTGTTACCTGCAGGTCTAAGAAGACCCTGCAAATGTTTTCAGGCCGCATCCAGAAATCACTCAGTTGCAAGAATCGCTCAGGAGACTTTTTCACTATCACTCAGAACAAGGTTGGACCCCTCACCAGCACCCAGAGAGGTACAAAAAGTAAGCAAGGCAAATTTTAGGCTAGTGAGTCAGAATTCAACCATCTCTTGATGGAAGAATAGGAAAACCAGAGTGAAGATAGCCCAGGGGCAGAGCCCTGCACACCACAGGGGAGACCCCTGCTTGCCACTGCCCACAGAGCCCAGGAGATCAGCCAGCTCTTGGACACCCTCATGGGAGGAGCAGGAGGCAGCACAATGTATTGCAGGTGTGCGATGCCACCATCAAGGGCAGACACTTGCACTAAAAAGCTCTTCATTACAAGCTATTATGAAAGTTTGTGGATTTCTTTTTTTAGTGTCCGGTATACTTCTCACCAGAGGAGAGGTGTTGGCGCTGGTACAGGAACCACCGTCAGCAGAGCTTGCAGTTACCCAAACAAAACCTCTCAAATAGCTGTCTTCCAGAAGCGTTAAAGCCTGCCACGCCTAAAGCAACCAGAGCTGAAACTGGGGAGATGACCCGTTCAGAGTTCAGCCTGCTACTTCCCGACCACACCCCGGTTCCCCCTCCTACTTCACTGGGGAAAGCCCAAACTATTGTTCCCACTTTTCAGAGCTCAGCTCCACCCAGGCTGTTCCAGGTCCCCTCTGGGGACACAGCGGTCTTGGGAAGGTAGAAGAGACCACAGCTGCGCTGTGGGTTCGGGGAGGAATCCCAGTGCCCTCCACTTTAAGCCTAGGTTGAGGGGGGCACAAGGCAAGCACCAGATGATGAGGGGTGCTGCAGGAACAGGGCTCCTGTCCCCATCTCTACCCTCAGCTGGGAGCTTCCCAAAGAGGTCAGATCTGTGCCTGCCCCGCTTACCCCTCACTCCATCCTTGCACAGTTGCTCTGCCCATAATCCTCTGAGCAGCGTGGTTCGGTGGGGAGGCAGAGGAGCCGGGGTATGTCTCCATCCCATCAGTGCCCCGTGCAGTTTGGTCTCCAGCAGTGACTGCGCGGGATGATACGTCAGCACCCCGAGCCCAGCAGCATGCAGGCAGGAGGGAGCTCCTTCACCTCGCACGACTCCCACAGCTCCCTATGGCCAAGTGCTGCCTCCTGCTTGGCCAAGGGCTTGGGCAGCAAACCCAACTGCTGGGCTGGTAAGCCCAGAGATCCAGTGATGCTCTGCTGCGGGGTGAGTCGTGATGACAACCTCCTCAAATACAGCTTGGCGCTAACGCAGGGTGGACACATTGATTGGTGAAACTAATGAGTCTGTAGAAAGCATGGGCCTTGCCTGCATCTTGCAGCTGTTGTGAGTTCAAGCGAGTCCCGTGTGTTGCCAACTGCTCCAGCAGTGTCCCAGCGAGCCGTTGTGCAAGGTCCCTAAAGCACAGTTTGCTCATCGTGACAGGTCTGATTGCTGCTGCGGTTCTAGCATGACAGCATTTGGCATGTACTTTGCCACCCCGAAATGTTCTAGCACAGCACGGCATGGAGATGGGCAGGAAATGCTGCCTTTGTCATTCCTTAAGATATGCATGCCTTCTTAAGGTCAGAAAGGGCCCTCTGAGCACCTCATCCTTCATCTGGAGTAGATGGAGATGATCCAGAGATGATCCAGAAATGAGAAACAAGGGTGACTGGAAGTCGAGACACCATGGGCTGCAATGAAAGGTTGAAAGGATGGGGACTATCTAGAAGACCAAGTAGAGACTCAATAAAGACCTTAAAATATATTTAAGGCAGATGCAGACAGGAAGGGGGTTAAGTCTTCTGCACGCTCAGGGCAAGCAGATGCCGGTGTAAGACTTGCTAGCAGTAAGGGTAGTGAAGCATCATTGTTTCAGGGTCAAGGGATCTTCTTCAGTGGAAGCCTTTAATAACCCAAGGGTGGCATTTACCCACGGGACGCAGAGCACAGCAGTGATCTGACAGAAGTTCTCGCTGATGGAGCTGAGCAACAGCAGCATTAATTGCTGGTTCAGATAAAATGAAGTCAATTGTGCAACGCCTGCCACATCGCCCGGAGCGTGTGCCGCGTTACTGGAACAATAAAGCTAATTCCAGATCTCGCTACAGTCCTGAGCCCTGAATCACCGGGCAGTGGCAAGAGCAGGGAGGCACTCCCAGGGACGCAGCCAGCCCCGCACGCATGCCAAGCCCCAACCTGCAAGGCTAAAAAGCACCAGCAGACGAGTTGGGACTAGCTCTTTTTCAGGCGCAGCAGCCCTGGGTGAGCAGCCTCCCTGGCTCTGTGTCAGCCTCCCCGGCTGCCGGTGTCACCCGCCTTTCTTCACGGCCTGGGAAAGGCAGCTACACACCCACGGGAGCAAAATAAACCCGCAGCCAGCTAATTGCAGTGACTTCATGTCAGGGCTCTGAGCGTGCCTGGTGTGAACAAGCCGCCTGCAGGCGGGTGATGGAGGGGCTGAGCCTGCTGAGGTGTCCCCATGCTCCCAGGGGATGCCCGTGTGCCGCGCTGGGGGGCTGTGTGGAATGGCCAGCGCTGCTTTTCCTCTTCTCCAGCATCTCTCGGAGCTGGCGGTGGCACAAGAATAGCTGGAAGCAGAAGTGCAATAAATTCTGCATGGCTGGGAGCTCCTGGAGGGGCACCGGTTACCTCAACAGGCTGGAGGGTCTCTGCATGCCCCAGGCAGGACAGTAGGCACGCTGATGAGTCAGTCTCCATCCCCGGCCCCTCAGGCCTTCCTGTCTTACAAGTTCTCAGGAATTGCAACAAAGCTGTGGTCAGCTCTCTGGCAATGCCGCAGAGCGTGCTTGTGTGAGCCGGCAGCGATGGGGCAAGAGGCAGCCATGGCTTCCCCCGCCCCCAGGAGCACTCTCCTCCTCTGCCAGAGGGCGGCTGAGCCCCCAGCCTCTGGACAGCAGGGGGGACATGGCAAAATCATGCAGATGCACCCGCTCCTTCAAGGTAGATAAACCACTGCCAGCTGGGCAAGTCCAACATCCCCCAGGAACGCAAGCAATTCCTGGTGCGGGAGCATCTCGCCAACAGGTCTTCTCTGTCCTGGGCTTTGAGGAGGAGCTGAGCCTCCAATGGCTGGACAGATGTGTGCAAGGGGGGGTTTTGCCTGTGGAAGTGGGTTGTATATCATGCAAACTGCTTGCCAGCTGTAGGGCACGATGAGAGCAGAGCTGGGCCTGAAGAAACAAGCCCAGAGCCTCAGGGATTGCCGTAGAGTCGTCAAAATTGGAAAGGAGGTGGTGGCGGCTGGCCAAGTGCTAGTGGGTGTCAGAGGGCGACGGTTAATGAGACAAAAGATGCGTTTAATAATCCAGACGGGCAATGGCTCCCAAGGTGCTCCTGCCCAGAGCTGTTTGTGTGCGGAGAGAGCTGCAGTATGCAAAAGCAGGGCTGGGCTCCCTGCAGTGAGCGCATCCAGGGCTGTCCTCCCCGCTCCTCCCAGAGCCCCGGCCGCCGTGAGCAAGGGCCACAGGTCACTGGCCTGAGAGCTTGTGTTGGACAGCCATCCTGAGGATGCCTGTCCCAAACACATCCCTGAGAGCTTCCCCACAGAGCTAACTCAGAGGATGAGGGGCTGGGTACATAAAACAGCAGCTGTTCTGCAGGATTTCCCTGTTGTAAGAACTCGGAAGCTCCAGGATGCTGAGCTCCCATGCCTGATGGGGCACTCCTCATTAGGACGAGCCATCCCCAGGTGCCCTGTGCACATCGTGGCTGCTGTGCCCTTCCCTGGGACAGTGTGGCTCTCACGCTGTCATTTAATAGCCCTGCATCGGACACAACCAGGAGGCCTTGACCATCGCCCAGGCAGGAGGATGCAGAGCCTGGCAAGAGCTGGGTACCAAGGGCTCCTGCCTGTCTTGGGGGCCCCTCAGCATCCTCACCAGGCTTTGATTAACCATGGAAAACCTACCTCACCAAAAAGGCCTGGTTTCAATTCTCGAGATGACAGGTCTGCCAGGGGAAATGTGGGGATGGGCGTCCCGAGGAGGGAGCAGCAGCGTCGGTGTGGTGCCTGGCGAGGCAGCTCGGGGGTGCCCCGGTGCCGGCTGCCCATGGTGGGGCATTAGCAGAGGGCTGCTGGGCTTCTGCGGGGATCCCTGCCAGGCACCGCCGGCTTCAGCGCTTCAAGCGATGGTCTGGAAATGAACGCCAGATTACCGCTGATAAGAGCTTGAGGGTGGCACGTGGATGCGCAGAGTGATAAGCGGCATGACTGCCCCTTCCTCCAAATTCCCACATGAATTACTTTGCATTTCACTGCATTAAAGCAAATTTTGCTGCAACGTGGCCTTTTGATCGGGCAATTCTAACCATCCCTTCACTGGCTACTACCCCACCAAGCTTAGCATTAGCCCAGACTTTTCTTAGTAAGCATTTCTTACCACTGTGTGCCTTGCACTCTGGGGATCCCCACTACGAAGGCTCCTGCCTAACAAGTAAAGAGCACACCTTTGCTATTCCTACAATTGTCCTTAGCAATGCAGGAATATAAACAGGCCGGCTTGGCATGCAGAGATATTCTGGGACAACACAAAAAGCAGGCCTGGAAAGACCTTCGGCAGCAGCTATGAGCCGCATTCTTCTGTGGACATGGAAAACAGATTATTCCATCCCTCTTTGCAGTAATATCATGATTTGTGGGAATGCTGTTATCATTATCTCCTGCCAGCTTCCAAGTAAGGCTGTCATGCCGGTGGTGTTGATCTGAATCAGCCAGACATGTAATCGCGCTGAAAGGTGATGACAAGTTTGCATAGCGATACCTGCCTTCCCTGAGATGAGGCTGATGAGTACTGAATGCAGTTTTCAGTCCTTAATTTTCGGCTGACAGAATCAAAATTAGTTCTTCTGTTATTTTCTTTTTCCTGGCATTATCAGTAATCTAGAGTTTTCTGGGTCAGCAGGTTTATTTTCTTAATGACTGGAGCCATTTTTGTCCTTCAGTCCTCTGGAATTACCCCAATTTTCCTAGCTCTGTTAAAAATTACCATCAGCAGCTCAATAAGACCCTCAGTTAGCTCCGTTAATACTCCCAGTGTGGGCCTGATGAATTGGAAATGTCAGTTTTAGCAGGTGATGCTTTACACACGCTGGTTTGTTACAGATGGCATCCAAATTACCACCTTCTCCATTGCATCCACAGCAGTTTCACTGGTATTTAGGCACTAACGGCTATGGAAAACAGCAGAAGGCTGCTTAGCAGCATCCTTTTGTGCTTTTTCTTGTTTTCTTCTGATGCAAATGCATTTGCCCCATCTCCTTTTTTATTGTTTTTTTTTCCGCCTTTGAGCCTTGCCTAGCAGAAAGGCAGAGGGCCAAGGTAGGGCATGTAGCTGGAAGGCATGGTGAGGACCAGACAGCCTGTGACCCCAGTCCTACCAGGCTGGGCAGAAAATCCTGGCCGAGACTGTTGGACGCTAGCGACTTGGTGCTTGGGAGTGTGTGGGCACAAGCATGTTGGTGTGCGTGAGTGAAATCAGGTTTTGCTTAGCAATAAAACCCCCTCCTGTCCTGTGTCAGGCGCAGCTTCTGCTCCCCGCCACGGCTGATGGGCTCCCCAGCATTTGGGGGGGTGGGGGGGGTGGAATCAGCCTTTTCATCGCCCCCGAATCTCCCTCCCCTTGGGGTGAGATGCAGACCCTGCAGCCCCCAGCCTCAGCTGCGGGTGGGCGTGGGATGCTGCTCCTGAGCATCACGGGATTATCCAGGCTCTGCAGCCCCCACTGTTCCCTACGGCATGCCAGGGATGGGGTGAAGCCCCCCGTCATGGCGAAGCTGAGCTGCTGCCTGGGCCCGTGCATGTGCTCGTCGTGGCTAACCTATTTAGTCATGGGCTTCTGCCACCTCCGCCGGCCTCTGGCTCTGTTGATTTAAAATCTGCAAGCACCTCAGTTTTGCCTGGGTTTTTGGCTGGGGCAGCAGCCCCAGCATCAGCACAGGCCAGCACTCCCACCTGGGATGCTCTCCTGGTTTGATCTAAAACAGAACCAACTTGCTGTTCAGTAATTTTACTTCTTAGCTAGACCTCTTCTAACTCTCTGAAATTAACAGCAAGTTGTGTCAAAAATGGTTCGTTCTCAGAGTGATAAAACCAATGTTTACAGTTTGTGCCAAGGAACGGTACACAGAGGCTCTTGCTTATACTTATTGCTGTAACAAGCAAGGTCAGCTAATTTCATTATTTGCCCTGCTGGAGGGTCGGAAGCAGAAAAGCGTAGAGGAGTCCCACCTGCAGAGAGGAGCGGACAGGACAGGTGACCCAAAATTGACCAACAGAGGTATTCCATCCTGTCTGCCCCATGCTCAGTATAAAAGCTGAGGGATCAAAGGGTCAGTCTCTCTTTCTTCAATGGCCGACATCCGAGGAGGACCCTGTCCATCTGCCTTTGATCCCGATCTGTGTGTTCCTGACTCCAGCTCTGGAATCCAGTTCCCACCCATTGCTGAGTCCAGTCTGGGACTTCCCCAGTGCCTGCCGGTGACGTCATCCTGGGAGCTTAATACGCTTTTGTATATACTGTATCTATTTCATTATTTCCTTTTTATTTTATTATTAATATTTCATTAAAGTAGTTTAGTTTCTTCTAAACTCGTAAATCTCTTTACCTCTCCTCCTCCTCTCTGTGTACAAGAGGTTGGAGGGGAGCATCTGTCGCTGGCCATTAGCCAATTTGGCCAAAACCCCGACAGATGCACAGCCTGTGTCTGTCACGTCCCTAAATCCGGCCCAAAGATGTTGCCCTGCTTGAACGAAAGTCACCCTGACTTCGCTGTTTCTCACTTCCCTGTCCTGCTACACCGACTTCAGCAGCCGGGTGACTTTGCCTCCCTGGATACTCCCCAGCTCCTAGAAGGTGCTATTCTGGAAAAGCTAGATGGGATGAGAACAGAGCGGATCGGGAGAGAGACGGGCAGGTGACTGAGAGCATGGCCATCGAGACAAACATGAGGAGCATCAAAAACACGAGGGTGTGGAGAAATTGGCTGTGCAGGGGAGCCAGGGGAGCTGGGCAGGGCTGTTCGGATGAGACAGCAGGACTGGGGGTAAAAGAATGAATGTGGATTTTTAAAACGGATGCCCTTTTCAAGTGATGTCCCCACCTGCCACCAGCCCTCTACGACTGGGGGTCCCCACCCCGGCACAGAATTTCCAGGGGTGAGCAAACCCACTGCTCCCACTGACCCCTTTTCTGGGGGCTGCACCGACCCGGTGGCCATTCCCAGAGATGGGGAGCATGGCCATGGCCACTGCCATTGTCTCTCCTGGGAGCGGGCAGGCAGAGGAAGGTGGCATGGAAATGGCACCCTTGCTCTGCTCAACCACTTCCCACCCCATCCTACTGGCTCCAGCTCCCACTCCCCCCCTGCTGCATCTCCACATGGCCTCCCTGGAGCGGGGACCTTCCCTTGGGGAGTGGGGAGAAGGGAACGGGAGACGGCTGGGTGCGACAAGGGGAGCAGTGGGCACGCAACTCCGGAGCACATCACTCCACAGCTCCAAAAATCACGAAGAATACAATTTTGCAGCAGGTAATTGCCAGTTTTGAGGAGGCTGTGAAAGGGTTTGTGTTCTCCTGAGGAAATCAAAAGCTGAAATGTTGCACAGGGCTGAAAAAAGTATCTCTCTTAATATGTGGTTTGCATAATAATATAGCACGAGTTTATGGTGCAATTCAGTTGGCTTCCTAAGAAATGGGGTAACCAGGGTAAAAAACGTGGTCCTTTGAGGTCCTGCTTTGCTCACCCAAAAGTTGTTTTCTCAGAAAGCCTCGAGAGTATTTAATGAGCATTTTTACCACCCTGGAAAGCTAAAAATAGGATAGCAACACAGCAGTCGCCAGAATTTTTAAAGAAATAAGGGTCTTCTTGAGACAAACTCAAGATGCCTGAGCTGGGTTCAAGGCTGGCGTGAGCCCGGCTGGCAGGTAGGTGCCCCAGGACTTTGGGCAGACCCAGGAGGAATGGGCAAGGAAAAGAGGGCAGGGTGCTGTGGCTGAAAGTGTGCCCTGTGTGAGGGACCAGCCGGTGACGGGCTGCCTCTCTTCGGCTGCTGTGAGGTGGCTGGCTTTGCTCATTTGAGAAGGGGAGGGATTGTGGCACCTCTGGGGCAAGGTGTGGTTGGCACAGCATCCTCTCTCTCCTACCAGCACAGTGGTGGGCCGCTGCCCAACCCTGCATGGCCTCCCCTAAGGACATTAGGGAAGCGTAAGTCCTTCTCACTGCATATCCTGGTCTCATGGGTGAGGGTCACACATGCCATGAAGGCAGCAGCGGTGTGTTCCCCTGGCTCTGGTCCTGGCCAGCATGTGGGTTCCTCTCCTTTCCCCATCAGGAGGAAAGGGAGTAGGCCTCCCTGGCTGGTGGGCACAGAGACCTGGCAGCTCTGGGGCCTCCTTGTCCCCACATCAGCTGCAAAAGCCAGGGAAAGGAATGCGAGGTGCCCAGACACGGCTAGGTCCTGGTGGCATCTCCCCAGCTTCCCAGCCAGCAGGATGGGGTCCCTGTGAGACAGCCTGTGGCTCCATCTAGTGCCCATGCCAGCCCAGCCCGGGCCAGCCCTCCACCCCATTGCTGGGCAGATGGGCCAAATCAGAGCCCCTGGTAGGCAGCGAGGGCAACCTGGCCAGGGGCAACCACCCCAGGGAGCCCACTGCCTGCTCCCGGGCTGGCAGGTACAAGGAGGGCAGCGCTGCAACGGCATCCAGGGAAAAAAAAAAAAACCAACAACAGGGAATACTCCAAGCAGTCGCTCAAGGAAAACATCAAGTGCTGTCTGACGGCAGGGGACGGGTCTCCCACCCCTTGGAGAGGAGATGATCCTTGGCATGGGAGATGCCACTTAATCCCTCCCAGTGCTCACCCAGGCCCACCGCTGAGGAGGGCTCTTCATGGGCATGGCTGGCTGTCCCGAAACCGGTCCCTGAGGAGTGCTGGGAGTGGCCTCTCTCAACACCCGGGTCTCCCCAGCCTGCCGGGTAAAGCGGCACTGGGAAAGTTTGCCAGGATTGGGATTTACAGGAGGTGAGGAAGAGATCTCAGCTGCAGTGCAGGGGGGGTGGTGGTGGGTCCAAAAGGGTCTCTCTCCTCCTCCCATCCAGGCAGCAAGAAGGAACAGCCCGATCTCCACGCCCAGCGCAGGCTCACGGGTGCAGGTTGGTGGCCTCCGGTCTGCCCACGACCCCCAGGACGGGTGAGAGCCGCCCCTCTGCCCCCGGCAGGGGACATGCAGAGGCAAAGCCCACACCAAAGCTGCCGGTGCCCGGCCGTCTCCTGAGCCCCGGTGCTCCGNNNGCACCTGGGCACCCTGTTACCCGGCTCCCCCCGGTGTGAGCAGGGCTGGGGAGGGCGCAGGGCCGGCGATGCTCTGCCGGGGCCATGGCAGTGCCAGGCAGCCCGGGTTCCTGGCAGAGACCCTGTGCCCCACAGCCTGGCAGGCTGCACCCCTTCGTGTCCCGCCCCGGCAAAGCGCTGAGTCACCCCAGCTGTCCCCTCCCGCTGTCCCCTCCCGCCGGCCTTTCCCGCAGGGACCGCCCCGGCACCTGACTCGGCAGGGGGGCCG
>VWZL01000024.1:415581-641655 GCA_013396915.1 Stercorarius parasiticus | reverse complement strand
ATAGAATCATAGAATGGATTAGGTTGGAAGGGACCTTAAAGATCATCTAGTTCCAACCCCCCTGCCATGGGCAAGGACACCTTCCACTAGACCAGGCTGCTCAAAGCCCCATCCAGCCTGGCCTTGAACACCTCCAGGGATGGGGCATGCATAGCTCCTCTGGTCAACCTGGGCCAGTGTCTCACCACCCTCCTAGTGAATGAGGGGAGAGACACCTGTGGGAAGGTGCTGAAGGTGGCAGTGGTAAGCAAATGCCAGGGACACTGTAAATTTGCTAAAGCATATGGAACAAGCCTTCTTCAGGCCCTCCTATATCAGCCATGGGAGCAAGGCCCTGCTCCTGCACTTACAGCCTCGCTGTAAATCCAGTCAGGTCAGGACTGCTTAACCTCTGTTTCCCCCTTGGAGGACACCCACGTTCATGTACCACTATCTCCTCGCTGCCAAGGAAGCTGGTCAGGCAGGGCCAGAGGTATCCAAGGTGTGGAGGGGCAGCGGAGCATGGCCTGGCCCTGTTCCCTGAGGTGAGGTGAGGAGATGTGATGTGATGCAAAACGGCTCCTATTGCCAGAGGAGCCCCACAACAACCACGGAGACAATCAGTGTGTCCCCAGTGTCAGTGACACCAACAAACTTTTCTGCAACCCTGACTCCTGGCTGTGGGGCAGAGTTGTCAGGATCCCAGACCTTGCCCTGTGACTAGAGGGCATTAACCTCTTCTTCCTCCTGACCACGTGCTGGGAAGGCCCCAGGTTCATGACCAGAGAAAAGCCTGCAGAAAGAGACCCAGCAGGAATGGCTGAGAAGGTGAGGAGAAGTAGCATTAATTCTGCTCTCATGGCTCTGTGCAGTGAGCCAGCGCCAAAGCCCAGATCCTGAAAATGCCCTGCGCCATCTCCAGCCATGGCCAGGTCCCATGTGAAACTTTGCAATTTGGGGAGATCTTGTGCACCAAAACCAAAGTACAAAATGAATATCACCTCCAGGCATGTGCGGCTCAGACTTGGGACACCCCGGCCTTTAAAACACCATAAGTGATTGGAAACAAAAGGATGTTACAAACCTGAGTGACCAGCCTTCTCCTTGGACCAAGAGTAATGCTGTGGTTTGAGGAGATGATAGCTTCATGAAAGTGTTCTAAGTACATTCCCTGTTGCAAACAAGTGAAGCAGCAGAGGAGGCCACCCTTCTCTTTTTTTTCGCGTCACACGAGATGACGCTAAAACGTTGTGGCTGAGCTGGCAGCAGCCACCCAAGGCCACTGTTAAAGGCTGACGATGACTGGGGAAAGCCGTCCAGATGCCCACTCAGTTTAAGTGACGTTGAATTGCAGCATATATGGCACAATTCAGGAATCTTCCACAGCTGCTCATAAAAGAAAATAAATAGAGATTGTTCATCAGGAGACTTGGAAATAATAAGAAGAGTCATAATTGAACCCAGTCACTCCGCTTTAACACTCTGTTTCTGCATTGCTTGTGGCTGATGGAAACCAAACACGTTTCCATCTGTGTGTTAAATTACAGGCTTACAACTTCTGTGTAGAAAACACTCCAGAGCCAATAGCAGGTACAAAGGCCAACTGTGAAACAGTAGGAAACAAACAAAAAAAAAATAATCAACACCATTTATTATTCACATATTGCATTACAAGTCTCTCTTATCAAACTCAGTATAATTTATATTATTCATGTAGAAACTCAAATTCAACACCACATAGAAATAAAAGCTAAATACGTGTGTGACGGGGTTACAGTGACATCCTGATCAAACGTCGAGGCTTGGACCGAGGAGAAGGCCGACGACCCAAGCGATTAGTGCAGGAGGGACGCAGCCTGGTGCTCGCTTGCCCAGTACTACCACTCTACTGGCAATTGGTTATTGCTGTAAAACACGACAGGGGTGGTTCCACGGGTACCAGTTTGCAAAGGACTGGGAAACGCGTCAGGGGGACCCGCGCAGCCAGGCATAACAGACTGGGTTTCAGGAGGGGTTCGAAGTGCATCTTTTCCAAACGCAGAGCGACACGGATCTCTCCTCCTGGCCACGAGTATTTTGTTGATCATCTGAAAGACCAGTTTCCAGACGGCAATGCCTCACTGGTCTGCTTCAAGAAAGACTGGTTCAGACTGGGCCTTTAGTATATGCCTGAACATTCATAACTTGCTCTCCGAGCCTCTGTACATGTCCTCTGAGTTTACTCCATGCTTGCAGTGTCTCTCTTGGACAAATTTTCCAGTGTGCTGTTGCTGCTGAAAACAAGAAGGAAAGAGGAAGAAAAAATATTGTTTCCATCCTGGTTTCTGATACATTTCTTGTTGGCTTGCGTTTGCACCTTTGGATTTTTTTTGCCTTAAATTCAAAGCTGCAGGTACCCACCTCAGCTTTCGGGTGGCTGCCCCTGTATCGTCCGCCAGGTCAACGCCACAGGTCTCGGGCAGCAGGAAGCAGAGCAGCCCCACCACCACGGGGACACTCCCGAAGATGGCCATGGGGATGGCCCGGTGGTACTGGGTCAGGAGGCTGATCAGTGGGGTCACGATCCCCGCCATCCGGGCCGACGTTGAGCACAGCCCCACACCGGTCTGCCTGGGGGAGTGAAGGGCAGTGGGAGGCACAGGCACAGCTCGGCATCCCTGGGCCACCATGAGACTAAGTGCAGCCATGGGGACAACCGGGCTCTTGTCCCACCACTGCCACCAGCCATGGTGGAGGGAAGCCCCAATGTGTGGGGAGACCTCACCTGACGACAGTGGGGAAGAGCTCTGCGGAGTAGACGTAGGAGGTGGAGAAGGAGGCTGTGGCCGTAAATTTGCCGATGGTGGCCAAGGTGGTGATCACTACGTGCTGGTCTGAGGGGAGAAGTGATCACCACTGTGACCTCCATGGAGAAGGTTCAGTTGGGACCAAAGATGTCTGCAGTGGGATTTCTGAGGACAGCCCTTTCAAACAGATTTTTCAAGCAAATCTGCCACCTAACCCATTGGAATTTATTCCCAGTGCACCCTTTCCTGGAAAATACCCTCTGGATAGCTGGCAAAGAGAACCCAGATTTCTCCTGAGGCCTTGGGCATTTCCTAAATCTGCAACTAGAGTGGGCCTCTGAGCTACCACAGGTCTTTGGGGAGTGCTTGGTTGGAGATATCTCATCCATGAGCTTGAAAGCATCGTGCAGCCCCTCTCTTTTCTTCAGCCTTACTCAGCACTAGCAGCAGGGGTGAGGGTATGGACTGCAGCAATGTGCAGGTAGAAACAGTTAAGTGGGGGGGCATTTGCTTTTCCCATTCATCCAAAGAAGTGAGAGACGGTGGCTTTTAAAAGGTCTCTTCTGCTACGCAGAGAGAGGAGGTGGTGGTGTCTAGTGGGTGGTGGTGTGTAATAGACACTGCCTGCCAAAGGCCAGGAGCTGTGGAAGGACCAGGCATAGCTCTGAAGGAGAAGAAAGTCATACAGAGGGGAAGACATCACGATGGGAGTGCAGCCCCTTGGGCTGCGGCACCTGAGGCAGCTCAGCCCCTGAAAGGAAGCATGGGTCTGCAGCCAGCTGGGCTGGGAAGATGGGGTCTGAACCAGGATGGAGCTGGCTGGGGCTCTACTCGGCTGTGCTCTTGGGTTGGGAAGAGGTTGTTCACCTTCAGGGATGGCAGTGATGATGAGACACATCAGGCCACTCAGCAGCAAGAGAACAGCCTGGGATTTCTTCCTCCCAAACCACTGCAGCAGGAAAATGCAGGAAAGTCGAGCTGGTAACTCCACCACCCCAAAGACAAGCTGTGTCATGTAGATGTCCAGACCAAAACTTGTCACATTAAGGCTCAGCCCATAGTAGACAAGACTGTCTGCAAACCTGAAATTCAAGTAAAATGGAATAGAACATGTAACCAGATGGATTTTCCACGGGTTTATCCTCAAAAATCAGGGTCGTTAGACCACACATGACTTATTTAAACCCCCAGCAATCTCTGTTTTGCTTCTAGTCACCACCTGTGACAATTCTGTGGGATGTAGTTATATGAGATAAGCAGTATAGATCCCCATATGGTCAGCAACTATTAGACTGCCCCCAGAACTTCTACGGGGGCACAAAACTACTCCAAGGCCCAGGGATTGCCCAAAACTGGAATTACTCCAGCCTTTCTCATAAAACCTTCAGCATCTTGAGTAATCAGCTCCACCCCAAGCCCAGACATGGTAAATCTCGTCCAGTATGGGGAAACAGAAAGAGAGCAGAAGAACACATATACATAAACTTGATGCCAAAAATCACATGAAATGAACTTATAGTACTTGTCAACCCTCAATCCCTTCTTTTCTTCACCTACAAGTTTGGAAAGAGGGGACCAGGGGATGTCTTACCAGGTGCATGACATGATTAAAGTCACCTTCCGGAGGTGTTTCTTCCGAAAGAGATCCAGAACACTTCCAGGCTTGGTCTGTGTCTCAGGCTTCAACTTCAAAATGCAGAAAGCCAAAGAGTCAAACCAGGCAAAGGAAACCCATGGCTAGCTCCCTTTCCATCTGCAGTCAAAGGGAAGCCTCAGCGGGACAGGCTTGTGACCCCAAACTGCTCTGGGGCTGGGCTCCTGCACCTGCTCTGGATGCCCAATGCACTAGTTTGGCGACTAGGGTTCCTTGGGATAGACGTTTCCCCAGTGGAAGGACTTTGAGGTAAGCAAGGAGGTAACCCTTCAGGCATTTATGCATGGAAAAGCGGAAACTAAACAGAGACCTGGTGCTCATCCTCAACACTCCTGAAATGCTCACAGAAGAAAAGCCAGGGAAGCATTTGAGCCCTTTCCATAGCCCAGGGTGGACTCCAGAAAGCTCCAGGCCGAGCCTCAGCAGAAGCTCTGCCTCTTCCTTGGCCTTGTTTCTGGTACAACGCAGCTGAAGCCAGAGTCACCCACAGTGCATCCCCAGAGCATCCCCAGCAGGCATGGAAAGATGTTTATCAGATGAGCTCAACTCCAGTGGCTGCTACAAACCCAAGCACAGAGGAAAGTCCCTGAAGACAAGCAGCAGTTGTGCATGCCATTACTGGTACCTGCTCAAGGAGTCCTGGTGGGATGGTGCGCTTGTTGATGGACGCTGCCTTCTGAAGGACTTTCTTAGCTTCTTCTATTCTACCTTTTGTCACCAGCCACCGAGCTGATTCTGGTATCACCCTGCCCAGGAGACAAAATCAGGAGATACTGCTGTGACCTGCTGAGTTTCCTCACAGCCCATATCCCTACAACCACGTCCAGCATCACATGTGATGGATAGGTCTAAGAAACTCCCCAGGTCAGGTTTTCCAGGCCTACGTTTAGGCCCCAGAGGCCACATCTGAAGACCTGAAGCAAAGCAGCTGCTGCTCTCAGGAGTCCAGTGCCCCAGGGAGATGTGCTGAGCTCTGCAGAAGTTCCTCCAGCATCTGCACTCTTACAGGAAAGACCCAACCTGCTCCGGAGCTGCTGCCTCCTCACTGCCACCCCTCACACCCACTGCTGTCATGTCTGCAAGAAGCTCTGCCCCGCTCCTGCTTACCAGATGTAGAAGAAAAGGGCAAACATTGGAGCAGATCCTGCAATCTCCAGCAGCCTCCAGTTGCGAATACCGTAACTCAAGCCAGCCAAAAGCATCTGTCCAATGGCGTAAAAGCAGTGAGAAATAAGCACTGCCTTTGGCCGGTAGGAGGCACCAACCCATTCTGTGGCTGAAAAGAAGAACAAAGCTTCAGGGTCACCCTTTTCTGAACATGCAAGACTATCTTTTTTTATTGCATCTTGTGAGACCATTTCTGTCTACCTCAGGGTAAGGGCATCCTACTCACCCAAGGACAAGTCAGTAATAAGAATTCCTGACACCGAAGCCCCCGTGACACACCTGAAGGCCATGTACACATAGAAATGGGGCACAAAGGCAATTCCTACACCAAACAAGCCCTGGAGGAGGACGGAGATCAGAAAGATTGGCCGACGGCCTATCCTGTGAAGGAAAACGGGAGACACAGTTGGTATTTGGAGAGACCTCATGGGGATGGGGAAGAGCCCAGGTGGAATACACAGCAATTTGGAAACCGTTCACACCAGAGGAGATTTGACACCCATGTGAACAAAGCTCCTCTATACACCCCAGGAAGTAACTATCAGGAAAAGCAGTATCTCCACTTCTGACCCATTGCGGTGCTAGCAAAGGCAAAAGGAGATGCTGGTAAAGGAGCCATCCCTTGAAGGGGCTCCATGTCACCTCTCTTGAGAGCAGTGAGGATCAGACTGAAATGGACTGTAGTGCTGGTTCCCCTGTGAGACAGTGTGTATACATGCTGTGCTCTTCTCCCTTCCATGTCCCCTGTGTGTCCGTGTCATCTAGGGAGCTGTGGACTTCGGTTTGTGTCACCATGAGCTTAGCAGAGTCATGGGAAGCAGGTGTACATCATTTGGTTACCTCAGCTGAATGTGGGTCCAACTCTGTGCCCAAACTTAAGTTTCTGGGATTCCTAGAGACACCCTTGGGTAGCTGAGACACCAGTTGAGGCTGGACCTGTGATTCCTGAAGCACCCCCCAATAAGGCTATATCTGCCTCCCTCTCTTTTCAATCCTCAGACATCTACAGACATGTCAGACAAGATGCCCTTGCTCAGCCAAGGGGATTGAGTCCTGCGGAGGGAGTATCTCGTGCTCAGTGCATGAACATCCTGAACTCGCAGTTGGGCTGTCCCTGGGTGCCAGGCAATAACTCTGGGAAGGTGGCTGTGTTTCCTCACCTGTCACTTAGTGGTCCAAAGATTATGGATCCTAGGAGAAGCCCCACCATGTAGACAGACTGGGAGATGTCGGTCAGTTCCTTCCTGTCGCACACCAGGTCAAACTGTAGGAAAGAAACATAGATGCTTTTGTTCTCGACACACCCCATCTGCTTTCTGAGTGTGGGCAGCCCTTCCGGTCCATGGTGGACCCAGGAGCTAGGTGCTGAAGGTCTCGCTCAAGCCCCTGGGAGCAGAGAACCCGCCCCCAAGGACATGAGCCTCCATGGTGTGCACATAGCAGAAAAGTCAAAGATGGGATAGGCATTTGAGGTGCTCAGACTGCCACTTCATCATGGTATACATATCCTGAGCACTGGGACCTGCAGGACACCTCTCCAGCCCAGGAATCCCCAAGGGAGCCTCCTGGTTGGAAAGTTTTTCTTAAAGTGGGACCTTGGGATAAGAATCCTAGTAGCTTGCTTCTCCATCTGCAAAGTCAGGACAGGGTGGAAGGCGGAGGAGGGTGGGAGACCAGTGTTTTCTCTGGTAAAGGAGGACTGGCATAGGAGTGGGAAAGGGTGCAGCAGCTGCTGAGGACCCTCTAGAGAAGCTGTCTGTGAAATGGACACATTTCACAGTGGTCTAGGGACCCCAAGGAGCCTTTGCAAAGGCCGGGGGGGGGGAAGGAAGGAGGAAGAAGGGAGGAATGAAGGAAGGTGAGAGAGGAGCAGAGCTTGAGGGAGGGAGAAGCTGAGGATGCTGACAGACAGAGCCTTTGCTCAACTGCATGGCCCATAGGATGTCTTCTTGCAGCCCTGAAGGTCTCTGGAGGTCACAGAACTATCAATGACAAGCCCTTGAAGATATCTTCCACAGATAAGGTGATAAGAGGAGAACCAGGCTGAAGATTAAGGGAAACTGTGGCAGGGAGACCAAAAAGGTCCCTCAAGGCAAGATACATCATGGGTTCAAGGGGACATTGGAAAGGAGAGAGATGGTGGGCAGAGCACGTGCTGGACTCACACCCCCACTGTCTCTGTCTGTGGCCTCCCTGGGCATCTACATCATGGTCTTCCTGCAACAACCTCCCAAGGATTACAGCTGTGATCTGTGTGATGGAGCCAAGGTCCCCCAGTGCCTGGTGTAAATCTCATCCTGACCACACCACAACTAGCATTGGCTTAGCAGACTACAGGACAGAACATGCCCATCCCTTCCCTTCCACATCCCTAGCACGTCAAAAGGTGATTACAGACCTCGGTCAGCAGGGATGGCGATTGTGCTGAGGGGTACACCCAGCCATTGTTGCATTTCTCCGTGGCATTCAGGCCATACGCCATGATGGAGTCAAGGTCCCAGTCCACTGGCGAGTACATGGAGCACTGCTCGTATGCCCCGTCCGCGTCCCGCGGCAGGGTGAGGTTCAGCTGCTCTTCCTCGGTCAGGTTGGGGCCGACGGCACGGATCCAGCTGGTGTTGCAGTAGTGTGGCACATCCACAACCATGAACACTTGGCCAATCATTTGGAAAGGATTAAGAAGTAGTGGGAGGGAGAGGAACAGTACTAGCAATTTCTGATATAGTCCAAACTTCCCCACAGCACTTATAAAATCTCCAAATTCAGTCATGGTGACTGTCTCAGTGGCCAGGCTGCACTAGGTCACAGTGTTTAAATAGGCAAATATTAATGTTTAAGCTATGTGAGCACTAAACCCCTAATCAGGTGTGATAAAATGAGCACTTGTATCGGCACATTTTGTCCATTACAATGATATACTGCAGTCCTCCAGGGTGTACTTTGTCATTAGCCAGTCCCTCCCTGTTCTTGGGGCCAGAACAAAGGTGCCACTCTTGGGGACAGTATGGAGACAGCTTCTCTTGTCCCAGCCCGGAGTGTTTCCCCAGGCTTCCTGAAGGCAACTGTTCTGCAGCGCAAGGTTTTTGTCCGAGACATGAAGATGTGACTCTGCAAATGAGGGCTAATTTTCCTAAATGTGGTGAAGAAAACAGAGTAAATCTGCTGCTCTCATTGATGGCTTTGTGGATATATAGGCCATCCTGGAGACTATATGAAAGAGAAGCAGAAAAGCACTTCTCTGGAACAGGACTCAAGAAGACTTGGTCTTGACAGCTGTGTCCCAAGCTGTTGGTTTTCATTTGTCCCATGTAGAAACTCTGGTTAGTCATAAAACTAGATCTAAACTACAGTCTCCTGGGGAGAATCCTAAAATAGATTTGGCTTAGAGAGTACCCTTAAGAAAAACATAGCACGTTATGCACACAGACGTACAGAGCACACAGGATTCGGGGATAAGAAACGACACCAGCTTGGCTTTGCCCGAGGTTCTGATGTCACTTGAAAAGCAGATTGACCTGATTTCTGCTGCATGTCTGAGCTGCCTCCTGGACAGACTCCCTGAGTGGTTTGTATTTTTACTCCTGGAAACTGGAAAGCCGGATTGCCCTCGTATATGAAATTTGGTGTGAACTTTGGCAGAGGTCTCCTGGCTGCTTTCACCAGACAGATAAGGACAGGTGATTAGACACTGACCTGTTCACTTGTCAAGTACTTTGTCCTTCACTTTCAATCCAGATACTACATCTGAGCCTTCAGCAAAGTTACTGAAGGATCACACAAGTCTGAGTTGGTGTTTCATGCATGGCTATGGCACTGGTGTGCTCATGGAAGTGGGAAGAGAGGTAGAAGATAGCATCTTAAAACATCACCCTCTAAGCTGAGGTAGGAGAGAGAGGTCATACTGGTTAATGCTATTGGGAGTAAAGGAAGAGAGGAGTAAATATTACTTAGAGTTGTGCAAATTCACACCATGTATCGTGTGGACACACCACACAGCCAAACACTTCACTCGGCTCTGGATCCACAACCTTGAATGAGAGGACTTGCTATTATTCAGACACATGCCTTGAACAGGAGGTTGAGCTAAGAAACCCCCAGAAGTTCCTTTTTACCTGAAATGCATCTCCGGCCTTGTCGTGGGATGACTTGGCCAAGGAGATCTGCTGTGGCAGAAGCATTTTGACCCTGTCCTGCTGAACAGGGAGTAGATGCCTTTTCCATCAGTGTGCAACAAGCTGAAGTTTTCAAACTTACCCCATTGTGTGTGGCTCATGGTCTTCCCTTCTGCTTCTCAGCCACCAGCATCTCCTGTGGCAAAGAGGTCAGATTTTGACTACAAAAACCTCCTTGGGGGCGACTCAGACATGACTGCAGACTCATGCGCTAATGCAGATGTGACTTTTTGAGGCTGTTCCTGCTAACATCACCAGAAAGGCTCTTCTGAAGCCCTGGGAAAGCTTCAGTCCCCTGTTGTAAACTCTGTCACCTTAAGATGACACTTCTCATAGAAAGACCATTGTTCTTATGACTGTCTTCATCATCTGGGGTTGAGCGTGTCAATCCTGCACGGTGGAGACCTCTCAGGGACAAAGGTTGGGTCAGCCCTGCAAACCTCTGTTTCCTGGAGCTCCACTGCTGGAGTTCCTGTGCTTATTTCTCTCTGGCTGACAGTTTTGCCCAGGTGGATTACTAATGCTTGCAAAGCCTCTTGAAAATTGAAAAGCCTCTATCAGAGGGCATGAGAAGTCAGCAGGTCTCAGGGAAGACCTGGGATGGACAGCTGGAAAGACTGTACATCTATGTACAAATGTGAAGGACTGGGGGAAGGGAGAATGGCCATCCAAGAGGGTAGTTCAGAAAAAGAAACCATTGCCTGGGGAGGAAGGCTGGTGTGGACAATAAGGCACTAACACACTGATTCATGGATTTGTCTTTTCTCTTACACAGCTCTGGACATGAGGAGTGACTGTGGTTGGAGACTTGTTTGGACATCTGTATGTCAGGGTGAATTGCAGCCAGAACGGATTCATACCTACCGGCTATGGCGCTTCAGTGGCGCCTGGCGACAGGACAAGGGGTAACGGCACAAACTTGAGCATAGGAAGTTCCACCTAAGCATGAGGAGGAACTTCTTTACTTTGAGGGTGGCAGAGCCCTGGCACAGGCTGCCCAGAGAGGCAGTAGAGTCTCCGTCTCTGGGGACATTCCAAACCTGCCTGGACGCGTTCCTGTGCAACCTGCTCTGGGTGACCCTGCTCTGGCAGGGGGGTGGGGCTAGATGATCTCCAGAGGTTCCTTCCAACCCCTACCATTCTGTGTGATTCTGTGATTCTGCATTTTCCCTCTTCTTAGCGCTGACAGGGAGATGTCAGGTTTATAGGTGTCATATGCTAGTGACACCTTGGTCTGGGATGTCAATCAGAGAGTGTTTAGCACAGGTAACTGGTCACCCCCTTCCCACTGGCTTCAGAAATAGGTGCTTAATCCCTGCAAGTCTTACGTCTCTTTTCTCCATCTCTAAACACAGCTTGACCAGGTTTCAGGCAAGGCTGTGAGATGGCAGCACCTCTGTCCCAAGTGTCTTGCACCATCCCTAGATGAGACCAACTTCAGCATCTAATGAGTCATATAATTTTCAAGGACATCCCTCCTTTCCTTGATTCATGTTGATTGAACAGTCTCCCTGCACAGACCACCGACGCTCTGCTTTGCAGCAGATGCAGTCATTAAACAGCTTTATTCCTCCAGCAGATCTGACAGAGCCAGAGTTATTTCAGCGCTGGTGAGGCAGGGAGATTTTTTTTTAAATTTTATTTTAAAAATTAATTATTTTAACATCTTCATCCTTTTTTTTTTTTTTCCAGATTAAAACAGGTGAAGTGATAAGTTCCACGATCCTTTCCATAAGACATGTGTTTTTGCTTTGACCGTCTGAGGTTTCTAGTGAGCTGTTTATCATTAATATAATTGTCAACTCCTATAACATTTATGCTATTGCAGCAAAGGGTATCAGGGAGGGTCAGAGTATGACTGCACAGGGAGAGCAGATAAAGCAATGTCCCCATGGTCCAAGACTTCAGGAGACCCAGGTTTCCTTTATTCCTCCGCCCTTCTGACCAGGTGACCTTGATAAGGTCATTTCACTTATCTTTGATCAGTGATCGTACGATCAGACTAATCGTGGTGACCTCCTGTGTGAAGTAATTTTGCATTCTACTGAAGGAAAAATATAGTGAGAGGAGTGAGATATTATTATTAAGTGTAGGCAAGCCATATGGTGAAAAAGTGTATGGTGTTTTGGGTTGGATTCATCTCTGGATGTCTAAATGCAGTTATCTATGTGTGAAATAGACACATAAGGTTGCACTGTAGGTAGAGGAGATGGATCGTCACAGTTAATAGAGTCCAGGGAGCTGTTAGCTTTTCCAATGCAGTTGTCCCTTTTAGGGTGAATCACTCCCCAGACTGCACTTACTGTACTTCCTAATTCTCCATTGACTCTGATATGGCCTTAAACAAGTGGTTTACATTGAAATGCTGATATTGCAGACACCTAAACCTAATTTGGAGACAAATCCTCACCCTGCTCCCCTCAGCTTTGCCTTTGCCCATTGCATTTTACTTGTGCACTTGCGGCCAAGGGTTCGGTTCCTTCCTGATAATGACATTCTCATGCCATTGGAGTTTCTAATTCTGGATTAGCACTTTGCTCATGGCTGCTTGCTGGGTGGATCTCTTAGGAGGTCTCTCTCCCTTCTGCCATGCAGACAGTAGTCATGCAGACATCCTCTGAGGGACCTTGGCAGTAGATCATGCAGAAGATCCCCTCCAGGTGCAGAGAACAGGGTGCTGGTTGGTCTCTCCTTGGAGGTGCCTCACAGTGAAGCCAGTTCTTGCAGTGTTCTTTTTTGGGAACTGAGCACTCACCAGGATTGAGATCTTAAATTTAGCTCCTTAACCATTAATAAAGCAGCCTATGCACAACTGAATTTGTCTTGTGCCAAAGGAGTGTGTGATTTCTACATGTTATTTCATGAATCATTGTTCATCCCATATCAGCTAACTTGTGCTGCAGGGGTGGGTGCTGCTTTTGTCTTCTTTTTTTTTTCAACTATATAAAGAACTCCTGGTCCAAAAGGCCATCATCTAACACATTCGGGTCTGCAGAGGAGAGACTTTCATAAGCTTCTTCAACGCCTGATGGTTTTCTGCTCCTGTTCATTTTTTCAGGAGCCTCCTGGCCCATTTTGTCTGAATCAATATTGAAAGGATCAAAGACATCCTGATTAAGGGCTTCAGAAACGTGGCTGGTGAACATGTACATCGGGGGAAAATTGTCCTCCTGCGTAGAGAGATGTTTGTTTGTTGAGCCTTCAGCACTGAGACCCAACCCAAATGTATCTTCTGCAGCCTTTGGAGCTTGGTACTGTGGATCTAACTGCTGCAGCAGTGCACATCTCTGAATCCCTTCCAGGTCTCTGGTAATAATCTCACCCTGTCCAGCAAGAAGTGAGACATTGGAGGTGTCCCAGAGCACAGTTGGAACATTTGTTTCTGCTGGGATCTCCTGGCACAATTCTGAAGGATTTGGATCAAAGCAAGGTGGAGTTTCTGCCTCTGAATTTTGCAAGTCTGAACTAGTGATTTTACTTGCCATGATGGGAAAATCTTGCTCTGCAGAAAAGAACAAGTTATTGTCCTCTAGAAAATCCACATTGTGTAACTGAAGCTCAGCTTCCTTAGGAAACTTTTCTGAATTGCCTGGTGAAAAAAATATCCCATCCTCTATCACTGTCTCCTGGACATCCGAGCTTAATAGGTTCTGAATTTCTAGTAGATGAGCATCATGATGATTTCCTTCCCTGATGAGTTTGTTGTTGTTATCAGCTGCAGGCATAAGCTCTGGAGGAGTATGTAGTGGGTTTGTTCCATCTTCTGAGGTTACTGCAGCTTCTTTCTGATTTTTCTGTGCTGGCATGAGAGAAGTCCAACAGCTGTGCTGTTGCTGCTGAACCTGGCTGTTTAAAGCCAGTTGGTCGTGAATGTCAAGTTCAGTTCTCTCATGTTTATCCTCCCATGAAATACTTGCACCAGGATCTAACAACAGGACGTCGGTCTCCTTGCTCTCAGTAGAGTCTGAGCAGTTTCCAGAGCTCTCCTGGTTACATTTTGGGGTGACCTCCGTTTTCCCTGGCTGTGGCAGCTGATTGTTCTTGGAGGCCTTTTGTTTTGCTTGGCTGGAGGAGCTGAGGAGGCCCTGGGGCTTTTCCTGCCGCTCTTCAATATTTGTTTGTTCTGAAGATCTTGCCAGATTTTCTCGTTGACTCTGTTTCTTCTCTGAGGAATAACCAAACAAAGTGACAAGGGCTGACTGGGGCTTAGTGGGTTTCCTTTGGGTTGTAGTTTCCTTCCCGAGAGTGTTGTCTTTGTCTTCAGAACCGAAAAGCATAGTGAAGGGGTTTTTCCTGAAACCTTTACCCAGCATCTCTCTGCAGGCTTGACTGTTTCTGGCCTCTTTGCTCCGGGCATCAGGCCTTGATGTATGCACAGTGCTTTCCCCTGGGATTTTGGAATCCTTTTTTTCTTCTCCCACTGGATGACCTCCGGATTTCCCCAAGGATATATTCAGTTTGGAAGAGTCTGATGTCTTGGCTGATTGCTCATAAATGTGAAAGATATTTCCACTAAGAACCTCTCTGGGGTCCTTCAACTTGGAGTTGTTGACTTCATCATGTGAGGGCAAAGTGTCATAGGTTTCTTTGGGAGATGTGTCTGCTGATACTGGAAGATCCTTGCCAGGTGATTTTACATCATGTCTCAAAATATCCTCATGAGGGTTAGTTTTCAGTGGGCCGCATGTGGCCTGAGGTTCTGTTTCTTGTAGGCAGGACACGCTATGGTCACCTGTCATCTCTGGCAAACCAGGTGAAGAAACTCTTCTCTTTTCTGCCTTGTTTTCCTGAGAGGTTTGCTCAGGACTGGATTCTTCCAGAAACCCTGATGTACTTACAGGTTTCACTTCTGTCTTCTCAGATTCCTCCCCTTTGCTCTCAGTCCCAGGTAAATGACTTCTGCTGGATGGCTGAATATTTTCCCCTGAAGTTACTGGTATCTGTTTCCCAGGGAACTCCTTGGTGTTTGCCTCTGATTTCTCATTCACCAGCTCAGGGATCTCCGGTGATGCACTCAGCCCTCCTGGCTCCAGGGAGCCAGAAGATATGCAAGGAGTCCCTGACACACTGGAGAGACGGTGGGCTTCGTGTTCAATTTCACCTTCAGGGGAATCAACACCCTCAGCTCCACATTTTAGCTCCATACTTGTGGTGTTTCTGGTTTTGGGCTCTCCTGACACACAGACAGGCTGTGGGCTGTTCGTTCTCTCTCCAAGATGATGCTTGCCTCCTGCAGTAGCTGGAGTGGCTATGGTCCGTTCAGGCTTGTCATCCGTCATTGCAGGAATTGTGCCTCCTTCGTTGGGTGTGCTTGGAGACCCACAGGCCTCATTTTCCTTCAGTGGGAGCTCTGCAGCAGAGAGGATGCAGCCTCCCGTGCCCCCCAGGTACATCCAGTTGGTGGGTTTAGTGCTTTCATGTGTGGTGTGGTGGACGAGTGAGCCACGAAGCAGGGATTTCACAGGCTCCAGGACTAGAGGGGAGGAGGCAGAGGCAGGTCCTCTCTTCAACTGGGCTTTGCCCTGCTGGATGGCAGCCACTCGCTGGGACACTTTGCCCCCTCGCTTCCCTTTGGGCATGTCCCCATCCCCAACCTTTTCACCCTCTCTCTGCTCTCTGTTCTTGGGCCAGGAATGCGCTTGCTCTCTTTCCTTGGTATAGGTGACACCAGGTAAGAAGCTTCCCTTCCCCACTGCTGCCTCCACTGATGGTTTCCCCTCCTGACCCCTGAGCATCATCCTGCCCGCCCGGCTGCCTGCAGCCTGGTAGGTCTGCAGGCTCAGTGTGGGGTTTTTCCAGGAGCATGCTCCCTTTTCAGCTTTTCCATCTACAGCCAACAAGGCTGTTTCTGAAGGTGGCCAGCCCATTCTCAGCTTGTTCCCTAAGAGGACAGAGCTGTTGTTCTGCTCTTGCCTGTTCTCAGCTTGCCACAAGCTGCACCGCACATTGAAGGATGTAGGTTTCTCTCTTGTTGCGGTCTCCTTTTTGGTCCCGTTATATGAGTCCTGGGGCTGTGGGCCTCTGCCTACCATTGCCACTGGCTGAACCTGATGGTCTCCTAGCCAGTGCTCCAGCCTTTCCGTCTCACTTCTGCTTTTAGCTCCAGCCATCTGCTTGTAGTGGACTTGGCAGTAAAACACCCCATGGAGGGCAGCGTAGTTTTGCAAGCTGGAAAATACACATTGGCATAGCTGTTAGAGGCTGTGTGGGAGGGAAGGATTAACAGTAGCACTGATGGACAGGTTTTCAGCAAAATTGTTTTTCAGTGAAAACTGTTGGGGAAGGGAAGGTGAAGAATGAAACCTTTCAAAAGCAATGTCTGTTTTCTGAGGTTATGTTTGATTTTTCTTTCAAAACCTGAAACATGAAAAATTAAACATTTCCTTGCAATACCTCTGGGAGCTGTAGTCCAGGTTATGTTTAATCCCTTTCTCATTTATGGGCCAGGCTTCACACCAGCAGTTAATCTCTCCCCCTGTATGCACAGCATGGACCATATGGGTAAAACTGTGCAGGGCTCCCATGATACAACAACCGCCTGGTGGGAGAATGTGTCTGTACAGCTGGGGGGCCAAGAGGATGGCAAGAAGCCTCACAGAAAAGGACCGTGGTGTCTTGGTGATTGACAAGCTGAAAACAAGCCAGCAGTGTGCCCTTTTGACAGAGGAGCCAACTATATCCTTGGCTGCATTAGCAAGAGCCAAGCCAGCTGGTCAGGAAAAGTGGCTGTTCCTCTGCATTTGGCACTTGTAGGATCAGATGTGGAGTACTTTGTCCAGTTTTGGACTCCTCAGTGCAAGAAAGCCATGGACATACTGGAAGGAGTCCACCAAAGGGCCACTAAGATGGTCAGGGACCTGGAACACATCATCTGAGGAGAGGCTGAGCTGAGTTAGCTAGGTCTTATAAGGAGAAGGTTAAGAGGGAGGAACTCATTCCTGTGTGTGTCTATTTTATGGGAGGGGATAGAGAAGACAGGGCTGGAGTGCTTTTGGAGGTGGACAGTGACCAGATGAGAGGCAATGGGAATAAGTTGCAACATGGGGAATTGCGATGAGATATAAGAAAAAATATTATCATTGATTGTCAGATTTTGAAAGAGGGGGCCCAGCTGAGAGGCTGTGGAATCTCCGTCCTTGGAGCCATTCACGCCTCTCCTGGATGTGGTCCTGAGCTACCTCCTTAGACCCACAGGAGGCTGGGTGGAGACTTCCAGAGATACCTTCCAACCTACCTTACTCCATGAACATGTGAGGTACCCAAACGACTCCTTTAAATAAATTCCACATCAGCATTCCCAAATTCTAAATATTTCTTGTATTTTCAGCACACCCTTGAACCACCATGCAGAATCCTGATCCACAGGTGTCTACAAGATTGAGTTGAATAGTTTTCAGACTCTAGTGTTGGAGAGGCAGATTGCATTAGGGAATCTGTCTGCCCTTTCTCATTTCCTGAAGCCTGCCCTATTGGAATTAGCCTTGGACTATTGTGATGGAAACTACTTAGATACCCCTTAAAAATAAATGCACTGGGGTCCTACCACTCACCTCAGCTTCCTCCCGCAGACCTGGCAGCAGAAACATGAGTGGTGCAGACAGACTTTGTCAGTGACCACACGCTCCATGGAGTAGACAGGCTGCAGGCACGAGGCACACACTTCTTTCAACATGGGCTGAAGAACAAGGAGAAACTGAAGTTAAACAACTCTGAATCATGACCGCTTGGAAAGGCATCTGCAAGTTAATTTGCTGCATCTTCTGCTTGTGTTGGATTTTCTTGTTGCTTTTTTTTTTTTTCAGTTTTGTTGAGAGAGTTCAGATTCCTGTCTGACTCAATTTACTTGTCTTCTTGAATAGGTCAGCATTAATTTTCAGTCCAGACAGAAAGACAAGACACCCTTGAACCCCCGATGAGAGAAATTATCCATTTGCTTGAGAGCAAATGATGCACTCAGTTGAATCGTTTAAGAGCCTTGAGTGAGGTAAGGAACTTTATTCAGAGGCTCTGACTCAAAAACTCTGGCTGGGCAACTCCTGAAGTCACCGATATCGTGTGGCTGCTTACACAGACCACATAGTCCAAAGCCTAAAAAGGCATCACGTCTCAGCATTATAGCTCCCACAGCTCCATAAACCTTGTGGTTTACTCTGTGGACTGTGTTTTATGCCAGCACCTGACTCCTCAAACACCACTTTGGAAAGCATTGCCAATACCAGCTATTTTATTAGTGGAGAAAGAAAAGGAATAGAGAAGCTTGGACATCAGCCTAGCTACAGAAATGGCTCCAGGTTGTCTGCATGGTCAAGTAAATCAGAGGCTGCTGGTGGCAATGTGGATATCTCCATGTGCTTCCTTTCACTGTGGTGTGAAGCAGAGGCTCAGCTTAACTGGTGAGTCCTTCTGCAACTCAAGTCTGTCCGAAGCCCCAGAAGGAGCCCAGCTGAGCCTAACCTAACTCTGCCTGACCGGGTCAGTGCTCTGAGTGCTGACACTCCCTCACAGGAGGGCATCTCTGCCTCTTTATTGGGAGTATTTTGCCACAGTTTGGTTTGGTGGAGTTTTACTGCTGCTCTCTTATCCCTCTGGCTTTTTGTTCACTCTGTGCTCACCTTGGTTTGCAGCGTGTCGGCTCAGAGAAAAGGCAAGTTTACTTTCTGCTCTTGTGTGCAGTGGGCTGATGGCCAGATTTTAGGCTGAACCAGAGGAAACATGGAAGGTGTTTCTGCACCACAAACATGCAGTGTTATCTCAAGAGAAGAGCTGACAAGGGAACAAGAACCCTGTCTTTTATTTGCAACAGATGTCTGGGGGACCAATTTTTTTTTTAATTACCTTCGTTCTGGTTAAACATACCAGTAAGGGCAAGTCATCTTTGTTTTCCTATGACAACACTTGCAAGAAGAAGAATTTAACATCTTTGATTTTCTTCCCTCTCTCTAGGGGGAAGCATACAAGCAAACCCCCTGTCTTTCCTTCATTCTGCAATGATCTCAGCATACCTCTGCTCTTCCAGTCCTCAACAGAGAGGAAACCATATTTCTATGAGTGTCTACCTATGTAATGAGTGTCTAAACTCCCAGTATACTCAGTGGAGGTCCATTTAAGTGAATCTAGAAGGTGATGCATATACCCTAAACCAGGCCTATGCTGTTGGACAAAATTCATCAGTTAGGCAGGATGAATTTCATCAATGTGACTACGGAACTGTGACGGTGCTAATGGGAGGACAGTGCTGGGGAAGGTGAACAAGAAATACGCTTTCATGAAAAGAGACAGATCTTCCAAGTGGAAAATGGTAGCAGAAACCAGATGGGAAGCAATACCATGTTAGCAGGTGTCTCCAAGAGCAATTGAAGCTCTGCACCTGTGGCATGGATATAATTTCCCAGGAGGAAATGAGCAGGCTATTTGGCAAAGAACAGTGAGTGGCGATGGGCAGCTGCATGAACACAGCATTATCTGTGACGATGGAACAAAGTGCCAGTCCTGGTGATAGCAAATCTCAACCAATGAATCAACTTTACTGTGGTTGGCAGTACAGATCACAGTTACGTCTAGGTACTCTCACAGACATTTCCTCTTACAGTGATGAACTCTCATACAGCCCAAAGGAGTGTGTCCTGGCAGAGAAGAGAGAAACTGTCGATATGCCTCTTCTTGTATAAGAAAAAAATGCTTTCCTTTAATCATGACCAAGGAAGGAAGCAGAGCTGTTTAGCAAACAAAGATCCCTCTACTCTTAGCTGGGAATGAATGTATGGACTTCTGGAGTCTGTTTCCAAAGTGGCATAATCTTTTATCGGGGATGCAGGTCTCCTTCATCAGGGGATTTATTTTAAGTGCTCACTGTCTGATGCCTGGAAAATGCTCTTGCTCTTCAGAGGTATTTTTATCAGCCCCAGGAATAAGCCTTTCTAATGGTTTGGAAGACAGAGAGGTGATTAGCAGCAATCGAATGGCACTGTGGGCAAGGAAATTATCTCAAGAAATCAGTGAAAAGCTGTTACAGAGTGTTCGTGGAAGGCTCTTTATTGCACTGCTGATTACTGCTATGCTGAAAGTTGCAGCTGGTTTATGGCTTACCAGTTGTTGCCTTTTTTTCCCTAGGTAAATTAAAATTTTTATTGTAGGACAGGTCGGCCTGAAAATGTCTGGACTATTGATAGGTGGAGGAGATGGTGAGCACAAAGCTGTCTGACCTAAGACTGAGCATCCTCAGGGAGACCAGTGGCTGAAATGGAGCTGGGAAGGGTAGCGCTTCATGTAGGTACTTCAAATGTGGCATATTTCATGTCTGCTGCTGCAAGAGATCTGGATCTGCAGATGACTTTGTCATTTGACCACTCAAGGAGGTACAGTTAAGCCAAGGCCATCTGTCCTCTGCCCACTGGTCCAGGTAGTTCCCCCAGCCAGCTGGCTCTTGAAAATATCTACCTAGCACTGTGTGAGAATGCGGTGACCTACTAGGGCAAAGAATGGTGAACAGTGTCGTGTCTTGTATCCAAAGATCACAGAAAAACCATGACATCTCATTTGGGATTTGAGAGTTTGTATGTGCTCTGCGGGTTTATTATTGCAAGGTCTGAAGCACGAAGAATGTGAGCTGATCCTTCAGCTTGTATTTAAATTTCACATCTTTGCGTTTGTTTTTTTCTCCAGCTCTTTCAGTGCTTCAAGGAGTCATGTATGGTCCTGAAAGAATGCAGCATCTATCCCTTCATGGTATTTCAGTTCCTGGCTGATGGAAATACCATGAAAGAAACACATCTTAAACAATCTTAGTCTCATAAATGGCTCATTGAGACATTTAGAAATCCTGTAAAACCAGAAACACAAACAATAAGATCAGTATTTTTAAGCACTGGCAGTGCAGGATATTTGGGTTTATTTGAGTTTCTGTGGAATCATTTTCATTGCACAAACAACATGTTTGCAGCTTGCCAAAACTGCTCTGCAGCTGTCCTTAAAATGAAGTGAAACAAACATGTGTCATAGACATCCTGAAACAAGCTGAGAAACAAACAAGGATAAGAAAGCAGTGTTGGAAAAATTTTGAAGAGGAGCTCCAGATTACTGACTCTTCCTCGTTTCTGCAATTGGTCCTACTAAAACAACTGGGAAAGTCTAAGTGGTTATTTTTTCTGACTCCCTGAAACCAGATATGCTCAGTTTATGATGCTCTTCTACCTCAACTTTTGGTGTATTCTTTGGTGGAACTGAAAATGATTTTCTTACTTCTGCTTTGGCATATCTTACTTTCAAATTCATGGAGTCCTAGAGGCCAGCCAGTGAGCTCTGGGACTCTCAGTGCTATGATACAACAACCGCCTGGTGCTCCCTGGCCTACAACACCTTGAACAAGGTGTTGCACGGTGTGGGATGATATCTCCTATTTAAGAACCCATCTGTGGGCTCAGGGATATGGAGTGGTAGACTCTGAAACTCTGAAGTCCTTTCTCTTCATTCATCAGTGTGGGCTCTTTTTTCTCAGAGGAAAAAAGCAAATATTAACCATAATGTTTTACTGAAACATATGATTTTTTGAATGAGGTTACTGTCCCATTCTGCGGACGGGTAAACCGATGCACTGAGAGATGAGATGGTTTGCCGTGGATCAGCTAGAAGGTCTACAGTCAGACCCAGGGGTCGGTTGTCTAGGTCTGAGCCAGGCTGTAGGACACAGCTCCCTGAGAAACCATCCAGTCACTCAGCAGGCTCCTCACCTTCTCCCACACCTGGAGCAAACTCCTTGCTTGGTCGCCTCACTCCCAAACTGAGGCCAACCTGTGATGTGAGTTGAGGCACAGCACTGAGTAATGGCTGGTTCACCAACTGCTGCTCCGTGTAGGGCTTGTGGAGGCACAACACCTCCGCTGCCGTCTCACATGGAGGAAATGGGTGCAGGCAAGTGTTCACAGCTTTCTTGGTGTATACATCCTACCCAGTTTCCACAGACGTACGCAGGGTCCTGGATTGGGTATTATATATCACCCTGGAGTCAACTCAGTTTTCAGACAAGAGTATGAATGTTGCTTGCCACAGGGCTGTTAATCCACCCACATTGTAAAGAAGATGTAGGCTAAATCCCTCCAGTGATTTAGAGAGCTGTCAATAGGTGTTTCAACTGGACCATTGAGAGGTGATTTCTAGGTACTTTCAAGGGAAATAAGCACTCAACAAAAGACACTCAACCAGACCAAAGTATTTTTAGAGGTAATGTTTACCTTCAGAATGCAGCAATAGAAGTTAAAAAAAAAAAAGCCACAAAATATCTAAAATCTTGAGTTGAGAATGTACAAAACAAATTCATAATAAAAAGAAAATTGCTTTACAAAGTCTCAAAATGAATTTAAACAGTAAACATGTATGAAAGCATGGAAAATCTAAAATAAGGTTTTTGTATATATTGAATAATAAATTACAATTCTAAAAATAAAGAAAAGAAAGCAGTAACCATTCTGACTCAAGTAGAGAATCTTTCATAACATCTTACATTGGGGGAACGGCACTGATAATAGCTGCAGGTCTTGGCTTGACAATTTTCAGTAGCATCGAGTACTTTCCAGGAACTGAAAAATAAACTGATAAATACCTCTCCCAACCTCAATAGTGACAGCAATTTGAGATTTTTTTTTTCCTTCTCTTTTGTTAATGGCTAAGAGAAAACCTATCCAACCCACCCATCAATATGAGCATGCATGTATATGTGTGTTTAGGATGCCCTTCTTGGAAAGTCTGTATTGAAATTAGAAAAAGAAGGTAGCATAAAGGTGTTTGTTTCACAATGACCAGATTGATTGGTTCTTTAATTGATCCTACCTATTCTTTCTTCTGCATTAGTTCAGAGAAGCCCTATATAACACCCCAACCCCTCCCCAAAACAGTCTAGGGTGAAGAAGCTACTCTAAGGTGCCCATGGATGGATTTTTCCCTTGTGCTTCTGACAGTGTCAGGGTTGTGGTGCAGCACTGTCTGTTGGGTTGGCCAGGTGAGGGCTGCTCTCCTTCAGTGTCAAGGCAGACTGCATTTGTCTTGTCTGTAGGCAAACACCAAGACGATGGCCCTGAGAAGTCCTTTGGGTGTAGATGAATCCCTGTGTGTAATGTGGATAAACCAGGTTATTTTTTTATTGTGGACTTTCTTTTTTGTCTCACACAGTTCTCTCTTGCTCTCCAGAATCTCCTATTTCTTTGGCCTGGAGTTGCCAAAGGTTACAAAGACCACTCCTGGCTCCTGAAAACTGCCATTGGTGTGGAAGTCTTCGCCTGGGCTCTTCAAATACCTCTGAAACACAGGTGAGCCATATTGGGGATGAGAGACCACATCACATGTGGAAGATGTTTGCGTCTCAGATTGCTTGGTGACTGTGGTGGACGAAGTGATGATCTTGTTTCCAAACTGGTCCATTTCCTCGTACTGCTCCATGACAGTCCGGGTGGCTCCATAGAGCTTGGACCCATCGGGCCCTGTCTGCAGCTCCAAGATGCTTTTCTGCCTCCGTGGATTTTGTGGGCTGGGTGCATTCAGGGAGCAGTAGTCTGAAAAGCTTCCTTTCATCCCACAGTGGCAGCTGCCTTTGGAGGTGTCTAGAGGGCACCTCTCTTTCTCACTGATCTGATGGTTGGCATTGCCAAGGGTGTGCTGCATCATTGAGCTTAGCCCAGCTTTTGTTTGGGTAGGCTCTGGTCTCTTCTCACCTGCTGGTGGATGGTTAAAGGAGCTAAAGCTGTCCTGAGCAAAACCATCCCTCTTTCCTGAAGTGTCAAGACAGTCTGGTGAAGAGACGTCCCAGGGGGAATGTGCTGTCTTGGGTGATTCTGCCGGTTTCCTGGCAGCAGACTCAATGGAGATGTAGGAAGGTGAGGAGGGAGAGCTGCCACGAGATTGAACGAGGCGGGGGACACCAAGCTCTGCCTTGGTTGCCTCGGTTTTTTCTGCCACCGTTGCACCCCCTCCAGATGCTGTCTCCCCTGCCTCCAGTGTGGTTCCTTCCTGCTTGGCTTTGCTTGAGACAATGCTGATTTTACGGATATTGCTGCTGCTCACCGAGCTTTGGGTGTTCCCCAGAGACTCCTTGAACAGCCCTGAGAGCCCAGCGATGTCTGACTCAGACTTGAGACTAGAGACAGAGTAAAGAGCTTTCTTGATGGCCTCCTCAATGTCCAGGAGCCGGGCAAGTGTCTGCTCCTTCAGGTGAATGATCTCAGCACTTGCTCGCTCCAGGTCCCCGAAAGCCAACTCCACTGAAGAAACACTGTCAGTGTCTTCCTTTGACAGTGTCTCAGCCCTATCCTGTTGCTTGGCCTGGTGGGCCTTCTGACGAACAACCCATTCAGGAACCTTCTCAAAGAAGCTCTTCAGAGCTTTCACGTCCACTTTGCTTGTCTCCTCTTCAAACTCCTTCACCCGAGTCAAGATCTCTTGCAGCTCCTCCTGTCTCCTGAGATTCTCAAAGATCTCCATAGCCTCCTTGACATTGCCTTTCATGATCTCCTCTTTGTGTACTGACAGCCTCTTCCGACGCTCATCTTCTGTTTCTCTCTTGGGTTTTTCTCTCATAACAACTGCTGGCTTCTCCTGACCAAGTGTCTCTGCCTCCCCATCAGGACATTTCAATTGCCCACTATTCCCCTGTTGTTGCTCCTCAAAGGAGTTCATTGACCGCTGATGGAAGGACGTTGAATGACACATCTGCGTCATTTCATTCACCTGCTGTATGACTCTCTGACTATTCCACGATCCGTAAGAATTAGACACACTTTCTCTTTCCACCTTGGATGAGGCATTTTGTGCAATGCCATCTCCCTTCTTTGGAGGATTAATGTGGCCCACATGGGAGATGTTTGGCTCAGTTTGTCCTGGCACATTAGGTGTTTGTGCTCTACCAGGACAGGTTGGAGGTGATATTGAAGAGCACCCATTCTCATCTTGGCACAGGTCTATATGGCTCTGAACCACCTCACCAGTGCATCTCCTTAGAGCTGCTGCTTTTCCGCTCATCATTCCCTGCTCGACTTGAAAACTAACCGCTCCATTTTCTATTGGCTTTGAAGTCTTAGCACTGTCTGATTCTACCTTTCCTTGCCCTGCTTTGCTTGCCTTGTACCTTTCCTCTGCCATTTGAAGAGGGGTTTTGGCAGTGTTTTTTGGCATCTTTCTCTCAGGGATCATACCTTGAACTGTGACAGGCTTGTTCACAGATGTCTCCAAAGTGCAGCATTTTGCTTGAACCTCCCCATGGCCTGATTGTTCACGTACTTCCATGCAGCTTAATCCCAGCTCTGTGGGGGGAGGCTTTGGCTTGCTCATCTCCCTCAGGCCTGGAGGTTTCGGAGGCACAGGTGGAGGGATGGGTTTGGTTGATCTGCTTGTGCTGTTATTTGCAGAAGCAGATTGTGCTTCATGTAAGAGGTGCTCAGGTTTTGGAGGAGGAACAGGTTTTTTTCTGGGTGGAGCAGTAATTTCTGGTTTTGGAGGAGTCCTGGGCTTCTCTGCAGGACTCTGATCACTGGGTTTGCAGAACAGAGAAGGAAGGGCAGGAGGAGGGGTCTGGAGTGGTGCAGAACATCCTGGGGCTTCATCTTTGCTGGTTGGTAGAGGAAGGGCACCTTCTCTTGTTGCTTTAGTTGAGGGTGGGCAATGCTCTGCTTTCATCACAGCAACTGAGGGAGGAGGAGGAAAGTCATTATCAGCCTGCGACCCTGGAGCCACTACAGCTGTCTTGTTACTAACGACTTGAGTCTCATTTTTCTTTTTACACACAGAATAGGACTGCCCTGCATTTCTGTATATCATAGCAGCTTTAAAATCCCCTCTGGAGACATTAACGTTAGACTTTTCCAGTGACTGAAGTGTGGCTTTTAAATTACCTCGGACAACATCCTCCTTTTCTACCAGGCGCTGTTCTGTGGCGGCACTTTGCAGTGCTCTGATAGCTGTCTGTACATCCCCTCTGACAATAACATCTCTTTCTTCTTGCACTGATTGCTCTTTGTAATCAGACTCAACAAAAGGGTTTATATAGGTTTTCACGGGTGTGGCAGTATAAAGGCCATCTTTAATGCTAACATCTCTACTAGGCACAACTTGGCTTTCCTGGCTCAATAGTTGTCCTCCCTGTACTTCCTCTGAAGCACTGACCTTTTTGTGTGAGGCTATGCTCTTCTGAGACACGCTTGTGTGGGTCTTGGATGCCTCCTGGACTCTGGAGGTGGTGGTCCTGATGGCAGTGCTGGTGCTCTCCTGCCTGGTGGATGAAGTGTCTTGTTGGTGTACGGTTGATTGAAGGGTCACTGTGCCCTGTGTGCTGACTGCCTGCTGCCTGCAGGCCACGTGGACCTCGTCCCTGTTTTTCTGTAGCTTGCTCTGGACATGATGTTGAATGTTTTTTGCCTCTGCTGTTGCTAGCCTTAGGCTTTGCATTGCAGCCTGAAGATCACTCCCGAGGGCCTTTTCTTCTGTCTGCCTCTGACTGGCTTCTGCCGTCACCAAAATCTGCTGTTTCCCATCAACTTCTTCCCTCTGAGCCGTCATTTGGGTTGGAGATATGCCTTGCATCATAGTTTTGGGTTCCTTCAAACAGGCAGAGGATGCCTCTTTCTCTGCGTTCTTGCTGACATCTGCAACCCTTTGAATTGACTTTGTAGTCACTTTAAGCCCCCCCGACAGCATTTCTTCCTTTCCCATCACTGTGGGCAGGGGTTTCCCAAGACATTGCACAGTGGTGCTTGTCACACCTGCTGCATGCACAGCCTCTCTCTCTAATGCACCCTCTTTGCCCACGCTTTCACATGCGAACACCTTTTTTGCTCCCGTCATAGCCCCTGGCTCACCCTCTGCAATTACTTTCTCTATTTGTTCTTTATTTGGTAAGATATGTATCTTAGCCCCCTGCACAACCCGTGGAGCACTCTCGTCTGCCCCCTGCTCTGCTTGGGAAGAGATGAGTGACTGTATCTCCGACTCCTGCTGGAGATTCTTCAGATAGTCTAGATCTCCCTTCTCGATGCAGCTTGCGAAAAGCTGGACATTTCCCTTCTCGTTGTCCTCACGCTTAACAGTTGCTGTTGCTTTCTGCTCCTGAGAAGAAGCCAACAGGTTCCCTATTGTTGACTTCACATCCCCCTTGACAACTTTCTGCTGGACAGAATGGAAGAGGAGGGAGTAGAGAGTCATCTTCACTGATCCTGATTTTGTCTCTTGTAAGACCATCCCCTTTTTGATGGAAGCGTCTTGACTGAGGAGACCCTGTAAAGCCTTAGCTACATTTCCACTCAGATCCTCTTTGCCTTTAACAGCCTCACTCTGGTCCAGTAGCTGCAATGGGCTTACTTTGATCTTGCCCTCTCTGTCTTCCTCCACCAGCACACTCTGTGCTTCCACATTGGTTCTGTGCAGGAGCTGCAGCATGATCCTTTGCAAATGGCCTCCCACAGTCTCCTCTTTCAGGATCTCTGGAGCACCTGGGCTGCTGAGCTGGTACTTCACCATCTTCACACTCTCCATATCATTGGCTTCAATGAGGATCCCATCATGCTGAATAGCCTGGTAAGTGCAGAGAGTCTCTAAAGTCTCCTTCATGGTCCTTTCTTTCAGTTCTGTTTCTATACTACCTTCAGAAGCACTAAATTTATCCAAGGGTGTGCTCTCGAAGAGCCATGTTGTACTTTTCACGTCTGCACGAGGGATCACTTCTTGGGCCCCAGCACTGGATGTCACCTCTGAGTCCTTAAGGGTGTCCATTGGCTGGGTTTCAAACAGCCAGGTGCAGCGTTTTACATCCCCTTTTTGTCTGTCCTCTCTCTGCACTGTACTGATAGATGAGCTTCTCTCTGCATCCCCATACAGAGAGTCCACAGGCTGGTTTTCAAAAAGCCAAGTGGATGTCCTTACATCACCCCTCTGAACATCACTGACACTGACCATCCTCACGTACTTCTTCTGACCCACTTGCTGGGACTCAAAGAGCTGCTTGTTGGACTGAACATCTCCCTTCTGCACATCATCTACTGTTCTGGGCACAGACACCTTTCTCTCTGAGAAGGAGTCAAGAGGTTCTGTCTCAAACCTCCACCGGGCAGCCTGGACATCTCCTTTCTTGATGTCCTCTTGGGTGACAGCCCTGATCACAAACACCTCTTCTTCCTTCTTGATCTGATCCAGGGGCTTAGTTTCAAACAACCACCGGGCACCTTTCACATCACCTTTCATGATTTCTTCTTTCTGCACTGAGGTGACCTCATGGTATCCCCCCTCTTTGTCCTGGATAGCATATAAGGGTTGGCTCTCAAAGAGCATCGTGCAGGACTTGACATTAGCTTTGCTTATGGTGTCTTTCTGGATCTTCTGGAGCTCTGTCTCGTCCACTTTGTCATGGATTTGATCAAGGGAATAGGTCTCAAATACGAACCTTTTGCCTCCAACGTCTCCCCCCTTGACATCCTTCTCTGGAGGGATTTCCTGGATGCCCTCAGAGCTGTCCTTCAGGGAGTCCATGGGGTAATTCTCAAAAAGCCAAGTGAACTTGTGCACGGATCCAGCTTCAATTGTCCCATCATTCTTCTGGGATGTTGGTTTGGTGACTGAATCCAAGGGCTTAGCTTCAAAGAACTCCTTCACTCTTGACACTTCCCCAGACTGTATCTCCACGCGACTGGAGTACCGCATGGTTTTCTTTCGATCAGCTTCACCGACAACACTGCTGCCCAAGGGTTCAGTCTCAAATAGGTGCCTGACAGTTTTGACATCAACTCCCTGTAATTCCTCCTGAGTGTATGCCTTACTGACTTGTAAATACTGCTCCTCCTGGCCTTTCAGGGAGTCCAGGGGCTGGGTCTCAAACATCCATGTGTATGACTTCACATCGGCTTGGGGCACAATGCCATCCTCCTCCTGCTTCTTTTCAGCCTTCTCGTACAGGGTGTCGATAGGCTGGGTCTCAAAAAGCCACCTGCAGGTCTTCACATCCCCCCGCTGGGAGATCTCCCGCTTCACCGGGGGCTGCCCTTCACCTTGCATGGCTTGATGATGAATGACGTCCATGGGCTGAGTTTCAAAGAGCCACTTGGCTGTTCTGACATCACCAGCCACCACCTCTTGTTTTGTGATCCCCCGTATTATATCCACTTTCTTGGTGCTTTCATCAAACTGGTCCAGGGGCCTGGTTTCAAACATCCATTTGTAGTTCTTGACATCACCACTGATGATTTGCTCTCTGCTTACAGAGGTGACTTGATGGAAATTGCCAAAGCTATCCTTGATGGCATACAGAGGTGTTGTCTCAAACAAGATTTGGTTGGCTTTGACATTGCCAGCTGGAATCTTCTCCTCTTCTTTGGTGACGGGCTCAGCATCAGCCTGTTTGATGCTGTCTAAGGGGAGAGTCTCAAACAGGGTCTTGAAAGACTTCACATCCCCTTTCACTACCTCTTCCATGCTGGTGTCTGGAATTTCTTCCTCAAACGCCTTGGAGATGCTGCCAAATGGACAGGTCTCAAACACATATTTTCTTTGCTTCACATCGCCCTTCTCCTCTGCTGAAAGCTCTACTTTCTTTAAACGTCCCACCTCAAAATTGTCTTTCAGGGTTTCCATTGGCTGGGTTTCGAAAAGCCAGAGTGTAGATTTCACATCGCCTCCAACAACCTGTTCTTTGGCTACAATGCTTTCTGAAGCTTCTCCTTTCAGAGAATCAAGAGTCTGGGTCTCAAAGAGCATTCTCTGTTTACTGACATCTGCCCCTGTGACAAAATCTGTTGAAGCCTTGAAATCCTGTTCTTCAACGGTGATTTCTCTAATGGCATCCAGAGGCTGAGTTTCAAATATCCACCTTGCTCCACTGACATCTGGCTTTCCAATTTCTTCCAATGAAATCCCACGGATTATTTGCACTTTGGAAGTGTCCTTGTTGATGGTATCCAGGGGCTGAGTCTCAAACAGCCAGCGAGCTGTTCTGACTGCATTGCTCTGAATTTCTTCTCGGCAGACGGACTTGATTTCATGGATGTTCCCAGTTTTATCTCTGATGGCACAGAGGGGCTCTGTTTGGAAGAGCTTGATAGTCTTCTTAACATCGCCTTTTAGCTCCTGGATTTCTGACTTGAGTTGCAGGATGCTCTTCTCCTCCACTGAGCAGCAGCGCCCTATAGCATCCAAGGACTGCGCTTCAAAGAGCTGTCTGGCACCTTTCACATCACCTCCCTGGACAGGCTCCTTGAGAACTGCCTCCTGCATTTCGGTTTCATCCGAATACAGTTTGTTTAATGAGTCTAGTGGTTGAGTTTCAAACAGCCACCGGGCAGTATGCACATCCCCTCTGGCAAGGTCTGTGTCTGATACTTTGGCTGATGTTGACAGACTGTCCCCATTGATTGACTGGCTTTCAAACCGCAGTGAAGTATTTTTTACATCCCCACTGGGAATGATCTCTTCTTCTGCCAGCTTCTTTGTGGCTTGGTGGTCCCCAATGGAGTCAAGTGCCCAGTTCTCAAAGATCCAGCGCATGGATTGAACCTCTCCTGGAAGAACTTTGTCCAGGTTCACAGATGCCTGTGCATTGGGATCTTCAGTATTAAGCATTTCTGCCAGGTCCTCAGTCACAGCTTCTTCCAAGTTCTTCCTGAGCTCAGGATGCATGTGTCTGTAGAGCCTCTTTAGCTCGTTCACTTGACGCTGCTGGTAGAACTTGGAGAAGGCTTGCTTTGGAGGAGGCACAGGGAGTGGGTTGGGATCCTGGTTCCCTGGAGCAGTGACCTGGACTGAGCCAAGGGTGGGAGGGGGAGGTAAGTCGTCTTCCATTTTCGTGATTGCAACTGTAGATGATTTTTGAGCCTCTGCCATCTTTAGGGAAACAGTTTTAAAAGTCAGCATCATCTCTTACCCAACCCCATGGCCATTAGTAGTGAGAATGGCAAAGGAAAAAGCCAGCTAAACAAAGGAAATCCATGCACCTATTGAGCTTCATACCTTTGGTTCAGTAGCTCACAGCACTCCAAAGCGTCACACCACTGCACACACTCCAGGCTTGAGGTTAGCTCTGGTTCCACAGCAACGCTCTCTAAAGCAAGTCTCAAATCCAGGCATGGTGTTGGTTAGTCTACAGTCCCCAGGATTCAGTCCAGCTACAGCGTAACAGAGTTGCCCCATTTGGATAGTGTCAGCAGTGACCACAAGAATAGCATGAAGAAGACTATCTTAAAGTAGTGAGTTGAAAGTTAACTTCTCCCTCTTGCTGCCAAGAGTCCAGGGCAGTGTAAGGACCTGCAGAGAGTCTGGGAACATAGGATATGGGTGTAGGACAAAGCCAAGGAGCAATTTGTAGAAAGATCTCAAGAAGAAAATGAGGAGAGGGAACCAAACAAAAGTGTCAAACTGAGCTGATGAGGACAGCCTGTTTTTGGGCAGGCAGCTAGCATGGTGGGCTTTTGGTAACACCTTGGGCTGCACAGGAGCGAGGGCCTGGGGAAGGATATTTGTCTGACTGATGGTTTCTTCTGTTGGACTCACACGTGTACCCCATGCTATCATTTGCATAAGAATAATGCACCGTTATACAATTGGAGACTTAAATAAAACTCTTTTGACTTGTAGATTTGTACTGGCACCAGGGTAACTAAGGTTTACAAACTGCTGGAATTAGCAGGCTAAATTCTGTGCTCCGTTAGGAGGACAGAGCAAGGCTGAAGAACCAGAGGTCAGGGTAGCAGCCATAGCTGGGGACCAGCAAAAGTTAGACCTGTTTAGACTCAGCCAGCCTGAGCTCAGCTCAAATTCAGAGCAGCATTGGTACAGAAGCGAAGGGAGGGTGCAGTCGTGATGGGGTGGACTATGGTTGCTTAGCCTACCCTTGAACCTCACCTTCTGCATTTTTTTTCCTTAGCTTGGGAAGCCTGAGCGCCAAGCGCTGAACGGAATACCTGCGACCTGCGCTGGCTTGGCGTTTATCCAAGGGGAAGGTAACCGAGGTCTATAATAGTTATCTAAAAAAGACTGTAATCCTGGTGGCTTTCCTTTCAGTAAGCAGATCTGCTGACCCTTGGCATGCCTGTGGAGTTACGTCTGTAGAGTTATGCCTGGAATATTATTAGTTGTTGCTCAAAGCAATGGCGCGCGGTGTTATTTCACTCTGTTGCACACAGATTGTTCTGGCTAAAAATAAGTATCGAACATTAGTACAAAAAAGAACAAAAAAAAGCAGAATACCAAAATCAGCATAGTTTGCAGCAAGTGTAAAATGCAAATCTTCCACATGAGCCAACATACTTTGAATGCACTTTTAAAAATAAGGGGTTTTTTTTTGAATCTGTGAAGAACTGCTGAACGCGGGGAAGGGCGACTGAGCAGCTGATAGCTATATTCAGTATGAAAGCACTCCTCACTGCCGTGTGTGGGTATCTAAATCACACTCCACCACAGTCCACAAATATTTGGTTAGATAACCGCGCTTATCTTTAACATTTCTTACCTTGCTTTTTTTCTGGCTGTGGGGAGAGCGAACGGAGTTGTCCTTCACAGTACTCTGGAAAAGACACAGGGAGGAATGACATCAAACTGCATAGGAAGACACATTATCTGTGTATATCTATCTATCTATTTGTACCAACTACAGAGAACTGAAAACCATTACAAGTGAGGGTGTTTTGTTCAATGGCAGTTCTGTACAGCTGGAAAAAAAAAATCTTATTCCAGGCTGATCAGAAATATTTTTTTTCCAAAACTCTCAGTCCTGAAACTCCAAACACATTTTTTTAGAGTCGGGGGAAAAAGAAAGCAGGCACTGATTTCTCCAAAGTTTGATATAGCTGATATTTTTGTTTATAATTAAACATTTTTAAAATAAAATGGATCTATATTTGTAGTTGTATTATGGGTTGTGAAATTCATTGTTTTGAAGTTGCTTTTCTTTTTTTCGTCTCGGTTTTCCATTTTTTCCCAACCAGAACACCTTACTGCAGTGCAGATTAATTAGAAGATTTCAATTACTACAGATTCTGGTGAAGGGACGTTTCTGGTGAAGGGACATTTCTGGTGAAGAAGCATTTCTCAGCAAGCAGTATGGCCCATCACACATTGCTGAGCAGGACACATGGTTCTTATAGAATCATAGAATCGCCTAGGTTGGAAGGGACCTTTCAGATCCTCTAGTCCAACCATCAACCTAACTCTGATAAAAACCATCACTAAACCATATCTCTAAGCACTATGTCTGCCTGTCTTTTAAATTCTTGTGCATCCCCAGTCCGAAGTGAGACCCGTGTGAGCACGGAGCATGGAGCAGCAGGGCAGCCTTTACAGGAATCAAAACCTGCTTCACTGCAGGTAACTGGTCATAATTTTCCAATTACAGTCTCAACTTATTATCAGCTTGGGCTTCTTCAGGCTGGGCTCCTCCAGTACAGAGCCCTGATACACACGAGAGAGACCGCATCTCCGGACAGAGACCCTGCAAAAGACTGAGCGTGGGAAGGAGCATGAATGCGCCTGCAGGAAAGGTCCAGACGTGAAATCACATCCCATGTTACTCTTGGATCACCAGTGGAGCTGGGGAAATGGGAAAAATGTAGCTCAGTGCCTCATAACCCTTATAACCTGAATTATCCTGTCACCCAGCCATCAGCCTGGAGTGGGTGATTAAAACCCTGGGTCCCAGACCAAGGGCTATAACTGGAGGGACGCAGGGAGGGTGCACTCCCTGACTGTGCCATATATGCCTGACTGTGACTTATATGGACATATATACGCGTGTGTGTTGCCGTGGGTATAGCATGGAAATGTATGTGTTGCTGTGTGCTGAATATTTCCTCCCTGGATGTGCGCGTGTAAATATAGAGATGCAAATAAAGTGGAAATCTCATGTGTGAATAAACATTTTGTATGGGGTAGCAGATGTAGCCGTGTCGGGGGGGGCATGTGAGTGAATATAATGTGTGTATATGTGTATATATGTGGTGTATACATCCTACTGGCACTTAGGGACTTGCTTTAGTGATGGAATTGGCAGTGTTAGGTTAACAGTTGGACTCGATGATCTTAAAGGTCTTTTCCAACCTAAATGGTTGTATGATTCTATGATGTGCATTCATATCAGCACCTCTGATCACATTTATACAATATTTGCAAACGGCAAGGGAAAGCTGGTCATTTTTGGAAAAGCAAAACACCACGTTTCTCCTCCAGATTCACCAAACCAGACATGTTCTCTCTCACCCTCTTACGGCCACTTGCTGGGAAGGGACATTTTTCAGATGCCGTTGGGGGAGGATGGAGATGCACGGTGCTTACCAGCTGTGCAGGGCTGCCGGCGTGAGCAGCAGCAGCGGCAGCTGTCTGGGAGAGATAGAGGGCCGACAGCTCCTTCACGGAGGGCGCAGAGGACCTCCCTCGTCCTTGGCGAAGTATGCGGCTAGTGTTGTCTGATACGTCTAAAAATGACCGCGTCCTCTCATCTGAAAGAGGGACAGAGGTGCACGGTGAGCTGTGTGCTAAAGACGCGAGGGTACGGCCCTGGAGCATGAGCACTGCTCATGGAGGGCTCTGCTGGGCACCCCACTGTCTGCGCATCCACCCCCTGGCAGCCTCCACCCTGGACCCCCAAAACTTGATGTCACGCTCTTTTGGTTTAGGGAGAAAACCTGGATGTTTCCACCTCCTTCATGGCCGAAACGGACTTTGAGCCTGCATGAGAGTAACACAGCGGGCAGTGACCTGATGCCACTGTCCTGCTGGCAGGGCACAGAGCCTGCATCCATCCCTGCATCCCCAGACAAGGCCATCACCAAACAGGAGCGAGGCAGAGGACGTGAAGGAGCTATGCATGTTCAACTTGAACCAATTACCACTGTTTTTGCTCCATGGCCACGTTGCTCTCCCATCAACATGCCTCACAAGCAATTATTACACCCATTTATCTTTACGTCTCCCCTGGGAACTCGTTTCAGAGAACTAAGAGATGAAGAAGCTACGAGACTTGCTCAAGGACATAGCAAGGACTCTTTGGCAGAGCCAGAGGACTGAACCCTGCTCTTAGTTCAGAGATTTGATATTTTGAGCTGCTATGGGGCCCCCACTGGGGTCCAGCATAGCATTGCTGACATATTCAAGATACTCAGTGTTCCTCCTACCTTTGTTCAGATGTCTCCCATGGAGATGCCTACAGCTGAGGATGTCCCTATCTGGTTCATGGAGAAATGGCTATGCTGGGAGGAGGTGATCTATTAGCCAAGCGTCCTGAGGGGTGCACAGAGGGATTGGATGGTTGGAGCGGCCACACATTTTCGGATGATGCTCAGGACATGCTCCCTCACTCCCACCTGCTGTACTCCCTCCCTCTTGGTCCTCATCCCCGTAAACATCCCCTTACCCTCTGAGGATGAGAGCTATGTCCCCATGCCTGGAGAGAGGTTCATGTCAAAACTAATGGCTCTAAAGTAGATGGGTTCACTTTTCAAAGAAAGAGGAAACTTCAAATCCTAGCTAAGGAATTTCTTTTAGCATTAATCTGCTAGGTGTCAACAGGATGGCCATCTCCACCTCCCACCGCAGACATATATAGAGCTTTACATCTATATGAAGCATCTCAGTCCTCCAGGTTAGTCAGGGCTGTAATTTCTCTGTTACTGCTGTAAAACCACGAGAAGGTTCTCCTTTTATCTGCAGGCTTGCACTGCTGCATTCGGATTTAGTGCGGTATTTGCAATGCTTTCTGTTTGAACAATGGGCTCTCTCCACAAATCCAGCTATTGCACAGACAGGAAAGGGCTGATGTACTTTTTAATATGTGCACAGTAGAAGCACTGCAGCAATTCTAGCATTCTTTGCCCTCAAATCTCAGTCCCCAAATCACGAGATTTTGTAAATACCAAACTCAATGACTCTTTTCTTTGTTTTCTGGGTTGTGAGTTCAAATTTTCAAGTTTTTCCCTAGAATACTGAAGGTGATTTACTCTGTTTTTATTTTAAAGCAACAATAAATAATGCCATACACTAACAGAATTCGTTGGATACATGAGGAAGCAGCTGGATGCAATACAGGTTCAGCTGCCCAGCTCTGCCAGAGGTCACTGGGACACCAGGGGAGGAAACAGAACAAGATATTTCCTTACTGCTTTTTTTGCTAAGTCACCATGTAAATATAGGACCTCTCTCCCTGATTTCTGCTTTCTGCAGCTTAAATACTGAGTCAAAATGAATTCTTCATCTACAGCCAGTGGAGACAGTGGCATTGCTGGGGCAGATTTTGTGCATCTCAAGATAGGCTGCAAGGCTACAAGATAAACCACCCTCTGATTGCATCAGTTTTTCCCCACTCTGCTCAAAAGACCCCAGACTTGGACTAGATCCCTGTTTTTTTGAGATTAAGCACCCTGGAAATGGAGAGGAGAATGTCAAAACATCACTGAGACACTGATTTTACAGGAGCTGTTGCTGATAGCTGCTCACACAAGCCCCTCTGTCTGCTTCAGTGGGCTTCTCCCTTCATTTGGAGGATGGATGCGTACATTTGAAGGGGTCCACTTTCTAAAAATGGAAAATGAAGTAATTGGGAGCAAAGGTACCTTGAATTTCATGGTCTTTCGTTATTATGGCCATACCCTGCGAGAAGAGCGTTGAAACATGTGCTGAAGTAGCTGCAGAAAGCTTTAAAGAAGGCTTTGAAAAATCTTGCCTGAGAATCTCTCTCTTTTCTCCTACCTTGCTGAATTGCCTACTGGAAAGGTAAAGGAGGTCCAATCAGTCTGGAAAACAGAAGGTTTTTCCCTCGCAAGGTAATGACATTTGGCTAAGCCTCCCAGTAAGAGCAGCGGGGAGAGCTGGGGAGGGTCAGCTTGCTAGCTTTAAAGCAGGAAGAAAACCAAGTGCAGATTTGCAGCCTTTCTGTTTGGGAAAATGAACACAAGTTCTCGGCAAGGGCATGGCCAAGCTAGAAAAACTCTCTTAAAAACTACCCTAGGAGATGGGAGCACTTCACAGCAAGGCAGGGACCCGGCTCAGGCTGACACCAGCATTGCTGTGCTTAATCATTTTGGTGCTAAATAATCATTCTAATTACTCATTCTAATTACTAAGAATCATTCTATGATTCTAAGTGCTTAGCAAAAGCATCCCCATGTCGTAGAGCTGGGCTGGTAACGTTTAATGGTCTCCTCCCGCCCCAGGCTGTGAGTATTACCGCTGAGCTGATGGAACTTGTATCGGCCCATGGACCCATGGGGCAAAATGCTGCACAAAGAAAAGCAATGAAAGCAATGGTGTGCTCCTCCAGCCAAGAGCGAATAAAGCAGCTGAATGAAGATTTCCAGTCCATGCAGTGGAAAATAGCACAGCCTCAGTGGTGCCTGGTCCTTCATCTGTTAGCTTGGATAGAAGAGAGACCACAGGGCTTCTGTTTTAATGACGGGTATAATTAGATACAAGGCATTCGTTGAAGCCTTCCCCTTATTGCTGCCTTTGTTTTCTTTTTTTTTTCTTTCTTTTCCTTCTTGACATTTTTTTGCGGTGCACAGTCTGTTCACAGCCCTCTGTTTGCTTATCGCATCTCGCAAAACCGCCTGCCTGAGATAGGGGCTGCTGGAAGCCGCCGGGCTGGCTCTGTGCTTGCGGAAAGTCTGGTCGCTCCATGCGGCTCTGCCTGCCGAAGCAGGCTGCTGCCACCCTCTAAATTGCTAATTATAGATAAGAGCGAAAGAACAACAGTTCATTCCGCTAATGAGAAAGCCGAGCTGTCACGTGTGTGTGGCTGACAGCGTCCAAGCGGCACCCAGGACACCGCCAGAGTTGTGAGCACAGTGTCGCTGCTCAGCATCCCCTGGGAGGGAGGGGGGAACTTCCCAGGCAAGGATGCTAAAGCAAAGCCAAAGGATGTTATGCAGCCTGGGCTTAGGCTGTTATCTGTTGTGTATGAGATGGAAGGCATGGAAGCCCATTTTGAGACCTGTGCCAGGCTCCACGTTTCTGCCTTGCCGAGCAAAAGGGCTCTGCTGGCACATTCGGCATCCGTTCCAGTGCTGAGTGATGCATCCCTGGCAGCGCTGATTGACCAGCACTGCCTGTGGCCCCAGGGATTTTAAACCTGATACTTCAAGCATTAAAGCATCTCCCATGAGCTAAAATAGAAGAAAAGACCTCCTGAGGACCCCCTCCTCCCATGCCACCCAGTGGCTGGCACCACGGCCGATGGCGCTGCTGCCTAAGTGAAGGATATGGGGAATGCTCCTCCCTGCCCCGCAGGGTTTGTCGGCAAAATGTCCTTCGTGCCAGCGTCTGGCGCCGGATGAATCTGCACTTTTCATGTGAGGGGGCTGCAATGTTAGGACTCTCCATAGGGAGCAGCTGTTGGGGTTTCTTTAGTTCTTCCCTTGCCCCACGTTATGTGCAGCTTCGGCTCAGTTTACAGCCTCTCTGTCCCTGGCGAGCAGCGAGGGCCGTGGGACCTGGAAACTTGCAACTGGGTAAAAATCATTCTTCATATTCATTTGTACTCACTGATCTTTCTAGACACAGGGGGAAAAGGCAAGGCAACAGGGGCAAAAAGTCTCTTAAGTATTCGTCTAAAAATTCACTCGCTTCCTCTTCAGTTATTGCCCATAAATCACTCATGTGCTCTGTCTCCTGCTGAAGATAATATTACAGGTCTCTTGATGCGCAATCGCGTTACACCTGACAGCCAGCTCCCAACAAGTGGAAAACAAATCACTAACAAAAACCCTTTCCCCCTCCTCCTTCTGAGAAAACCCCATCTCGCCAGTAACATGGCAGCTCCGTCTCACTCTGCTTTCTATTTAAACTGCTTTATCCTATAGAAAAACAACGCTACCCACCTGTTGGTGTCCACCACCTCCGCCGCTGGCACTCCCTCGCAGCCCGGCTCCCACCACCAACCCCAGTGAGCTACCGAGTGCCTGAGTCACCTATTAAAAAAGGAAGCTGCAAGCTCAGCACCAGTCTCCCGGCCCGCCTGGCCAACCACATGTCATCGGCTTTGCTCCCAAAATCAGCCACTCTGAGCAAACACAGCTGCTAAGCAAAGCCCTTTGTGTCGCCCCGCGTGCCACACGGCGGTCCGTGGGCCGGGGTTTGTGTAAAGGGGGTTGAGATCAGCCGAGGGTTCGCACGGGGCTTGCATGAGCCAGAGGGAAAGGGATAACCCAGCCGTGCAAGTTGTGCCAGGGTCCTGTCCCCCTCCATGGCTCGCCAAAGGGAGCAGCGCTCTGGAGAGCATCCCATCCCGGCCAGCTGAATCTGGCATTCTCCTCTGTAGACCATCCTTGGGTTTGCTGTGAGGGCTGCCGTTCCCAGCATGTCCTACACCATGGGGCACAGACATGTTATGGTCTTACCCCCTGTCTGTGCCACGGCTCGGGTACCGTGAGACACTTGGTGCATCCCACAGCACAGGACTCAAAACCCAACCCTGGAAGGCTGGTGGGAGCAAAGGGACCCATGTCCTGGAGCTGCCTTAACACCAGGGGAATCAGGACAGGAAAACAGCCATTTCTTCACACTGTGAAAAGGACTCTGTTTTCCAAGGGGATGGAGGTGAACTGACGTGGAAATGCTGCCAGGTGCTCTGGGCTAGCTGTTTCCTGGGAAATTGGTGCTGTTTCTGCTATTCCTCCCTGCCTGGGATGGGTTGTGGGTTACTCCCAATTCGATGGACGTTACCATTTGAGTCCCCTTACTCGGGCTGTGTGGCTGGACATGCGTCCCCATTTCCACCTGCTTGTCCCCAGCACACATGTTGGTGAAACCTCAGCAATTCACTGTCCCCCTCCCGAAGCTGGAAGCCCGTCCCTGCAGATGGGGACCCCATTTCTAAGTGCTTCTAACCCTGGATGTTGGAGCTGTATGTGCTGAATCACCTACCCCATCCTTCTCCCATCTTTGTACCCCCGGAGAATCGGTCCCCTGACAAAAGGAGATCCTAAATACTGGCACCGCTTCACGGCTGGGCTGGGGGAATTTGCGCGGATGGGTAAGCATCCATAAAAGCTGGCTGGTAAACCAGTGCGTCTGCTTAATCCAGGATCCTGGCAGCCCATTGGTGGTGCTCAGTCAGTGGGGAAAGGTTTAAAGCTCTGACCCCAACCCCTGTGCCGGTGGCCCTGGTCCATGGGGAAGCTCTGCCAGAGGAGATGTGTGCTGAAGGAAGCATGGGAAGCAGGGCAGGCTGCCTCGCTGCCCCGGTTTGGAGGCTGCCGAAAGGGCGAGTGGTCCTGGGATGCTGCAGCAAAGGGTATGCGGGGAAGGGCAGTCCTTGGAGGGTGAGGGTTTGGGGAGGGGAGAGCATCTCTAGCTATTTCTCACTGGCCTCATGATCCGCTTTTGAGGCTTTAGCCCATGTTAAAATATCATGTGCTATTTTTCCCAAAGGAAGGGGAAAAAAGATGGGACAAAGATGCAGCATTGACGTGATTTTATACAGCCTTTAGTAAAGAATGAGGACCAGTGATGCCCTAAACCATCCTGTTTATCCTCACGGGTACTCCCTCCTGACCCCCGGATCACACTTTGCTCTGTCTGCAAACTCAGTGTTTTATCTCATTCTCAGTTCTACAAAGGACAGCGAGGATTTGAAATACAAGCTTTTTCTTTTTCTGCCATGGATTGGCCAATTATGTGAGAGAGTGGCAATAGTAAACATGTTATTTTTTTAAAAGAAGTCATCTGTTTTTTGACTGTTTTGGTGCAACTTACCTTTTTGTTATAACTACACGGGCTAGGAATCCATCTTTAAAAGTGAGAACTGAGATTTTCACGTGCTCACCCAAGCAACTCAGAGGTAAGAACAACACTGATTACAGTTAGACAACTAACAAAAATAATGCAACTTAACAACAATTTTTTTCTGATTCCAAACTTTCATGAGTAAACCTTGTCCTTTCAAATAAGTTTGTACAGTGTCACGTACAATAGATCCCTGATTTGGAGGTGGGGGGACATCTCTGGTATAGATTATAAATGTAATGACTGATGCACATCAAAAAATATAAATAATTTCTTTTGAAAGGGTTTAAGAAAGATTTTGTGTTGTCTGCAAGCCATATGTTCCAATCACTTGAGCAGCTCCGGCACATAGAGCTAATATATGAATTCTGGGGTGGGAAATGGGATGAAAAGTGCCAGAACCAGAGGAAGGTGCTAAAAAAATAAGTAATATAAAATAATATAACTAAAGAGCAGCTGTGTAGAGAGAAGAGGAAATAAGGTTTAAAGTATCATAAAGTATAATAAGATTTAAAGTATCATCATTTCATGCTTTAGGAATTGTCTACTAAATCGTAGTCAAACAATTAACATTTTGCACGTGTATAAAGTTGCATTTGCAAATCTGAGGGGATGGGAGAGGGTGAAGGAAAAACCGGCTACTGAAGAGTGTCTTGTTTCCTGTACTTGAGTTTCAAAATCAGATCTCTTTACTATTTCCAGCACCTCTAAACTGAAGGTTCATGATCTTTAGTCACTTCTGCAAATGTTTTTGGCTCCTCAGTGTCAGCTGGACTTTCCTTTATGGGAGCAGCATCACAAACCCCAGGTAATTTAAACAGCTCCCGAGAAGATTTGGGAAAATTTAGTCTCAGGCGGAGCTGAGTATCTGCCCCAAGGCAGCTCGGGGCTATTTCTGGGCTTTGCAAAAATCCAGGAATGTGGAGGACTCTATTCCTGGTACCAAAAAAATGCCAAGAAGCTCTGCTGAGAGACAGCTGCGAGTGGCATAGCTGGTTGGGGACGTGGCCTTCCCGAGTGGGCCAACTGCTGTGGGGTTGTCTTTCCTTAGAGAAGGACTTCAACATCACCCGGGGTGGCTCCAGGATTTGGGAGCTTTTGGGACACAAAGTGCCTGGACAAGGCACTTTCTCCGTGTTCCTCTGCTATTTGCAAAGGGTTAATAAAGGCTGAGCAGATGTTTAGTAAATCACTCCCTGAGGCTGTGTATCGCTGGGATCTCGGTATCCAGCTCTGCCCTCTGATATGCTGGGGATCGTGTATCACGCCGTGTTCACGCCGACACCATTCTCGTACCCTCCAGGAACTTTTTATCTTTTATTTATACAGGGCAGGGTTTCACTGAAATGGTGATAAATGACCCTGCTTGACATCCAACGAGAGCTGATTTTATTTCCCTGTTTCTGTTTCACCTATCCCTGAACGCTGGCCTGTTTTTATCACCAACTCCTCTGTCAGGCTGTGTGTCCCCTGCGTGCTCTACCTTCTCCCACAGAGCAGCATCTCAGCCCTTGCGGGATGACCATTGGTGAGAGCAGCTTTCCTCCCCCTAGAATCCCCTTCCCCAGGGAAAGCAACACCCAGTTACCCACTGGAATAACCTCTGCCTGGGGAGAGGGCTTCTTGGCATGCCGCAAATACCAGACCTTTTAAGGGAAGCTCTCTCTAACCACCACGAAGAGATACCTTGGGAATGTCAGCGCAGGCATGACCCCTGCGAGCATCACCGGCCCTGCATCCTGCCCGGGATGCAGAGCACAGCCGGGATGGGGGCTGCGGCGTGCACCTTTAAGCATTTCTTTGCCATGCCATGGTGTTTACGCAAGGGCATCGCATGAATACCACGCGGCTCTGAGGAGCTGTCGAGACCCTGCCTTTGCTTTCTATTCTTATCATGGTGTTTCCATGCTGCTGTCAGCTCTTTATCACTGACAGCCAAGAAAACATAATACTGTTTTGGAAGAAACAGTCACAGCCAAAAAATATTTAGCAGTATCCTTTAAAGAGAAAACCCCAACCCACTTGTAGTGACTGAGTTTCCCAGGCATTTCCATTTGTTTCTGAATGAGGCAAATTGCCAGTGAGAATATGGGTGAGGAGAGAAATGGTTGGCTTTAAAAGAGTAAAATACAGAGAGGTTGTACAGTCCTTAATGCAGAGATTCCTGCTACCATGTTCAGACCCAGATCTGGGGTTTTGCTGGTGCCGAAGATGGATTTTCATCCTCCTAGTAACAGCGTTAGGGCATCCTCACCTGGTTTCCCCCAGAAAGGAAGCTTTTGTATCCTGCAAAATACTGCACCTATTCCAGGGCTGAAAACAGCCTATGTTCCTACAAATTTCCACCCATGCTGGATCCCTTAATTGCCACTAGTGGATTATCTACCACTTTGCCTGGACAAGAACACAGGTTTTCATATTTTTGCTCTTCTCATCAAGTGATATATGTACCTGAGGCAACAATTCCACCTCTTTTTTCCTAAATCCCTATTTTCTAATAAAAATCTGAAGTTACTTCAAGTATTTTTCCAGCAAAGATTTGGGTGACCTGGGGGGTTTTGGGGAAAGTTAAAGAATTTCTGTTATTCTCGCAGCAATCAGCAGGATGTGCATCTCAGAAGGAAACGTAAACCAACGCCAAATGCATGAGCAGAAAAATACTGCTTTCAGCTCAGGCTGTTGGGGACCTGGAGTCCCAGCTCTCTTCTGCTGGCCACGACACAGACCTTAAAGCTAAAAGTCTTCAGCAAATGGATAATCAGGTATGAGAGACACACATGCACACACAGAGGCAGATTTCTGCTCTGTCTCACAGAGTAGAGCAGGTTTTGGAGTTACTTTCCATACGTGGGCACAAATAGGGAGTGGTACGGCCATATTAATGCTGCTGACCCACCGGGCTCCTGAAGCCCTTTATTTGGCTCAGGTTCACAAACACATTTCTCAGCCCTCCCTGGAGACTGGGAGAGTAAAGGGAAGGAAAGACATTCCCTCCTTAGCTAATCCTGCTCTGCCTCCTATTCCCTAGGGATGTAAGACAAAGCAAATCTCATTTCCCTCCAAACAATCCACACTTTGCTGCTTACTGCCTACCAGTCCTGAACACAGTTTTGATCTAGAAGATGTACCCTCCACCTCCAGCACCCTTCTGGCTCACCTGAATCCCACAGAGAATCTTCCCCCTATTGCTGGTCACGGTGACCAGAGTCACGGTAAATAACAGTATTTTTAGGAGGGAGAGTAGACACTGAGATCTGGGCCCATGAATTTAAACCTCAAAGCTAGGAACTTCAATATTTCAGGGGAAAAGCACACATGTACAATGCCCTGTTTGTGCCTTGAACATGCCCAAGTGCCCTAGACAATGGTGCTGAACCAGACTGAAGCCACATCCATGGAACACAGAGAATGCACCTTCTGCAGCAGAGGGTGGGATTGACCATGCTCTGGGCCAACAAAATAAGACCCATGGCTTTCCATGAGCTGCAACACCGCTTTCATAGCACAAGGCACTAAGTTTCCTCATTTACCCTGCATTTTAGCATCAGTCTGAGGTTCATACGCATGCAACACTTCACCCTGCTCTTATCTACCCCAACATTACTTACAGGGAGGTCTCGGTAGTCCCAACAGCTGTGTCACGCCGTAGACAGCCCCAGTGGAAAATCTAGGTGAAACTCACAGCCAGGCAGCCCTTAGCGTATCCTACAAGGAGCCCTGCTCCACTCCCCACACCCTCAGTCCTGTTCACTGCCTCTCAGTGGTCTCTGTCAGCTGGTTTTATCACCGAGCGCTGGGCTATGTTGAGAGCATGAACCACTTGGTCTATTTTTAGGGAAGAGTGAAATTGCTCTTCCACCAGGCTGAGTCAATCATGGTTTTTAGCAATCCTACACAGAGGCTGGGAAAGTCTGGGGGCCTGGCTTATTTTCAGAACTTATTCATTCAAAATACCCCTGGTGTAATCTGGTACGGGACAGGGGATGCTTCCAGACAGTAGTGCAATGGGGAAGAGGCATTTCCCTGACTCACTGTCATGTCCTCGGGCTGCGACCTGCACGGCCAGGCCCCCTTTACCTCTGGCCACAGCCAAAGTTTGAAGGGAAAAGCTGGGACAGTGATAGGTATTAGCTGCATTTTCTGGTTCCCCGTTTCCTCTTCAGTTCCAATATTTTAGAACCAAGAAAGAAAGTAAAAAAATATTTTAGGAAAGTGAGGCGAAGCATGTATACCAAGCAGGATGATTTAGCTATCTACCTTACAGTCACGTGAGAATCATCCCCATCCTTGCAGTCCTTTCCTCCACGAGCGACGCAGGGACATGCTCTGGGTGGTGTTTGGTGAGGGATAACAATAAAGCACTCAGACCCAGAGGGCTGTTGATGGCCTCCAAGCTCAGTTGGACAACAGATGGTATTTTTACCATATTTATGATGGGTACAGCTGTGTGCCGAGCTGGGGACCCTGGCCTGTCCGTGCTGATTTACAAATACAAACATAAATAATGGCTCTGGGGCTTATTTTAACAGTCCACCTTTACCAGGCTGGGATAGTGATGTGGCTGAGGAACCCAGTAATGTTTGAATCAGGTCCAGCTACTCTCTCTTGGTTTACTTTTCTGACACCTTTAGGGAGAACAGGCTTGAGTAAATCACCATGTAGTGAGAAAAGGAGATGTGGGTTGGCTATGCCAGTACCAGAAGTCACCATCACCTGAGTTAAAACACTCACTCAGAGGTGTTCGGGATTACAAAACACAAAGCAAGAGCCACAAAAGACCCATGCTCGGTCCCACTCTGCTTGTACCCTCCCAGGCTATGCCCATGGCCTGCAGCAATGAGGGAGAGAGATGCATGGATGTGAGCTGTGCTGGACCACATGGTCTCGGGGCAAAAAGCTTACCTATTTTATCTGCCAGCACAGAAGCTGTCTTAGCCTTCCTGTTGCTCCAATGCACCATCAGAAATACAAGGTGGTGGTTGCAGAAGGCAAAGGCAGGGACTGGGAGACTGAGGTACCACCCACTGTAGGAGAAGACCGGGTTTGAGATCACCTAAGGAACCTGAAGGTGCACAAGTCCATGGGACCTGACGAGATGCATCTGTGTGTCCTGAGGGAACTTGTGGATGAAGTTGCCAAGCCATTTTCCATCATATTTGAGAAGTCGTGGCAGTCCGGTGAAGTTCCCACCGACTGGAAAAGGGGAAACATAACCCCCATTTTAAAAAAGGGAATAAAGAATGACCCAGGGAACTACAGGTCAGTCAGTCTCACCACTGTGCCCAACAAGATCATGGGCAGATCCTCCTGGAAACTCTGCTAAGGCACATAGAAACTAAGGAGGTGATTGGTGACGGCCAACATGGCTTCACTAAGGGCAAATCATGCCTGACAAATTTGGTGGCCTTCTATGACAGCATTACAGCTTTGGTGGATAAGGGAAGAGCAACTGATGTCATCTACCTGCACTGTCCAGCACAACACTCTTGTCTCTAAATTGGAGAGATGTGGATATGACAGATGGACCACTCAGTGGATAAGGAATTGGCTGGATGGCTGCACTCAAAGAGTTGTGGTCAAGGGTTCAATGTCCAAGTGGCAACCGGTGATGAGTGGCGTTCCTCAGGGGTTGGTACGGGGACTGATGTTGTTTAACATCTTTGTTGGTGACATGGACAGTGGGATTGAATGCACCCTCAGCAAATTTGATGACGACACCAAGCTGTGTGGAGCCGTCAACATGCCAGAGGGAAGGGGTGCCATCCAGAGGGATCTGGACAGGCTGGAGAGGTGGGCCCGTGCCAACCTCATGATGTTCAACAAGACCAAGTGCAAGGTCCTGTATGTGGGTCAGGGCAATCCCTAGCACAAATACAGGCTGGGCAGAGAATGGATTGAGAGCAGCCCTAAGGAGAAGGACTTGGGGGTGTTGATTGATGAGAAGCTCAACGTGAGTAGGCAATGTGCGCTTGCAGCCCAGAAAGCCAACAGTATCCAGGGCTGCATCAAAAGAAGTGTGGCCAGCAGGTCGAGGGAGGTGATTCTGCCCCTCTGCTCTGCTCTTGTGAGACCCCACCTGGAGTGCTGTGTCCAGCTTTGGAGCTCTGGTCCATAAGAAGGACATGGACCCGTTGGAGCAGGTCCAGAGGAGAGCCATGAAGATGATCAGAGGGCTGGACCACCTCTGCTATGAAGACAGGCTGAGAGAGTTGTAGTTGTTCAGTCTGGAGAAGAGAAGGCTCTAGGGAGACATTATAGCAGCCTTCCAGTACCTAAAGGGGGCTTACAGGAAAGATGGGGATGGACTCTATCAGGGAGTGGAGCGATAGGATGAGGGGTAACAGTTTTGAACTGAATGAGGGGAGATTTAGATTGGGTATTAGTAAGAAATTCTTTACTGTGAGGGTGGCGAGACACTGGCACAGGTTGCCCAGAGAAGCTGTGGATGCCCCATCCCTGGAGGTGTTCAAGGCCAGGCTGGATGGGGCTTTGAGCAACCTGATCTAGTGGGAGGTGTCCCTGCCCATGGCGGGGGGTTGAAACTAGGTGATCTTTAAGGTCCCTTCCAGCTCTAACCATTCTATGATTCTACGATTCTACTTCTCCAAGGTCTTTCAGCCTCTCTGCAATGTGTTTGTACAGTGTGTAGCACAGCAAAATTTCCATTTCAGCTGAGCTCATTGGTCACATAAAGATCTCAGCAGCATTGTACTGAGTTGGTGAAGCACAACCCTGGTCCTCAAAGCGTCTCCATGCTCTTTGCTCTGAAGGGCCAAGCAACTCACTGCTGCTGATTTTCCAGTTTGAGATGCTTAAGATTTTTTGTTCCCTCCTCCTGAATACCTTTGCTGGAGTTTTACAGGTGTGTCTGGAGGGGCTGCTGCCCCTCTCTTTGCCCTGTGGGTCTGCAGGTATCAGTCCCTGGAGAGGATGCTACACATCAATCAGGCTGTAGTTCAGCATGTGGCAAGGTTTCCTCACCAACATCACATCACGTCCAGCTCCAGATGACCATCTGCTTTCACCAAGGCTCCTGAAAGAGCCCAGCTCCTCCCTACCATAGCCTGGTTTCTTTAAACATCCTGCAAGGCTATGAATTACCACTTCCCTGCTGTCTGTGTTAATCCCGGTGCCTAGGAAGATCATCGCTCCTCCTTCTTGAAGTGGTCTCTGTGTTCTTTGTTGCTTCCTTCAATAAATGAGGATCAGAGAGATGAGCTAAATTACAATGGGCTGAAATTTAACCATCTAGGGGTGGGGGGAAATACAGCCACCCTCGTTACTGCTGCATGCTGAGAAGACTGTGCATCATGAGTGGTGGCTGTGAGTGAGGCAGCACTAAGCAGTCAAAGAGGTGCAGACAGAAGTGGCCCTTGCTGAGTGTACCCTGCGATGTAGAGCAGGAAAGCAAGGGATGTTGTTAGGAGGGTGATAGATAGGTCTTTGGTCCCAGCCAAAATGGGGATAGAGTTAATTTTCTTTCTAGTGGTTGCTGTGTTTTCAGATTTGGTATGAAAGGAATTCCAACAATGCTTATTGTTTCAGTTGTTGCTAGGTGATGTTTATACTAGTGAAAGACTTTTTTCAGCTTCGCATAGAAGCTGAGAAGGGGAATGGACAGAACAATAGAATGGCCAATGGAATATTGGATGACGTACCATAGACGTCATCCTCGGTATATAAATGGAGGCCGGGTGGGGACCAGGGGGTGGAGTCTGCAATCTTTTCTTGGGTCAGGCTGGGCAATCAATTCACTGGGCAGTGAGAGTGACTTGTATATTCTTTTACCGTTATTATTATTATTATTATTTTCCTTTTTCTGTTAATGTTCTATCAAGCTACCTTTATCTCAACCCATGAGATCTTTTTTCCCTTTCCCCTCCTTTTGTCCCTCTTCCCCCCATCCTTCTTGGGGGAGAAGGGGGGTGAGTGAGAGGCTGTGTGGTCCTAGTTGCTGGCTGGGGTTAAACCATGACACAGGGGCTGTCAGCAAACACGCACCCGCTCAGGTAGCATCAACGGGGTGGCAGGGGTGTCAGCAAACACAGCGGCAGGCTGGGGACAGAGGTGTCTCATTTATTCCATATGCGTGGAGGGATGTAAAGGCGGGAGGTGAAGGGCAGAACATATCGGCTCAGTCAGCATCTCGTGGCGGGCATGCCTCTGTGTGTGTGTCCTTGTGGCGTGGATGTGCCCAGCAGGAACACACAGGGTGCATGCATATATTTCTGTGGAGCTCTCTCTTCATCCGCAACATATATTTACCTGTCTGTCTAACTGCAACACACAACACACTTACACAGGGGTGGTGGTCTGCCTGCATGCGTGGCTGGCTGCTCATGCTCCTGCTGTCTCCCTCTCCACCCCTAGGTGGAGGACCTGGTCTGCCACAGGTTTTGACTTCCACACGTGTTCCCCCATCAGTGCCCCTGCACTCTCCTGCAAGCCTGCAAGATCTGAGCTACCTGACAGCTCTGCACAGCTCCCGGGGAAGGGTTTTTGTCTGGAAAACAGCAACTAATTAGAAAGCAGGAAATTAAAAAAAAAAAAAGAAAAAGAAATCAATGGGGTACTGGGCCTTTCTGAGAGGCACAGAGAGTGTGATGGGGAGATCAGCAGCCTGGGGACACGTGGGTCAGAAGCAGAGGGTAGTCCTCAACTGGGATGGGGTGGTTCTTGCTGGGAGCCAAGAGAAGAGGGTAGCAGGGGCTCATCAGGGGAAAGGCTCGTTAGTTTAGAAGGGTGAGAGCAGAGACTGCGGCTCGCAGGAAAAGCCAACTAGACAGGACCAGCCAGTCTGTTTGGGTGGCTGCTGCCAGCGCAGCTGCTGGCCGAGTTCAGCCAGGCGCCAGTGGAGGCTGATGCTTCCCCTGCCCTCCACGACTGCCTGGGAACCGCTGCACGCTCCCACGGCAGCCCCCAAAAAGGGTGTCTGTAATCCCAGCATCCCCGACCGGCTGTCACAGGGGCTGGGAGAGGTGAAAGGGGATGGATGGCACCTGCTTCTGCTCCATCTTTCTGTGATGTGGGGTGCTCTAGTCAGGGGGGCAGATGGATCTCATGCTTAAACACCCCAAGGTTCCCTCCTGGCTGAGTTGCAGAGGCGCAAAGCTCTTAGCGATGGACAAGCTGGCCACCTGTGGGAGTCCTGACATTCAACTGCTGCTTGTCGTGCTCATGAAAAGCAAGTGCTGGAAGGGAAATGAGCTTTTAAGGATTATTTTGACTGTAGGAGCCTCTACCATTGCAAGTCCTAGAGCTGCCTTGAACTCAGAGCCACCTATAGCACAAGTGCCACCTTTTATCTAAAATCAACATTTTTCCCCCGCCTTTCAGATCTTTCCAGTTCACTAGTGATGTTCTCCCAAACCTGTCTGCTGAGCAGGGTGCCGCGGAAGAGGGGATGCTGGCTGCAAGCCCCCAGGTCATGGCGAGACGGAGGGTGACAAACTCCCTCCATCTCTGGGGGCTGAGAGACAGTGCCTTTTGGCACCCTTGTGGAGACCAATTTTGGGACCGAAGTGGGACGGTTTCATCGTCGCTAGATGGCACCGCACCCCCTTGCAGGAGAGAGCGCAGGCTCTACAGCGAGCAGGGGAAAAACCATCCCCTGCCGAGGGGCCGAGCGTTGCAGCCAAGCCTGGGTCTCCCTGATGGGGGGAACCCACTGTTTTCTGCCCTCTCCTTCGCCTCTTCTCCTTGCTTTGAAAATTCCCCGTGGGTAGAGGTCGAAACAAATACCGAATAGAAAGGGGAAGGGGGAGGAGGGAATGAAGTGAGTTTTGGAGGCTGTCTGGATGCTCTGTAATTTGCAGTCACGTCAGGCTCCCGTTTCATCTTTCACCGCACCGAGGTAATACCCTCGTGCGCCCTTCAGCTGAAAGCACTGAATAATGGAGCTATATTAATACATACATGCACAAGCATATGTATGCATGCGAGCCGGGGGAACAGCATGCCCGCATGCACGCCCCTCTTTTCCCTTTCTTGGCTGTGATTTTCCTCTCTCCGATTGCCAAAATTCATCTAGAAGTTGTTAATTTTTAAACCTAGAGTACTCAGGAGACTCTACCTGCAGCAAATTAGCTGGTGCCTTCTCCTTTTTAATATTAAAGGACTCAAGCTTTCAACCATTCCCCTTTGGGGAAAATCGTTCCTTGATTTGCCATCTTCCTTCCAAGGAAGCATTTTGTTCTGTTGTGTGAGTCTTCCACTGCTCAGTTTAATCTCATTACTGCAAACTATAGCCACTTGGACCTCTTTAATTAGTGACTCAGTGAGGTCTTTGGTGGCAGCTTCCTCTGGATCATCTGATATCATCAGTGTGGCTGGGGATGTAGCCCAGCTGGTTTAACTGCCTGGGAATGGGATTTTCTAAGGGGAGTAGCAGCCTTCCCTGTCGAGCAATGCTCAGGACTCCAGCAGCGTCTCAGAGGGAACTAAGCCGGGTCTAGAGAGAGGTACAGCAACTGGGGCTTTGACTTCAGGTGTCGTTATTCAGCTCTGAACTGTTGCATGGACATGTGTTTGCTGTTAAGCCAAGTGCCAGTCAGCAGAGCTGTCTTGAACACTGCCAAGCTGTTGTCCTCCATGTCACAGCATCCCAGACCTGAGAACTGTGCTCCGTGCTTAACCTTACAACACTGTGTGGCTTCAAATCACTCGACACTGCCTTCCCCATCCCAAGTCACTGTACTGGCTGGGTGTCCCCTCCTCAGCCCTGGGGATGAGTGAGGAGGTGATGGTGAGGAGACTCCTGCAGAAGACCTGCCCTGGTCACAGCTGGGGCTTGTGGAGCACTGATGTCTCTCTCACTCCATTGGAGTGACCAAGCACAGCACAGGTACAGTCCTGGATGTGTCTTGTCCCAGAAGAGATATGGGACAGCTGGTTCATGGACTTTTTTAAGAAGCATTACAACTCCTGTCTCTGAGCAAATCCAGCCCCTACATCAGGGGTAGCTGTCATATTCCCAGTTCCCTGGCTGCAATTGCCTCCCCAGAAGGACCCCACACCATCAAAGCTTAGCCCTACCAAAGAAGCAGTGCTGGAGGTGACATGAAGTCTTTGCTATTCCAAGGCCTTTGAGTCAGGGGCTGGAGAGTGGTGTAAGGCTCTAAGATAGACCATGATTCATCATTCACCATCCAGAGGAAAAGATGCTCTTTGCGCTGTAGAAGACACACTGCAGCTAATACCGCGATCATGTTTAACGAGATAGCATGATGACTTCATGTGCTTTAACATTAAAAATAATCCCAGCAGTGCTGTGGAAACTTCATCTCCTTCATTTGTCTGTGTGCTCGTGTAAGAGACTTCTTTTCCCATGCAGCTGGGTAATTAAATACAGTGTCTCAAATGCAGGCAGCATGTGATTTTTTTTAATCCCTTCTTGCATGAAAGAAAAGGAAGAAATGGAAAGGACAGAGAACAAATCCTAGATAGATGGGGTATGGGGCCTTGGGATTCCTGATCCAGGCCCAAAGGAGGCAGGATGGTCCACTGGTCTCAAAGCCAGATGCTATGGGTTTTTTTGTGAGCTGTTTCTTTCTGCCCCAAACCAAACAGCAGTTTGGTAAAATTCAACCCTTTCCCATGCAAAGCTTCATCTTGGATGTCTCACTCTTCACAGTTGCCTCTTGCCTTGAAATATCGCTGACCTACTTTAGTCCCGATGATATCATAGCATTAGGGATCACTTACATGCCCTATCTTAAGCCAAGGATGACTGTGTCTGATACACTGCCGCTGCCAAATTCAAAAGAGAGCCCAGCCAAGACTCCTTAGTTAGGTACAAAGGAACCTCTGCCTTTTCCTATCCTCAAGGCTGAGGTGTGAGGAGATATTACTCATCCCAACCTAAACATGGACGTATTTCTGCCTTGGTATTTAATACCAGCTATTTTTAAATACTGGGATAACAGCATAGGGAGAATCAGCATGGCTCTGTGGACTCATCACTGGCCCAGATCCCAGCTGTGTTGGGATTTGCCAGCTCTGTGCAATGGGTCTGATCAGGGCTGGAAGGCTGCAGTTGTGGGGTCGTCTGCTCTCTCTCTGTGCTCCCTGTGCTTGGCCACACTCCTGCATGGCCAGTCCTGGCAGTACCCACACCATCCCCAGCCAGAATCTCCCAGTCGGTCTCTGCTATGGGATTACGTGGGAAATACAACTCCACGCAAGGACCAAGTAGACCCTTCCCAGTTGCAACTATAGAGCTGGCAGGAGAGTAGCAATGATGACCGGTAACCAAAATAAATCCAACTCACAGGTTCTGCCCGTGGCTGAGTCATCGGCTGTATCCGGCACCGAGGAGATGATCGCCTGTCTGTCGTGGGACAGCTTCCTTCCCTGTGTGGGAATGAGAGCAGGGAACAGGTAAATTCCCATAAACAGAGGGAAGAAACTGCACAAAGCCCCAGTGTGAGGAAGGCACCTGCATCAGAGGCTTTCCAGAGCCAAAGGTGGCCCTGACATTCCCTCCACATATTGTGTGTGGTTTGGACTTCTTTTCTGTAGACCTGACCCAGGCTTCACTTTACTCTGGTCTCTCCAAGGACAGTGCTTCACAGCTTTTTGTGCCCCTCACTGTTTCCAGAGCTAAGTGGAGTTTTCTCTACCCATTCTTGTTTTTGAGGCCATCATTGCAACTCTTTCAGGATTAGCTTTATCTATCCATTTCCTTCACCTGCTCCCAGAATTATTTCAGTGTCTCAAACATAGTAATGATTGGTGTTGCCCTTTGCTGTACTCCCAGTGACGGGACCAGTCCCTCCTGTGTAGCAGTAATCACTGGGGCGATATCATACGGTGGTGAGATGGACATGACTGTTTTGGACAGGATCTCATCCATAATTAATATTTCAGATGATAACAACTTCATGGGACACTCTTGTTTCCTTGATGTAGGTCTCTCTCCAATTGAGGCTGCCCATTCCTACCACTCCTTCCCTCTAGGAAAAGGACCATGGCAAGGAGCACTGTGTCCAGTTCTGGGCTCCCTGGTTCAAGAAGGACAGGGAACTGCTGGAGAGGGTACAGCAAAGGGCTACCAAGATGATTAGGGGACTGGAACACCTCTCTTATGAAGAAAGGCTGAGGCACATGGGCCTTTTTAGTCTGGAAAAAAGAAGACTGAGGGGGGTTGCCCAAGGAGGTTGTGGCTGCCCCATCCCTGGAGGTGTTCAAGGCCAGGCTGGATGGGACTTTGAGCAGCCTGGTCTAGTGAGAGGTGTCCCTGCCCAGGGCAGGGGGTTTGGAACTAGATGATGTTTCAGGTCCCTTCCAACCCGAACGATTCTATGATTCTATGATTCTATGATTCTATGTTTTCTGGCTCCAGCCATTGTTAGCTGCTTGCATGAACTGGCACTAACATCCATCTCCATCTCCTTTGGTGCTTTAATATTTAATGGCAGAGTCAGGTCTTTCACTTGTCACAGCACATGGTAGCCCTTTTCTAGTGGACGCTCTGGCATTGCAGAATCCGGCCCAAGGAAGACCCAGCATGCGTTTGAGGATCTGGTGGTGTGTCTGCCAGCTTTTAATAATACAGAAAGAGAGGTGGCCTCTATGCCGCTGGGAAGTGATGTGCAAAGGGGTTTTCTGTGGTAGGCTCGGTTGTTCACCCTCACTACATCTCGGAGCAAGCTCTGTCCTCATGGTAGCTCTGATGTCACAGCATGACTCCCCTGTAAACCTGCTCCTCCCTCCTTAACCATGGAAGGTTAGGCTTCCACAGGGCAGCCCCCATGCCCTGGGATTGGCAGCAGTGGATGATGAAGCACAACCACTAACCCCAACCACTTACAAGGATGACTCTAAACACTCAAAGAAAATACCTTTCCAGGAGCTTTTGAAAAAGAGCACCTACTAACCTTTACAGGAGACTCCCTCCATTTGATGGTGACAGGACTCCATTGTGCCTTCCTCTGGATGCTCTGAAGAGAGGAAGGGAAGGATGGGTCTTTGTGGGATTTGGTCTCCGTGCTCAGAGGTTGGATTGTTGTCATAATTCTGGCATCAGCCTCCCTCTTCCTCAAAATGCCATTGGGAGAAGGTGTTTTGAGTGGAGCAAAAGGTAAAGTCTTACACTGTTGAGTGGCTTTAGGAGTGTCAAAGCTGATCAGGAGTCCTTTGAGGTTCCTTGTTGGAGCATTGGTGTTAGGAATGGGAAGATCCTCCATGGACTTGCTCCAGGACATATCACTGCGATGGCTTTGAAATAGGTCATGTTTTTTCCCCACTGGACTGGCATTAGTCTGTGATAGATATCTTCTCTCCATGAGCTGAAAAAACCCAAACAAACATCAAAATAGGCTCATATCTAACTTAATAATAAATCAAGTGAAGTTTTTATTTCCTGCTCTTCTACTCCAAGCATCGGGTTTTTTACCTTCTAACTTTTTGGAATGAAAGAGTGTCCCATCACTTTCTGCTCTGTGTTCCCTGGAGTAAATTTCAGGGACATGACCTAAACACACTTTAGCCCTTCCTGAAGTGTGAGAGAAATTTCTGTCTTGCCTATTTCCAGTGGAATGTCCTAATTTGTCCATGGTCATGCAGTGAAGCCTTGGAGTAGCAAAAATATGACCACTGGCTGTCTTTCCTCTTGGATCATTTTCTTACCCCCATGTCCACCCTCTTCCTCTAGGAAACTGTGTTCCCAAACAGTCAGGAAATCCCATTCTCCATAATTTCATAGGAAAACTCCAGTTTCATCTTAAAAACCTGACTTCAAAATAAAAATTTTCAGATTCTGCCTTTTTTAATGAGGTGCAATTCAGGTTTCTCTGGTCAGTGCAAATCAACCCTGTCTTCAGCAGGTAAACTGGATGAAGTCCAGTTTGCATTTTTATCATTGTTTCAGGTTGTAAGAAGCCCTTATAACAAAGCAGGACCCAACATCCAAATACAGACCCAAGAACTGCACCTTATACCAATGAGTTTGCAATCAAAATACGATATAAGGGAAACTTATAGGTGGGAGGTGCACCTTTGCCATGATGTGAGAATAATCACAGCTTCTAGTTAGGTGGGGATTCAGCTGAAGATGCTGAAATGTAGATATCTAAATGTATCTATGAGCAAAATCTACTCATGATCTTGATGTCTAAGTCCCATTACAGTCAAAAGCACTAAGAAAGTGATTTCTGCACCCTAGGGTAGACATTTTTTTTGGTAGGTGCTCGGTGTCATTTGAGACACACAGGGTAACCTCAAAAGCCTCCAGCTGCTGGTGCAGGAGGGCACAGATGCCTCAGTGTCATATCTGTCAGCACTGTGTAACTGTCTGGGTGCCTTAATGACTTGCTGTGCCTTTGCCTCAGGCTAGATCCTTCCCTCGCTTCCTAACCAGTACTAAATCCTCTGCCAGGTCCTACACCTCTTGATGGTCTTCCACTGAGCTCTACTCCTACAATTTATTCACTCCACAGCAATCTGAATGTTATATATGAAGTTTTCATCCCATCCTGGAGTATCTTATATGTGTCAGCCCGTCTGTATGTCCTAAAAGGGAATTGAATCTGACCTGCCCTGAGGTGTCCACAGAACAGCATCAGATATTGCAAAAAATGCTAGGTTTTTATTTGTCTCTAATTGCCCAGAACTGGGGCATTATGTTGTTAGGAAATGCTCTGTCCCACCTCGTCTGAGCCTTTGGCTCTCACCTTGGGATGTTCTTGCTTAGACATGCTGCTTTCACAGTCCAGGATGCTCTGGTACCTGCAGGGAAGATAGGAGATGACACCTTCATCCCTTTTTAGCTTGAATGTATTTTTCCATATAGTAGACAGGCTCTTTCTGCCTTCCCCTATGCTCCAGAAAATATCAAACCCAATAGACTTCAAAAGCAATCTTGAAAAGTGAAAGAGATGTGAAAAGTCCCCCAAAGAGGACTGGGTTTAGGCCTGATGGATCAGTTCAATGCAGTGCTGCTAGATCCAGCGTGAGCCCTCTCCTCCCGGGTTCCATGCAGAGGTGCCCCTGGAGCACCCTTTTCCCCCACTGGCGGGATGTTCTGAGGGGTTATATTGGCTGAAAACGGTGTATTATTGCGCTTTGCTGATATGTGGCTTGCAGCTGAAGTCAGGCTTTCTACAAGGTCAAGGCATTGTTTATTTGTTCAGCTTTAACTCAATGTAAAGGGATTTCTCAAGCCCGCACCTGACCTAATGTAACACCAGTAATGAGTGAGACCTTTGCAGAAGAAACCACCTTCCTTCTCTTCCTTGCTGTGGGGAGTGCACTTTCAGCTTTCTCCAAAGACCCTGTCAGGTAGATGACTATTTACAGTGAAAACTGATTAAGTCTGGGATATTCGGAACTAAACTCTCCCAAGGGGAAGTTCAAGAGACAGTCTTGACAGCTGCTCTGTCACTCTTATGTTGAGGGAGATGTACTTTGGGTTCTGTTCCTAATGTTATTTGCCTCACTCTTGGCAGCGTCGTAGTCTGATCTCAGTTATGGGTTGTAACCAGAAGAGAAATTATCCCTTAAAGGACTTGGGTTGAAATGTGACTCCCCCTGGAGCATTTTGGTTAGAGACAGATGAGAGAAACCAGGAGAGGATGAGATACCCATACCCCTCTTGTCTCCTCATCAGCTCATCTCTACAGCTTTTGCTGGTTTCCCTCGTGGCACCTTACAGACTATCAAGATTAAAAGCTTTAATTAACCATGTGGGAATGCTCCAGTCATTGGGGTCGAGGGCAAATTCCTCTGTGTCATTGTATTTGGGGAAGTTTGTCAAGTGTGTCTGGCTTTTACATCAGGACTTGTCTTCCAAGACTTAATAATGCATTGGTAATATATAATAGCTAAGAGCACTTATGGCAGAAAAGTACTGGCCTCTAGCTCGAGACCTGACATGTTGGGATGCTATGCTTGGGAAAGACTTTATCTGAGTGAGATTTGTTGGTTATGGAGGTGGGAGAGGGAAAGTCCACCCTGGAATCCCCCCAGATTGAAGGCGAATGCAACTGTAGATTAACCACCCACCTGGCAACCAGTTCAGAGACGGATACAGATTTTCTCAGAGGAACTGCTCTGCGCTCTGGACTGCTCCTTGGAGAATGGCACAAAAAAGGAAAGGACTGAGCTGGCCTCAGCTTCTCAGCTTTTTCCATCTTCTCTCTCTGCTGGCATCGAAGCAAGAGAGCAAAGGTTATGGTGCTGGATGTGAAGATCCAGGGAAAAGAGGCCAACAATTAGTGTATCCATCTCCACTCATGAGATCGGTGTATCAGTAAAAGGCTGTGGAACAAATGCTGTCTTCACTGACACATCTGCAAACCTCATCCCATAAATTCACTTTTGAAAAAATAAAATAGGGTTAAAGAGGACACAATTTAAATTAAATTACTCCTAATGCAGGGAATGGGTCTTTTCCACCTCTGCCTACAATTTTTCTCATTCTCTTAAATCACTCAGTTTGTCTCCGTGACAGGGGGAGGGAAAGAACCTGAAAAACAATTTCCTTCAAATAATTTAAAAAAATTTTAATGGAAATTTTGTATATGCATTGTTGGTTAAAATTTTCTTTGGTTTCCAATGTTGCATAGTCCTGAACTAGTTCTGAATTCAGAAGTAAGTAGAGAATTAAGCACCTCTTGGCCTCTTCTGCCAAAAATGTTCTTATTTTCCAGGCTTCAGAAACACACAGCAGAAGTCTCAGGCACCAGATTTGCAATGAGTGATCTGACACTTGGAAGTACATTAGGTCGTCTGGGGTTAATTTTCTGAATTTAGACAGAGCTCTAGGGACCTACAAGTTAGAAGTAATTGCTCTTTAATTACTGACACAGACATTCAAACTATGGGATTATTAGATACTTATATTTAGATTTTGAAAGCACTTGTTTTAAAAGCCGTGTTGCTTGCAAAATACGTTTCATAAGTGGTTTCTGTTGCATTGGTCTGAATACTGGGCTGTGCACAGAGCCATCGTCCACCCGTGTCTGGGTGTCCACTTCCAGATGTTCTCAAGAGGAGCAGATTTTCACGGGGAAGTGGGTGACATTCAGCAGTTTGTGAATCTCTGCCTCCCCTCTCATGCCTTTAAGACATCTGAAGTCAAGACCAGAGGGAGGGAGACATATTTCTCACTAGTTGCTTTTTAAATTTCCTTTTTTTGTTTTCCAGGTCATTTCCCGTAATGTTAGAGAAGAGACAGATTTGTTAGATCACAGGTTCCCACCTCCCACAGTCCAGGGATTGTTTCCCATTTTTGCGGTGGTGTCTAACATTAAACAATTCCAGGTGAAGAGCCCTCGAGGGATTTACTCTGTGGCAGAATGAGCCTGTCAGGAGGGAAGTGTTCCCTTGTTTTCCATTTATATCCCTCCTTTTCCTTAAATACAGTACAGGCAGTCGATGGAAATGCTCTTCTCAGCCCACCCCAAACAGTTCCCACAATCAGCACAGCATCCCCCAGTTGCTAAGGGTTTACAGGATTTTTCTGATATTAATTCATTCCATCTTCTGTGATCTGGGAGGGTTTTTTGTGTAAAATCACTTACATGCTAGAGTGCTTTCCTCCACCCGAGATCTGCCATTTGATAGTCTCCTTGGGGCTCTTCAGTACCACGCTTCTGACTCCTTCCTCTCCTCCTTCTTTACAAGGCAGGAGGCAAAGTCCCTTGGCAAAGCTGCAATTAAATATTAAAAGCTGATGTGCAAATGGGGATGTTGTGAATTGGAGAGCTGGCACTGAAGAGCGGAGGAGATGAAGCCTCCTCCCTGCTCCTGTCAGCCTGTTGCCAATTATTGAGGTCTCATTCTTCCCCATAAAAACACTGGGTAAATTCAGATGCCAGCTGGGGCACGAATAGCCATCTAGACCCATATCTAGATTCTGATTTGGGTGGAAATCTGCTGGAATCCATCTCCCCACCTTGTCCCAGCTGGAGCAGAAATGAGCTCCTCCGCATGGGGATTTTTAAGTGGATGCTTCTGGCACAGGTCATATATTCATCCCCCAAACCAGCAAGTTTTTTCAGCTCAGCTTGTGGTCCCCTGTGCTTGTGGCTTCACTGGGGAAGTTTTGCATGACATGCAGGAGAGAGCGTCTCTCCGGGGCGTTAACAGCTCTAGGGAATGCACTGCTCCTCCGGGAAAAAATGAAAGGCAGGACAGACCTTAAGGGAGGCAGGGTCCAGATGAACCGAACTGAAATACTCCACTGTTGGGGGCAAGAAAGGGCAGGACCGTCTGAGGATTGACATCTGATTTAGGCAACGTCTAAGTCTGATTAAAGTCAGAATTTGGCAAAAGCCACCTCTTAGCCCTCTCCAAAAGCATCATGGCCACAAAAAGGCCATGCTTTTGCATCTAGCAGTAACTGGGTTTCTATGAAGTTCTTTCTGGGGATTGTTGGAAAGTTGAACAAGCAAAAAAGCCAGTGCACGAATAAGAACAGATAACAGGGCGTTGGTTTATATTGAACAAGAAAGGCTGCATTTGATGTCAAAAGCTGGAAAATCATTTACCCAGAAATGGCTAAGCTAAGCAAGAAACCTTCGAGACGAAGAGCAAGTGAGTTAGGGCGAAGCAGAGATCTGGATAAACAAACTGATTGTCATTACAAAATAATAACTTATGCTTCTCCATGTGTTCTGGTTATATTCTTACTGAAACAAAACCTTTTTATCGAGCTTTTATTCCAGCATTTATTCTCCCTGACCTGCTGAGTGTTTCCCACTGGATGAGATTCACTTGGATTCAACTTGGAGGGTTGTGCAGGATTCCCTGCACTCGTAATGGGAAAACACGAGTGACTTCAGCAGCTGCTGGGTTATCAAGAGACAAGCCTGCTGGAGGCTTGAAGGATTTTAGTTGCATGGGCAAAACAAGGCTCTAAAGCTAGGATACTTCCTTGTTAGCTATTCAATTTCGAGGAGAAGGATTTGCCTGACAGAATTAAACAATGAACATTGCAGTCCATCCAATAGTGAGTAACAGAGGCTGCTAAAAGACCCGTGAATTATTTTGGGGACTACCTCTATCCAGTTCCTCTGTCCATAAAAAATACTGCATGAAACAATTCTCTGCACAGCTCCAAGGCACACTCACTAGATGAAGTGTGTTTTGAAACTGTTTTTGCCAGGATTACAGTGCCTGAGGCTGGTTCTCCAGCCACTGTCTCTGCTGGGGGCCTTGCTCAGCTCACAGTGATTTTAGTCTTCGCTGTTGGCGGTGCACTGGGTTTGCTCTGCTGGCAAACGGCTGTGGGAAGATGGGAACAAATTGCTCATGCCAAGCAGTTTCTGTGAGCTGAGGAGAAGAGGTGGGTCCCAGTCCAGAGAGAGAGAGAGAAACCTCTGCTGGGTTAGAGCTACGCACACCTGCACATCTGCCCCCTTGGTCCCTGCTGTCCAGGGCAAAATCCTCCAAGTCCTATTCCCTGCTTCTCCCCTCCTTGCATTATTTTCATGCTGCTGTAAGCAGCTGCACTGGTTTGCATGGAAAGGTGCCCGGATCAGGGTGACTTGCCTCCAGGTACCAAATCACGGCAGTGGGGGCCTAGTTAGAGGATGGAGGGACTGAGTGCACCAGTCCCCAAAACACCTTTTCCGTGCACACCAACAAAGGGAAAACATGACTCTTGGGGTTTGCATCTTGCCGTGTGAGAAGTTGGAAGAGGTCTCTTGTGGAAACTGGGAGCTTTGATGGGATGCGATTTTTAAGCTTCAGCTTAAAACAAAAACCCACTCCCCAGGTGGAGGAGATGGGGCAAAGAGGTGCGGTGAGGACCCTTCTGCGCATGTTCCTCTGTGGCCCTCAAATTCTCTTTCCAGTCACCATCCCAAGCAACCCTTACCCTCTTTGGGACACAGATTTTCTTTTGGCTGCTCTGCTCCTGTTCTCCAAGGGGAGCAAACAGGCTCAGCACTGACTGTGCTCCTGGAAGGGCCTTTCCGCACGGCCATAACTCAAAATAAAATGTGGTGGCCTAGTATGCCAAGTTAGAGAGAGCGATCAGCCACAAATACCTCCCGCTTCCTGCAGAAAGGCGGGGAGAATCATGTTATTTATGTGCACCTCCATCCCAAGGACACGCCTATGGGGTCTCACCGTGGGAGAGAAGATATCTGAGACGTTTTAAGAAGCCAGGCTTCCCTTTCTCTCCTTATTGTGATGAACAGCCAAATCACATCCTTTTCCATCAAGCAATGGGAAATTCCCTGCAGAAAATGAGAAGGGAGCTAGGAAGTCCTCCAGATGCTTCCACAGGCCTGGGCAGCAAAGCGATGCCATTGGCGTGTTCCTCTGCAGGGTCACAACTCTACTGTTAGAGTCAACCACTCTTCCTTGTCCGCAATTGAGATGCAGGCCTTCTCCAGGGCATGGGATGGAGCTTTATTCTAGGCACTACAAGAGTTTTTTGCCTGCCCAAGACATCTCCTGACCACCACACCAGGAAGAGTAAGGTCCTCTTTTTGGTTTTGTTTGCTGTGGTCAGATACCCTGTGGAGACACTTGGTTTGGCAAGCCGGGGCAGAGCAGGGCATCCTGGCTGGATGTTGTGGTTTGGTATCACATCTGGAGTACTGTGTCCAGTTCTGGGCTCCCTGGTTCAAGAAGGACAGGGAACTGCTGGAGACGGTACAGCAAGGGACTACCAAGATGATGAGGGGACTGGAACACCTCTCTTATGAAGAAAGGCTGAGGGATTTGGGTCTTTCCAGTCTGGAAAAAAGACAACTGAGGGGGGATAATATTATCAATGCTTATAAATACTTAAAGGATGTGTGTCAGCAGGATGGGGCCAGGCTCTCTTCAGTGGTGCCAGTGACTGGACAAGAGGTAATGGGCACAAACTTGAACACAGAAGTTCCATCTCAACATGAGGAGGAACTTCTTTCCTGTGAGGGTGGCAGAGCCCTGGCACAGGCTGCCCAGAGAGGTGGTGGAGTCTCCGTCTCTGGAGACATTCCAAACCTGCCTGGACGCGTTCCTGTGCAACCTGCTCTGGGTGACCCTGCTCTGGCAGGGGGTTTGGACTAGATGATCTCCAGAGGTCCCTGATTCTGTGATTCTGTGATCACCTGCGGAGGTGCTGAGCTCTCCAGGGTGGGCATAGGCAGGGGTGGGCAACGCTGCCTGCACCTTGGCTGGGCGGCAGGCAGCAGGCAGGCAGTGTGTGAGCCAGGCATAGGGAGGACAGGCAGGGCACGGAGGCAGCCAGCTGGGAACTTTGAACTGTGAGCTACTAATGGTTAACACAGACAATTATTTCTAGCTGTGTCAAATAGACTGACCTAAACCCACGTGAGATTTGTGCTGACCAGACAGGGACAGTGGTTTACATAACCACCTCTATTTTTTTTTCTTCTCTTCTTTTTTTTTTTTTTTTGCAGTTGTATAATGTTGTTTTGATAGCTGTATTCCCACTAAAAACGTGCGCGTTCCTCTTTCTTTCCCCCCCTGTGCCCAGCCTGTGTTGCTTTGCTGCACGCAGGTTTGTGCCCTGCTTGTCGGATGTCTGTGTGCGGGGATGGTGGGACGGTGCTGGGCGCCAGCAAGCACGAGAGGGAATAAATCAATTTGGGTGCGAATAGAGATCTGCTATTTGTTATAAACAGATTGATGCATGAATGGTTTTCTGGAAAATACTAGTTGTGATTTGTGTCTCCTCCAGATTTGATTCCCCTGTCAGGGAATTTACAGCAAACTGGATGCAAGCAGTGGAGGAAAGAGCCAGATTTTGCACTCTCTCCATCTCCATCACGTCCTCCCCGTTTTTTGGGGGTAAGGAGAGCTGGTTGCCTGTGTGGCCTCAGGTTTGTGGATGTGGCTGCAGGGCGGGTGTTTAATGCCATAGCCCAAGGCATTGTGCAGCTCCAGGGAGCCGATGCTGGCAGGTTCGATTTCTTTCCTTTGGTCTGCTGGGCAGGGCTCTGCACTAGCAGTTTACCAAGGATGGGTGCATTAGGGGAGGAAAAATCCCTGCAAAGTCTCTGGTATTGCTTTCTCTCCGCTCCCCATCTTTTTCTTGTGGAGAGTATCTGGATCCTCTCAGTCATTTCCATAATTATTGGTTTCATGTTAAGTAACCAAAAAATTATCTATCAAATGCACATGTGGAACTAATGGGGCTTATTTGAAAAGACCTGTCTTTGCATTTACAGCTGGCACATCGCTCGGTCCATTTTAATGAGCTTCCACGGCATCGGCACGTGCTGGGGAGGGAGCTCACGTGCGCGCTCGCCCTGGGCTGCCTGTGCCCCGCAGGACCGTGGGGCTCCGGTTTCACCCCAGCGTGCTGAAACACAAACGCCTGGTCTGCGGGGGCAGGCATGGGAAAACTGCTGCAAGAACCTCCACAGATGCACGCTCCCTTTGAATGCTCCCTGCTGCACATGCCCAAGTCTTTTTTCTGATTTTTTTTTCATTTTAGGAACCAGGGTGCAAAGCTTGGGAGATTGGATTTTCTTGGTACTCCTCTGTAGTGTCTGGGTTTTACGACAGCTGGAAATATCATGGCAGGAAATTCAATAATTTCCACTTCAGAAAGTAGGATGGCCTCTGGCTTCCTTAAGGAAAGGAAAAGATCCAAAAGTTGAAGTTTTTGAGACTCCACAGACTCAGGTTCAGGTGGAGGTTGGGTTGCAGAGATGACCAAGGTTGTAGGGTTCAGGCTGCGGGGACATCCAATGTCAACTCCAGCTCCTGCTTGGCCTCAGCTTTCACAGAGACCTTGGCATGAGATGCAGCAAATTAGGGGCATCTTGAACTTTGATGGAGTTAAGATGTGGCCCTCAGGACATTAGCATTGCTGTAGGTAAGCTCACCCACCACCGCAGGGTGTGTGAAGGTGAAGTTCACCCTAGGCTGTAAGAAAATGAAACACTGGTCCCAACATATTCAAAAGGAGAGAAGGCTTCTGATGTCCTTCATTTTAGAGTTTTAGGGTCTGATTTTGAGAAGAGCACTGGCATAGCCCATAGGACCTTATGTGGTTTGTGGGTGGAAACACAACTTCCTGGAAACCTGAACTTCCAGCTACAAGGCTTTTTGAGATGAGCAATGTCACTTAGAATCTGGCTAGACGAATGAGGACTCAGGTCCCGCGATGCTTTGAAGATGCCAAAGAAACAATTTGATCGTGTGAGACAGTTAAATATGTTTTCAAGTCAAGACTGTTATTGCAACCAACCCTTGCCAGAAATGGCCTCTGCTTTGACAAACTGGAGTTTTCTGATCATGTTTCCTTACCTGCCCACAAGGTCCATCTAGTACCACAAACTTTCCAACATACATGCAGCGGGGACCTTGTGCTGCCCCAACGTTGACTGTCTCATGACACACAGGGGACCAAGCTGAGGGCCAGCAACAGGGCTTGTGTTTGGTGGGTTGGGGTTGCACTAAGCCATAACCCACCATCTCCTCAAGGAGCACAGCATTCCTCAGGCAATAGCCCAGTGGTGATCTCCCCAGGACACATCACAGTGTCCCCCTCTGCATGAAACATCCTGAGATCATCTTTACCATGGCCAGATGCTGCACCTCGATGGGCTCCTCTCAATGCTCACAGCCTCTTGTGGTGCAGCTTGACCACAGGGATGTGAGCTCCTCCCCTCTAGGACGTGACCCATCTCCCCCAAATGCTGCTTTGCCCTGGAACCCCCGTGGATTCTGTGCCCATCCCCATGGCTGTCTCCAGCTGGGTGAATCCTGAGCCAAATCCACCCATGGGCCCCACAGGGGAGGGGGACGTGGGTTTTCCCCTGCAGAGCAGGATACGCTGCTGCAGCTGTGCCTGTGGAACAATGCCCCAGGTTTTCCTGAGCCACTCTTGAAAGGCAAATGACCATGCCCAAAATCCCCTTGACTTCTCCCATACCTTTCTATGGGTACGAGCCACATCCCCTAACGCTTCATTTCACTTCTTTATTGCAGAAGAGAAACTGTACTTTTATGTGGCAGTGAAGAATGAATGCTGGAGGGGAACACAAGGTGAAAGGAAGGAAGGAAGGAAGGAAGGAAGGAAGGAAATGGAAGAAAGAGAAGGAGGGAAGGAAGGAAGGAAGGAAGGAAGAAAGGCAGNAGAATGAATGCTGGAGGGGAACACAAGGTGAAAGGAAGGAAGGAAGGAAGGAAGGAAGGAAGGAAGGAAGGAAGGAAGGAAGGAAGGAAGGAAGGAAGAAGAAAGGGGAGAACTAGAGCTACCTTTAATTTTTGAATACGAATAAGCCCATGCAAGTAAAAGCTGTGTGACTCCTCACCCTGAGCACTCTGCTTGTCCCATGCACTGCATTTTCTCAAGATAAGACTTTGTCTTTTCAATCTTTCGTGTATAAACCTTCTTATTCTGACTGTATGGGACTGCAGTGTCCCTTTTCGGCTGATCATGTTTTTCATTCACAGGCTTTTCCCTGCAAAAGGGGTGATTGCCTGGGATGGTTTTATGAAAGTGTTCGGAGGTGGATGTTTCTTCCACCCTCCCCAGCAAAATGTGAAACCGCAGATTGCTCAGGCTTCAGTTTCTCATTGAAAAGTATCTTTTTTTCTCCCCCCTGGGAAGCTCTGGAAATTAAAACCAGCAAAAATACATTTCTTGTGAGAAGGAAATATTTTTTCGCTGCCTCTAAGACACGATGGGGCTGTGTGTGTGTGTGTGTCTGCAAGCTGCACAGTGTGCATATTCTGTGCTATTCCGTTCTGTGGGCACACGTCAGGGCTGGGTGCAGCCATAATACAGGGCAAAAGCTTCTGCTTTGCCCCCTTCTTTTAACGAGTTGCCCTGGTTGATGCTAAGGGAAGGGGAAAGGCAACAGCAGCCCCTCAGCATCTCTGCACTGGCAAGCACACCCTTGCGCAGAGTTTGCAGTGTATTTTTGGGTTCTTTGAAAGATGTGCAAAGGTTTGGTGACCATTAGGGTGTCCCTTTTTCTCTGTGCCTGCACTAGGGGCTCTTGGCACTGAAAACTCTTGTACCTGAAAGTGTAGGCTCAGAAGAAAGGGACCGCTGCAGGCGCTGCTACCTGCCAGCCCTGACCACGAGCCTTGAAGCAGATATGTGGGAAACCTGTTAAGATCCATCTTGGGAATGTGCGTAAGCGTAAATCTAGGTGAGGAAGAGATGCTCCCTGCACTGGGCTCAGCAGAGGGGGCGACAGGCCAAGAAGCAGCTCAAGTCCTGCATCACCGCACCACTGCCGAAACCCCCACTGTATGCAAGTGGCAAGCCCGGCTTCGCTCGTCTCTGGGTCTCGGCGGAGGAAAAATGTGTGTCGCTCCATCGCTCCCAGCTGAGGGTCTGACCCTGAGCGTATCTGGAGCATAACAGCTGCGTAAGGACCCCGGGGTGCTGGGGCGCACCTCCCCAGGGCCCAGCCCAGACAGCCCTGCTCCATCTTCAGCATCTCTCCAGCTGGCTGGGGGTCTTGGCGGTTGTCATTGCCTCCCCTCCGTCCCCGGGCTGCGTTCCCTCCTGCAGTGCCACTAGGAGCAGGGAAAGGGTTTTGGACCAGGGGTTTGGGAATGGGGCACAATTGCATCTGTCTTGTATGTGTCAGGACTCCAAATGGCTCTCCCTAGCCTGAAAATCAGGGTGTTTTTTTTTTCCCCAGGCCTGGTTTGACCTTCAAGATCAGATACCAGAATGAACTGTAGGTTGAAAGGTGCAGATATGTGCTGTTTTTTTTTGTAGCAGGCTGCAAGGGCTTGCAGGCTATAGGTGAACCATCTGGGTATCAGTTTTATTACACTTTAGTGCCTGCCAGTCCTCACTGAGAAGCTGTACTCCTGAGCCCTGCGCGTTTATCCTGAAGGTCTTCACATTGCCAGCTTGACGCGACTGTTAAGAATGGATCTGGCTTCATATTGGCATGATGCTTTGGAAAGATGCAAATAAGGAGGAAACATTTGCATACCAAAGTGGGATCCGAATGAGATTTATTCCGTAGTATTGTTATTGTTGTTATTAACAGTGGTGTGCTTCTGCTAGTCTCTGAAAGGCAGAAAAGGTTAAAAATAAAAGATCTCCTTTTCCTGTAAAGAGAAAGATTTGTGGAGCCTGAAACCTCCCAGCCCACGGTGCCACCGTTTACGCAAAATACAGTAGGTGATCCCCGGCCATGAGAAATGATGTATCAAAGGAATCAGAGGCTGCCTGTGTGCATCCCGCAGCTGTCACACGTGCGGAGCCCTGGGGACGTCCCCACCAGGAGAGAGGTCGTCTGTCTACAGCAACATGGGGACATATGGAAGAGTGTGTCGGCAGGCACGGTACAGCATGTGCCCTCAGGAGCTTAACGTGCCTCTGACAAGACAAAGCCCCGTGAGAACCGCAGGCTGTCGACAGAGAGGAGTCAGCGAGCACGGATCACACACGGTGGTGGTGGGGGAGGTAGGTTTGGCGATGCCGCTGCCTGCTCTGCCAGATACTTTTGCTGTCTGTGCAGCACACGCAGGATCACCTGTGGACAGATGCTGTGCGAATAAGCCCTCAGCTGCGGAGACTCAAACCCCTGCTGTGTTCTCCCCTCTCCTGGTTTGTGACCTCTTTGCATTTCTGAGCTTTATTTCTTTGTTTACAACCCTGTTCTCTGTCGTGTCTTCACATCTTCAAAGGTAAATAAATATGGTGTTTGTCAAGCACTTTGCATGTGTTTTACATAATCAGTATTCTTCTACCTTATGGGTTCCTGTAATCCCTTTATCCCGAAGGACCGAGCATTCACCGCTCCCCTGATTTCAGAGAGTCTATTGTGAAATGGCCAAGGGTACACCCAAAACGCATCAGGGGAGTCTGTCTGCCCAAAGAAGACAGTCCATCGAGGATGGTGGATTTGGGTGGTTGTTTCGTTTCCAAATAGTTGTGTTCCAAGTAGATCTTTTTTCTGTGGGGGTTGTCCTGAACCACCTGCCCAGAGCTGCCTGCTGCCCACGGATGGAGACCTACATCCACCACCTGCTCTTCCTGGTGCATCTCACCCACAGCTGGGTGAGCAAATGGGACAGAGCCTGAGAGATATTTCTTCTGTGAGGCTTAAGGATCCTGCTTGCAAAGGTGTGTGTGTGTCCAGGGACAATGCACTTTGGTCGGAGCCCTTTTCCGTGGATGGATGTTGTTGGTGCCATACACTTCCCTGCTGTTCTCGTCCTTGGGGGAGCACCACGCCAAGCAGAGGGAAAACATCTGGGGAGTGGGAAGCACCAAAGTACCTTGGCTTGTTCAGGTAGTAAAATCTCCTTGAGAGATGCCCTAAGGCAGTCTCTCAACCACATCCCATTCTGGAAAGGATCTAGAAGACAAAAATATGCTTTTTTTTGAAAGAAAAAAAAAATCCAGTTAATTTTAACTTTCTGTACAGTTTATTTTCCCAAGTCCCTTCACTGCTGTACTCCATCTGGCACTTTCCTCTCTGCCCCTCTCTGCTTAAGGACACGTTGGTGAAGCATGATGGGCTCTGTGCTGGGTTTCCTGGTCATGTGGTGCAGAACATGCTGCCTCTGGGTGGTCCTTCCAATTGCATTTATAGCAAGAGATGAAGCTTCTCCTAGGACGATGCTGTCACACTGTAAGAACTCCTTGTTCCCCTGTCTTCTGCCCCTTAGGTAGCGATGGTGTTCCCAATTTGTGCAAAAAAGGTCTGAAGAGGAGCATGCACCCACCTATTTTCGGATAACAAACCCACTCGGCCTCCTCCGAGGACACAAGAGGGCGCTTCCACCTTACTTTTGGGGTGCATTTCCTCATTTGCAGGCATTTATCTCCTCTTCACCCCATCAGCTGGAGAAGGTTGAGTGAAGGTCTTTAAAGCAGGGAACTTATCTCCGTATGTGTTTGCAAGGCACTCAGCTGAAGGGAGCTTCATCCTTGCAGAACTTCCAGAGCCTCCCACAGACTACTTAAATCATATTTATGTGTGCAAAATAGGGGGTGTCTCCACTTCAGGAACTGGGAGATTTTCAGGAGGATGTCTCAGATAACCTTGGCTCTGAGATAGGTCATTGGTTTTGATTGTTCACTGTGAGAAACACAGATAAGTGAAAATGGCATTGCTGAGATCCTCTCTGACTACAACAGAATTGATGGATCCAGGGGAAATTTGGTTTAAAAATAGGAGTTGGGAGCCTGTGAAGGGAGAGGGGACAGATTTTGTCCTCACTGCCCCAGTGGGTGCAGTGGCAGAGAGGGCGCAGTGAGCACATCGAGCATCTGGTCTCCCCACCACCACGGACGAGGCAGAACAGGTAAGAAAGCTGCCAGAGGTTGAGAAAACACCTTGTCCGTGTCTGTTTAATAAAGGTAATTTCCTCCCTAGTGTTCTTTTCAGAAGGGTGTTACCTGCTGTTGGCTGTACCCCAGCTGTGCTCTGGAGATGGAGATCCCAGGAACCCTGACCTCCAGGCTGCCCCGCAGTGCACAGAAACATCATGACGCTGGCAGTAAAAGGTATTTTTAATTCACTGCTATAACCAAGTGTTCCATACCTGCTGTCTGAACAACAGCCTGGATGTCCAAGCTGCACAGCAGTGATAGTATACAGGCAGTCTTGATATTCCCTTCCTGTCTGGGCTCACTCTTGGGATCTGGATGCAGTCTCCTGTGCTGGAGCCTGCTTTCCTTCCTCCATCCCCCTTCAAGGGATGCTGTAAGGCAGGCTGTCCAGACAGGATGTCCCCAGGAGGAGCACAGAGTTAGAGGACATCCGTGCAATGGGAACATGTTTTGTCTCTCTTTGCAGCTATGAGAGCAAGGAGTGCTGCAGCTGCACTTAATTACCTACTCATAAATAGAGCCCAATTAACCAGTGCCCAACTTTTCCTGTACATCTATGTCCCATCACCTCTGTTTCAACATGGGGAAAGCAGCTTTTTCTCCACGTGTTTGGACAGGGATGCTTTTGCTACAGAGCCGGCAGAAAAGGGCAAAATGTTTATAGCAAGGGCAGTGCTGACCTGGAGAAGGGCACAGAGCATGCTGCCAGCAACGTCTCTTCATACAACCTTCACGAGAAAATCAAACACTGGGGTATTTTTCATCACGACAGTAGGGCTTTAGGTTTTCCTCAGGCCAGACAGTCTCTAGGATGCAGAGATAGTGGGGTTTTTTTTTGTGAGCGCTGGGTGACATTGGTTGGGTTACTACCTGGCATTTTTTTAATAAAAAGACTATTGAATCAAGATGCTTTTAAGATGCCTGTCTTGCAGAAACTGCTATATGAGAAGAAAAGCAGACGATTTTCTGGTGTGTAAAGCTCTGTTCTGGAACAGGATGCTCCCCAAACACTAGTTACATGTTAAAGGTTTTTTTAAAGCGTTCTAGTTTTAAAGGAACAACAAAAGCCATTACGGGAAAAGAAACTAAAGGTGCTTGGCGCCTTTCAAAATCAGAGTGCCTCTGTTTAGGCCCTCAAATATGGAGCACGACACAGAAAGGCTCTGATTTCCAGAGTATCCATAACTATTTGTGACTGGAGTTGGGGAGGAGGCTTGTGAGCAGCACTGCCAGGCTCTGAAACTGTGTGCTTCTTTTTCAGCCAAGTACAAGTGACTTAACAGATCATTCTCCACTGTTTCATCCCAGGTTGAACCCAAACATTCGTCAGAAGAAAGAAATCTGGGGCAATCAGTCTGAAGTGGTGTCTGTCTCCTCCTCCCCTTGCCTCAGCCCCCTTGTCAGCCCCAGCCCAACCTTCCCAACCTCCGCGCCCAGCCTGGGCCTTGGGCCTGGAGCATCCTCCAGTAGGGCTGGAGGTGGGAGGGAAGAAGGAAATCCAAGATGCTTTGAAAAGCAGCTTGCTGCCCTGGTGCTTGGTGGCCTCCTTCCTGCACCATCATTTTGGGGAATTTGGGCTGCAGAGCCATGGCCAAGGTAGTAGGAGGGCAGAGCAGGACATCTGGTGTCCTGGTAAGACCCTTTTTCAAGACCAACAGGTCACAACCAAACACATTTTCATCATCAGCGTGCACCCTGGCTCTGTTTTGGCCTGGGGTAGCATGACCCCAGAGAATGCTTGAGTCTGGTTTGTATGTGGCTACATTGCTCTGGGTTTCACTATATGAATGCAACACATGCCATGTCTTCAAGACTTTTTATTAGCCCAGAGGCCTCTCAGACTTGGGGATTACACTTAAAAACATGCTTAGTTCTCTTTAATATGCATACAAGGGTCCTGCAAAAACTAAACCCATCTGTTGAACATCTGATCCTTTCTAAAAGAAAGTAGGACATCTAGGTGGAAGAAGTCAATGTGGTTAAGAACTTTATCATTAGACAAACACTGCCTGGGCAACCTTTCAGATGTGTCATGGTCTTGTGCATGAGGTGGCACAGGCATTGGTATTTGAAACTCGAAAATGGCATTTATTTCTCCATCAGCAGAGAAATGGGGCAACATCTCCCTCTTTATAACCCTAATGCTATCTGTTGGAAGGATCTTCCCAATGTTCTTGTCCCTTTTACCCTGAAGAGCCTGTCTGAACCCTCATTCTTTCTTCTGAGCCTCCACAGTTTAAAACCTTGACCTTCATATCAGGCAAGAAGATGGTGGAGAATTTCACTGGGAGAACTTGCACCTATCTGTCGTAGTAAGCAGGACTGGTTTTCTTCTGGGTCCTTTGGGGGTCTCCATGCCTCATTTTAGTCACTTCTCCAGGACTTGGCCTTGCAGCATTTTCTTACTGTTGTTTGCACATTTGCAAGTTGCCTTTTCCCACTGGGCTCCAAGCTTGCACGGGAAAACATCCCAGATCAGATACCATAAACCCATGAGCAGCGTTGCTTAATGCGATCCATTTTGCAATGTTTCCACCCGTATCTGTTTATCCCCCTTGCCTGCCTTTTCACAGCAGGGTGGAGGCATTTGCTCCACAGCTCTTGGCAGTTACGACCTCTGCATTCACAGGGACATGCTGGCCAGGCTCGGCTGAGCACAGATGTGAGAATGTATTGCAGATATTCTCCACTTTTTCTTGCCCATATAAGGGAAGGTTGCCCTTCCTAATGCTGGGGAACGGGGGTAGTACGAATAACTTGGAGGATTAAGAATGAAATCTGGAGCCTTTCCCCTCTCCTGCTCACAGGCTCATGGGCTGGGAAGGATTGTTACTATCTGAAGGCTGGTGAAATGGGTTAGGTCCTTGCTGTTCAGCTCCCCGAGCTTGTTCCGGCAGTTTGTTGGCAGGTCTGAATGGGTCTGCGGATCCAGCCTGGATGGAGTCCTCTAAACCAGGGCTGGAGAATACTGAGACAGGCTGCATGCAAAATCTGCAGTCACTCGCTGTGTCCCTGCTCTGTGGCTAAATAGGGCACTCGAGTCTTCAGGGCTGAAGTCCATCTGGCTCTTCACAGTCACTTAAGCAATGTTTTCAAACAGCAGCTGCCAGGGCACCCTCTTCTGCTGCTTTGTATGCCAAGAAAGAGAAGACCACCCCTTGTCTGCAAGTTCAGCGTCTACTAACCATTCCCAGCTGCCAGTGAAGCCTCTTGGATGTAAGGGAAATGTGGGGAAGGTGGTCCTGTAATCCCACCTCTTCCCTGGGGATTTGTGCAAGGAGTGGTGATCTGTCCAAAGGGGAGATGCTGGGAGATGCTTTTAACAATGTCTTGGAAGTAACTGAGGTGTGGACAAGACCTGTTCCCAGTGAACGTGCAGAGCTGTTGCGTTGATGGGAGAGGAAGGAGAGCTCTCAGGCAGTGTGTTGGGATGACTCTGAAATGGCCTCCAAGGTGGCCTAAAGGCAGAAGAGCTCTTAGGCAACGTGTAGGGATGATTCTTTGAAAAGGCCTCCAAGGTGGCCCATGACAAGCGAGAAGCTCAACTACGAATTGCGTGTGCCTCTGGTGCAAGGCTCTCAACAAGATTAAGGGGCAGCCTGAGGCACCTGAACTCAAATCGTTATGGCCCAGATTTACCTCTGAGATTGGCCACATGGTTGCCGTGTCCATGCTGCCTGGTGTTGGTAATATTGCCATTTCCTAGTTGAAGCTGTGCCATCCTCCTCTGGTTGTATTTTCTGTCCTGCTTGCTCCCCAGCCTCCTCTCCTTTGTCCTGTAAGTTCCCCCCTGCTGGGAGTTGAACCTCTTTCCAGATGCCTGGCTGGTCTCCCAGAAGCAGCACAGCACCATTGTAATGTGTAATTAGGCTGGAATTCTCCTCCAACCCCCTCTTGTGTTTAAATTATACCAATTGTTGAGTATGCAAGAGGTTATAAACACCAGCAGAACAGGGTCCTCACATTTTGCCCCTTCTTTCCTGAAGACGTAGCCTTTTAGCATTTTACCTGACAACACAGGAAAAATATCAACTATAATAAAGCCTAGCACTGAAAGAGGAGACATCTTGCAAAGACGGAGTAGTGCAATCTTCTTCTTGTGAATGAGATGGGGCAGAAGAAGCGTTGGGTGAGTTTATCAAGTCTACGTGGCACAATACCAGTGAAGAGTGATAAAAAAGCAGCACTTCCAAGACCAGTCCTAATCCTCCTTCCACTGGCCAACACGAAAATAACTTCAAGATATGATCAGGGCCAAATCTTTCATGGACAGTGATTAGAAACAGTCTGTAGCCAGACTTCGAAATAATACTAAATGCAGTGCACAGTGCCAACCTGGATCTTCTCTTTAGTGGCTAAAGTCCAAGGAAACCACTGAAGCATTTTCAGAAGCCCAGCTCAGATAAACTCTGCTGAATGGACACTTTATAGATTACCCATTTCTGATAACCTCTTCCACCAGCTGGGAAGTGGCAACTGTCTTCAAGGCTGGCTATTGCAGTCACTCCTTCTGAAGGCAGCAACTCTTTGACTTCATTAGAGGGTTTGACTTAATGTAGGAGAGACAGACCCCATCAAAAACCCCAGGACACTTTTAATGCCCAAAAGGAAAGACCACCTCTTTGGTATCCAGTCTGCATAATTTTACTGCGTCAGGCTACTGCAAGGGTTCGGGGCTGCATCTGCAGAGGGATATCTAAGTGTAGTGCCACGTGCTCCAGCTGCTGATGTGACTCCGGGTAGGCACAAGTACCTTGGAGATTGAGATTGCATTTGTAAATTGTTAAAGGGTAAGAGGTGCATTTTGGAATTTGCCACTTTGGATGCACACTTTGAATGCATAGAAATGCATGGGAAAAAAATACAGATATAGCTAAAGATGCTTGGAAATTACCAGATCTCTCTTACTCCCATTTGCTTCGGCTTGGCCCTGTCCTCTGCATTAGACCAAAACCAGAACTCCCCAAAGTTGGACTGGGTGGTTTAAACATCAGCAGAGCAGCTCACCAACTGTCTGACACTGTTAGGCTCCATCATGCCCCTTGTCAGGGTTGATCTAATCTGTATTAGCAGGAAGGCAAGTTACTATGAAGATAAAGCCAAAGTGCTAAAGGGTAACAGCCACGTGACTTTTTTTCCTGTGTAGCAGTTTCTGTAGAAGTGACAGCTTTTGGATTACAGGTCCAACTCAATGTCTGTCAAAAGGATGTAATTCTCCAGTATCGCCTGCTACAGAGCACTGATGAGATCCTCCCGAGTGCCTGAGCTGCTCCCTGTTTCGGCTGTTCATGCATCTTGGCTCCCTGAGCAGACACTGATGTTCACCAAGGAGGTGGCTGTCACACTGCTGGGGACTAATTGAGGACTCGAGGTGCTGTAACCCCTGCTTGGTGCCTGCTAACAATTTCACCTCTGTGTCCCCTCTGCCAAGGATGCAAGTCAGTTACTCTCCCAGTTGTATAACTCACTGCAGCTGCAGCAGGAACTATTTTTGGCTCCAGAGGGTGTTAGCCCATCTGCTGAGGTATGTGTAAAAGTGGCAACCCTCAGACGAGCTTAGAAAATAAGGACCATTTGTGGGGTAGCTCTCGAAACCACCTGCACTGTTTTAGGGTCATGCACAAGAAAGCCCAGATCTTCAGACCTGATGAGATTTGTCATCTGTATCAAATCTCAGAAAGACAGAACGCTTAGGAAATGCCACCCTTCCCCTAGCTTAATTTATATGCTGTCACTGTTGATTGGTACCTTAAGCAGGGAAGAGCACAGTGAGAGTGGAAGACTAAGGGATGGAAGTACAAGGTCAGTTCAGTCCTCCACAAAGTTTGTCCTGATCTGGGAAAGGAGGGAAAGAAGAGAGCTGAGGAGGCTTGGTAACGTATTGCAGCTCCTAGATACTGCTTAGCAGCTCATGGCGCTCAAATAGTGACTTCCACGCTCTTCAAAAGGTCCCTCGTCTGGGTGTCTGGGCATCACACAATGCAGCCTAGATACCTGCTCCAGCAAAAAGAACCTAAAATAAGACCTCACCCAAATGTCATCAAAGGGAATCACTTGGGGTGAATTGGCCAGGTCACTTGCAGGGACACAGACACCTTGTGCAGGAAACGCACCTTTCCCTTCATCGCTGTGTGCTTTGGCTGCTCTGACAATGAAACCCTCTACGTGGGCAGCTGGGACTTTCTTCAACACATCCCCACCCAGGGGGCTGCACATTCAGAAAGATGTGTGTCACGTTGGGTCATGCATCTATAGGTAAACCTAAATGCAGCTAAGAGCTCCTGCAAACTGAACTTAACACAGGACATGATCCAAATGTTGTCTTTGTCTGGGTATTTCTTCCTTCATCTGCAATTTTTTTAGCTTTCTGTTAGAGGAGTCTCACTAAAATGGATGGGGTTTTCTTGCAGTACTGTTTATTACAGTCTTTTGCTATATGCGGGCTGTCTCTAGAGTATCACCATAGCGTGGAGACTCTGCGTGGTATATGGCTATATTGTATAACACACTGGTCTTCTCCTTGTTCTGTGGCTGGGCCCTGCAGAAACGCAGATATGGGTGGAAAGCCCTCAATTGTAATGTACATTTTTCTCCCTTGGTGCAGACCAGACTGGTTTTCCAGCATGCTTGAGTTATACATCATCCGTAGCCAGTCACACAATGACACTAAGCCTTTTCCAAGCAGAAATGAGGTTTAGACATACTTCTTTTTTAGTGAGAAGCAACTGGTTTTTTTGTATAAATTCCCATCTTTCAGCAAACACATCTGCCAGACACTAAAGTCTTCAGCTGCAAAATGGGACTCACTCACCTCTCAGGAATTTTCCTCCCCAATGGATGAGAAAATACAGTGTTGGCTCTGATAAGGGCAACATGGGCACGTTGGTGACATGAGTAGGTCAGGACCATGGTACTGTACCTAGGTGAGAACAGGATGCCAGTGGGACCTCTCTGTCCAGGTGATGCCAGGTACTGGTGTTCCCCACACAGAGGACTAAGGGTCAGGCCATTGAGTTCTGTGTGGCACATGAAGATGGAGGGGCAAAAATGGACCATAACACAGCACTGCAAACACGGGTCTGCCAGTAAGCATATGACAAGACTCACTTATTCAAAATCTCACATTCAGTGCCCAGGTCTGGACAGGTCTGGAGCTGTGGTAGCTTCTGGAGCATTATATTTTGCTTCTTCTCCCCTTCTGCGGGCTGAGATACCCAACCAGACTACATGCCATGAGCAATGGACTCTGTGATGTATTGTTTCCTTTTGCCAGTGACAACCACCAGTGAGTCTCACTCAGTACAGAGATGACAAAATCTCAAAAGCAGGAACCTTTGCCAAAATTCCGATTCCCCTGGAAATCTTTGTCTAAACCCACAATTTTTATTTTATTTGAAAAATTCCAAGGTAAGAAACAAACAAACAGACAAAATAAACCCAACCCTATATCTACTCCAGCTGAGTGGATTTAGGCACCTGTATTTTACTTTTGAGGTACTATAAGTGGTTTTGGATATGAGATGCCGTTGTTCAGTTCTGGGAAGCTACCCATGACACCCTCAGTTCTTATGGCCCAAATAATTCTTAGGGCTGATGCTCAGCATGCAGAGTACCAAGATATGCTAGAAACGTACCTTATTTCTTGAAATTCCTGGTATCTCCAGGAAATGAAAAAGAAATGGAAAGCCCTGCCCTGCTTATTTTTTTCCAAGCCATATCTGGTACTATTTTCTCTGTTACAACTCCTGCTGCAACATTTATGATCATGTCATAATGAGGATGAGTATTTATTACAGGCTAGCTGTACATCCTAATTTGGCTAGATATTGTCCCAGGAGATGGAGGACATTCCCACCATCCGGAAAATAACCCTTGGGGTGCTTGGCTTTGATTAGGACATGAGCTTTCTCCTATATCTCTTGAGCTTGCCCCTGGGAACCAGCCCATCCTGAGGGATAGGGAAGCGACAGAGCTCAGCGTTGGTGTTAGCTCTGGTTTTAGGGCACATAATTTGATAAGGTGAGTGCCCCATGTCCTGGCATGTGGTGTAGCTGTCGTGGTCCCTGCATCTCCACTTTTTTAACACTCTACTGTAACCTGTTATACACCCATCTAGAGAGATTAAATCATTTTGAGGCCTCATTGCAATTGGCACCGCTTGTAGGCTTTGTCCTGGAGAAATCACCCTAGATAGATGAGGCAATTACCTATTTCTTTTTTACCTCTGTGGACTGGGAGTTGGAGAAGAGCAAAGTGCCCAAGGTGGGACTAAAACTGATGCCCCTGTGCTTGATGGGTTAATGACTAAGTCAGCTCTCCTTATCTGGAGGCAGCTGGAAGAGAAAGCTACCTGTGCTTGCTCTTGGTGTAGGGTTTGGGCTGGATATGTCTTCGCACGTACCTGCTGAAGTGGCAGATGTCCTACAGCCCTGACAGCTACGACAGAGCTCAGTCTGCTCACAGCCATGGAGAATCCATTGTCTTGCACTGGGGATTTTGCTGTCATTCATCAAGTGATATCTCAGCTGTGACTACATGTCAGAGAAGTTTTACTGTGGGTGTTTTATCCCCTTACGACTTCCACCAGACACCTTGATTTACGGCTTCCAGCTCCCGGCCCAGATGGGTGATGCAGCCTGTGCAAGCTGGGGAAATGCTGCTGTGACACCCAGTAATCGGAAGGCAACAGGAACCGTCTGCTTTCCTTTTTCCCTGTGAGCATGGTGAGACAGAAGTGCCGGTCTGTAACAGGAGGAAAGAGGATTAACTCTGGGGACCAGCTCTCTGCCTGTGCATCAGCCAGCACGTATCCTACTACCCATCGTTGTCCTGTGCATGGGGTTACAGCAATTTTCCTTCGTGGGCTCTGGAAAAAGGCTCTGGCTCTCTTTGCTGACCCACATTCTCTATTTCACTGTCTTTTTCTCGCTTAGCCCTTCGGCAGAGAGGAGGAGGCAGGGAGTGCGTGACCTCGGCTCTGCCTCCTACGAGGGCTGCTTGGCAGGGCTTGGGCTGCGAGCGCAGGGGAAGAGACATCCCGTCTCTGAAGTGGCTTTCCCCTGGGGAGGCAGAAGCTGCGTTGATGTGGGCGCTGGCATGCCGGCACATCCGTGCGCCAAGGAGCGATGGGCCGGGGAGCGCAGCCCTGCCGCAGGCAACAGAAACCCTCTATCCATGGCTTTGCATATCCACAAGCCTGATCCAGCTCCCTCCCCTCCGGCTCTGGCACAGTCAGATCCACACATGCCTCCCTTGTCACGTTTCCTGGTGGATGCTGGCTCACGCAGGGGCTGGAGCGGGCTGCCAGGATGTGGCTGGCCAGGGCAGGGAGGGAAGGGGAGAGCACCCAAACCCACGGTCCTTGGGGGGGGCAGGTGGGAAAAAGCTGATGTTCAGCAAAAGGGTAGTGAGTATTAACCTCTCATCTGCCAGCACCCAAGGCACCAGCTATTCAATATGCATCTTTAAAACCACGAGGCATGGGTCAAGCCCTCGTCAGCGCCTCTGGGCACAGCCTGGCTCTGCCAATACGTCTGCATGGCTTGCTGCAAGCCAAAACAAATCAAAAGCCCAAAGCCCCTGCAGAGAGGCAGGGCAGACTAATTCAGCCTTCGAGTGATGCTTGCTCGGGTCCGGCGCTATGCTGAATGCATCTGCACAGACCTGCTCAGCCCAGAGCGTGGGCTGGACTTGCTGTGAGCTGCTTAGGCAACACTGTGGACCTCTGCCTGCAGGAGCTGGGTTCAGCTGTGCTCATATCACTCCTGAAGGAGCTCCTGAAGACCTTTTAAGACAGGGGCTAAGTCAGAGAGCAGCTGTGTAGGAACTGACATGAAAAATCAGATTTTATCAGTAATCAGTAAACGTGACATCAGATATTCAGGATATGAAGAGCAAGGGATTGATCATCATTAAAAATCCCTCTTCCTTTAGTTCCTTACCCAGAATCACATCCACACATCCCGGTGCAAGGTGTGAGGAGGTTTTTATTGGCATGTGTTCGGGCAATCTTATTATTCACGAATGACAGAGCAAGGCAAAGGGAGTGAGTTATGTTGGCCTTTGCAGACAAGTGGCAATAAAATAAGTTTATGGTACCGCCTCCTGCACCGTCACATATTTATGTCCCATATTTATCTTGCTTTCTTAGCTGTTTGTGCTTGCTTGTCTTGCAAGGCCATCCCGCCTCCGTTCCCCAAGACTAGCACAGGGCTGGATTCTGGTATCTCTGCTCATGCTGGGCAGTAGTGCCTCCACTCCAGCTCCCTGGAGACATCCAGGCTAAGGTCCCTCTTGGTATCACCCTTTGGGTGAGGGCCAACCCTACCTATATGTTGGCTTCTTCCAGGTTCAGGCCACGCGGCTCTGCAGGCCCTCACTGAGGTTGAGCCCAGCCTTTCTCAGGAGCCTGAGACACAACCTCAGACAACAAACTGCTGAGATCTTGAGCCACAACCGCCATAGCCCATAGGTACCTGCTCTGGTAAGCAAGGGACTTGCTCCTCGTTTCAAGCTTGCGTGTCTGAGAGGTTCCCCTTTCCCCCCCATCGCATTTGCAATGCCGCAATTTAACTTTTCGTGTATAACAAGAAGATGAGTATTGACAGGTGGCAGTTTTATGAGCAGCACTGTCTCCAGTTTCCCTGTGGATTAGTATTTGCTGATTGATTTTTTTTAATTGCCTGTGTTAAGAGCTCCCATTTTCATTGAATAAACCCATCACCTCTTCTCATACTCTTTGGGTTTGCAAGCAACCATGTTTGACTGCAGAAATCAGCCCCTTTGGGTTGCAAATTTATTAAGGACAAATTTATTCCAGGAAATTAATTTCTCCTCTGCCTTTGTTCACGTACTGTAGCTGTCTATGAGGTATCCTCCCCAGCATCTGGCTAACAGGTTCAAAAGTTGCTCGGTACGAGAACATATGTAGACATGTTTGCACGTTTGCCAATCACTTGTTGGGACTGGGCAAGGACATTTTGATATTTGGGATGAGAAGGTGTTTTCTTTCCCTTCTTCCAGGATGTCCTCTTGACATCTATGTTGACATCTCTCTCTCTCACTCCCTCTCTATCAAGGAAAGGAGTAGGAGCATTTTAGAGATGGGCCTCTTCCAATCTGCTAATGGGAAGCTAATGGGTGACTGCTAATCCCAATTGAGGCTGCTTAACCCCTGCAGAAAGCGAGGAGTGGGAATTTGTTCTGGCCTGGAAAAGAAAGGAGAAGGTTTGAGCTAAGGAGGAAAGGTGCTCATCCAGGAGGTCCAGAAGCCTTTCCACTTTGGAAACAAGGCTGGAAAGAAGTGTGTATAAGGCCAACTGTGTTGCAACTTGCAGACTGTACAACTGCATATTTGCATATCATGATGTCCCCATGGCCAAGGACAGCTTGTTTCCTCAGTATCTGACAATATCAGAGTTTTTGCATCACATAGAAGGTCCATCCCATGTCAAAGCTGGTCAGAGGGAAGAGGATTAAGCCCTGAGTGGAGAGGACCTGATTTTGTTGTCTTTAAAGGCAGTAATGAGATTTAGACTGCGTCCCCAGCCACAGAGCTCATATGCATGGTTTTCATTATAGATCCCAACTCTGCTTTTTCCCCATTTTTCTGTTCCCTGGTTGGCCTATGATGTGCAGACCCAATACAAAGAGATGAAAGCGTAGCCCTTGGTAACATCTGACAGCAGCACACGGTCCCCCATCTGTCCCCGGGAGTTAGAGGAACGTGATCTTTCCATTGTGCTCCAGCCCTGTCTGCAGGGCAGTGATTTGGCTTTACACATATGAATTACCTGTGGAAGGGCAGACATCTGTAAGATCCAAAGTAGAGGACACTAAATTATGATAAACAGAGCTTTCTATTTCACTTCATGAGCGTGTAGCGATAACTCCTCTCCAAGTTATCTGTACTTCCCTTTTCTGAGTTATTGACACATATTCCCTTTTGCTGCCAGCTTTGACGGCCGCTGCTAACTCAGCCAGCACCCATCTTTCAACCCTGAATAATCAAGTGACCAGGACAGCTAGCAGAAGGATGGTTTCCCTCTAGAGCACGATGGTCCTGACTGACATGCAAACACGTTCAAACACAATGAGGTTGAAAGGAGAGGGCCAGGTGGGCAAAATGCCTGTGCTGGTACACTATGATTTTAAACACACAATATTAAAGGCTAACAAAACTTCTACTGCAATAGTAATCCTATGCGACTCTCTGTTTCAGCCTTGCATGCTCAGTGTGGTTCTGCTCTGCCCGATCCATCTGCCTCCCTTTCCCAGCCCTCTGCTCCAACAGACAGGAGCAGGAGAGGCTGCAGGAGAGTTAAATTTCTCCTTTTCTTACCCTAAATGGTGGTGCTAAGGTGGTAAACTGAACAAAATTATGGAGTCCCAGTTCCTCAGCCTCCTATCAAGAGGGAAATCCCATGCCACCAGCAAGGAGAGCAGGGGTTTAGGAGCATTCAAGGTAGAGGCTGCCTCCCTCCGTCACGACAACCCATTCTAAGCCCTAAGTCTTGCTAATGTCTTCCGAAACGTTGACTGATATGCAGACAATTGGAAACATCATGATATTTCCCTCGTGTTGGTACTGTGGAAGGTGTGAAGGGTGTCACTAGATGCTTTGATACAATCTTGATCTTCCCTTGATGATGGCATCTCTCACACTTTGCACTCACGTCAGTCGGCTTCAGCAAATTCTCCCCTGAAAGACGTCACGGATGCACTCCGCAGGACTTGCCTACGCACAACAAGTGTTTATGTGTTTGCAGGATCTGAGTTAATATCTTACTTACCGAGTGCTCGGAGCACGAAACGCGGCGGTCACATCTAGGCAGCCTACCTGGATCTCTGGAAATCTTTTAGTGTAAAAATGAAACATGCTGATTTGGGGAGGGAGAAAGAAACACAAAAGGTCTTAAGATTTCACTGATTTCTCCTGAGACCCTTTTCTGTATACAAAGTGTTTCCTGCTCTGTTCTTGGAAGCATTACCCTTGGCTGGGCCTGGCCTTTAAAACATTACCAGCTGTATGCAAAATAGAGAGCAAAGTGCCAAAAAGCCCTGCAGGCTATTTACATTTGGCTGGAGCTTGCTGTGTTGGCCAAGCTACAGAGATACTTTGTTCATCAGCCTTGCAAGGAAAGCAGCTACTTCAAGCTGTTTGGTGCTGTTTGCACACAGAGTTACCATGGAAGTCCCCATGCCTTACAGCTTTACACACTCACATTTCCAGGGTATATGTTTCTGGGACCTGGTTTGTCTCCTCTCCCCTCTCATTTGGAGGGGATTGGTAGGAGATTTTGGGGTGAGGTCCTTTGGTAGGTGTTGGGTACAAACTGTTTTATGTCTATGGTGAAGGACTGTTTGGTGCTGTGTGGATCCTCTCTCAATGCAAGCAAAAGCAGGTGGAGCAATGGGAAACATGCCGGGTTGGTAAGATTGTTCTTCCCAGGGTGAATTTGGGGAAAGTAGCATGAAGCAAGTGGCAAATCCTGCAATGACAGGCATAAGAGTAACTGTTTTTTAAGGAGACTTTAGGGAAAAGGTAATAACCTTTGCAACATTTCTCGTTAAGAGCAGTTTGAATGCTTGGGCTACCAGCCCAACTAATAAGGATATGGATTTCTTAGTGTTCTTTTCTTCTATTGTTTGTTTACCTGTTGTATTAAAAACACTTCTTATAGCTGAAGGCTCGTCATTAATCACCTCTTGCAAACACCTCATAGGCAGACTGATTCATGGGCACGGCGTAGCTGGGTGCAAGGGCATAGCTGGAGGCCCTCTTCTCCTGGCTGGCTCTAGGTCTCCAGCTTAGGGCATTTTACATCTCTGCCCTGGCAGTCAGTGCTGGGGCAGACTAACAAATTTCTTCCTTGGCCTTGTACCAAGGCCCAGGATCATCTCATGGTCGTGGTGGGGTGGTTTGAATATGGTCTTCTGTACTGCAGGAAATCACATGCTCAGCAAGTGTTCAGAGGGACCACTCTGCTGAAGCGAGTGTAGACGTGTGGGCTTCACCAGCTGATGGTGAAACACTCATCCTCGTGCCTGAGGTCTGATCTCAGAGCCTGAGTGAGGTTGATGGGGACTTTTCCCACTCATTTTAGTGGAGCAAGGGCTTGATACTGAGAGGTGCTGCAGTTATGAGCAGATGGAGGGGAGTGAAGCTAAGCTCTGCAGGCTGGCCAAAGGTCTCCAAACCCATTTGGCTGGGGTAGAGCCTGGGCAATGCAGCTAAACCTGTGAAATAAAGTCTCTTCTGCTACTTCAGCTATCAAACATCCTCACTCAGGAGAAGAAAAGCTTGTGAAGCAAAACAGCAATGTGTCTGCTGTCTGTGCACTTGCTCTCTACCAAAGAGGGAGTCAGCCAAGCCTGGAGTTCATTCTCTCTTGGCCAATAGTTAATAATAACCCTGCAACAGCTTCTTTTTTTCATTGCAAATTAAGGGTGGATGAATGGCCTGTATAAAATTAGAAATCTCTTCCTGAAAGGCTGAGCTGAGTTTACAAAGTTATAGCTCCATGGATGTCCTGTCATAGCTGGGGAATCCCAGCTGCTCTCTGAAGGGGGAATAGACGGTAACAAAATGCATGCGTGTTGCGTGCTCTGTGTTAGAGGATCCTCCCCATCATGCTGGCTTCACACGATAGCAGCTTTGAGGAGGTTGGTGGGGCAATTCCTTATTTCGCCTTCCTTTACAGCTCAACTTTCCTCTGCCATAGAGGGCGAGTCCCCTATGGGGTGCTGAGGGGTATGGGCTGATGGGAGGTTTACTGGGGTTATATGATGGATGTGCATCAGGTGGGTCAGATCATAGGAGAGGAAAGGAGCATAGTCTCGGGTAGGACTTCTAGTGAGCCCCTTTAAGCATAATACCTAGGTACCTTCTGGATAGGACACTTCCTAGATGCAGGCACCCAGGCAGGAATTTGCTAGGGAGGCTGTCCCTCATCCCCTCTAGTACTATGCCTCTTCCCAGGGCCTTCTGCGTGACTTTCTGCTCCACCCTGGCCATCCATCCTTGAGGCAACACGATGAAGTGGTGCCCATGTTTTGAGGGAGCCTGGCCCTGATGCTGGTTTGTAAATGGAAACTGATTTTTTCTTGACTGTGAAACCCAAAGCCCTCAAGAGACTCACCCATGAGAGAGGCCATCTGCAAGGGTCAGTGAGGTTCGTTATGCTAAAACCCGCCTTTATTTCCATGTCTTTTGTGGGTAGAGGAGGTAAACGCACAACTGCATATGACTGAGCTGCTGTGACAGACCCGATGTCCCCTTCAGCACAGCCCATCGCTGTGTGCTCCTACATCGTCCCACCAGTGAGGCTGAATCTGTGAGCTCAAACTAACATGACACAAGATGGGCAAGAATTGGCAGTAGCTGCTTAAACCATGGTAATTCCCATTTGATGGTGTCCCCACAGTCTTAGTTAACATGGACTCTGAGCCATTGACTTATGTACATTATTTGGATTTTGCTGGCATCTAAAATGACCCAGAGGTCAGTAGAGATGATGTACACCAACTCAGTGTTAAGCCCAGCGCTTTCTGCATAGTATGAACATTTATGTCCCCTCTAGAAAGGCTGGAGAAAGCACAGGTTACTTTCCTAATGAGGTATTAAAAAAAAAAATCCCCAAACAAAACAATATGTGTTTGATAGCCTAGAAGATCTGTCTGTTGGTTTTAAAAGTCATTCTGGGCCCTTATATAACAGTGTAATTAGTTGATACTATAAACTTATTATGTACCTGCTGGAACACAACAGCTCCTTTGAAGCAATTTGGATCTATTGTGTAATTATATAATTAGGCCACATGCCATACTCGGGAGATTGTGCAAAGGGAGAAAGCTTTCCATTTCAAAGTAACCAAGAGCCTTGGTGGCTACAGGCATTTTTTTTTTTCTGCCGCCCTGCAATTTAGAAAATGCAGAACTCTTAAATACATCATTCTTCTTTAGCTGAGTTAAGCACCTCAGGAGTCTCCAAGGGGGTCTGCAATATATTGACAATAAAGAGATTTCCTTGGACAGTGCAGACTTGCTCTGCATGCTGTCAAATGTGATGGGATCTGGCACTTCCAGCTGCCATGGAAGGGAAACAGAAGTCAAATAACTGCTTAAGAGTGTGTTAAATAATCTGGTTGCATCAGGTTCAGGCTTTTTCACAGGCACTCCGGAATTATTACAGCTGGATGTTCCCTGCCCTCTTTTAAGAGCTTTTATGTGTCTTCCTCTTTGGGTGGATGTGACAGTCCCGGGTAGGACATGAGAAAAGGGCTGGTTATAACATCTCAGCATCCAGCGTCTTCTGTCTACTGGCAGTTCAGCGCTGTTTGATGTACCAGCTGCCGGCTGGCGCTGTGCAGGATACAGGCTCAGGAAGGAGGATTGCTGAGATGAAAGGAAGTTTGCTGGGATCTAGTGGTGGTGAAACACAAGAGGAGAGTCAACTGGTTCTTGGTCTTGGTGGCGAATCCTGATACATCTCCAAAATACGATGAGGACCTCCAGAGCTCAGAGACTGAGCCTGCACAGCCTGGGCTTGGGGTGGGATGTCCAGGTGTAGTCACTTATAAGGTAGGTACAACCTCTGCGTTGGATTTGTTCTCCCAGCAACCTTTATGTGGATGTTCGGCCCAGGGTGTGACTCCTATAAAATAGACACCAAAACAGAGCGAGTAAGCGAGGTGTACTTTACAGGAACCCATTTCCCCTATTGTAACTAGTGGGAGTCCTATGTGAAGTGTTCAGAAAGACAACCTCATCACAGATGTCTTTAATTAGGTGAAACCTATCCCACCCTGGTTTCCTACTCATCTGTTGTAGAAGACCCAGGTCCACCAGGATTTTCTCATTGAAATGAAACATAAACACAGCAGTCCTTCAGCTATTACAAATTTGTCCTCATCTCCAGAGCAACCTGGGCTTGCGGAATGATTGTGTTTCTTAGCTGGGATCTATACCAAACCGGTACACTTCTGGGTATATTAGACCTAGTTTGAGGCACATACTGATTTTGAGCAGGAGGTCCTGACCCACAATGCCCACCTTCAAGAAGAGTCTCAGATCAGGTGCAAAGGGTCAGTGGTTTGTAGTTCTCAGACTTTGAACTTGATGCTGTGAGATTTGTAGGCTTGTGATTGACTGGGACATAACCTGCTCCTGAAGCAGTGAAAAGGAACCCAAAGGAGTTAAGCCACAATGTGTCTTTGTGGAAGGATTTTGAGGATGTACTGCGACAGAGCCCAGGACTCCCTGGAAACCAAGCACTTGCCCTCAGTCCCTGCGTTTCAGGCCTGGTCCAAACTGTAAATCAAAGGGGTTGTTTCCCTTAACATCAGTGCTCTGGTGGGATGAGTCCTCTGTCTTGATGAGAGCTGCGAGACCAATGGTCATTCATCACAGCACAGAAATGTCATTTTTTAATGATCGGGCTTCCCTTTGGAGGCTGTGCTGGAGAGACTCCTTGACTGAACGTCTCTGAAGATGTGCTCCAAGGGAAGGTCTCTGGTGGCATAAGTCCTTATTTCTTCATTACCTGAGCTTTAGAGGAAGCAGGTCACTTTCTGCACAGTATTTTAAGAGTATATTTGCATATAGCTGCTATGGGTCAGATTTTGGTGCCAGTATAAATCCTGAACAAGTTCATTAAAGGCCGTGCATTAAACCATGCTATTTGTGAAGCCTAACCCTTCTGAACACAGAGCACAAAAGGACCATTGCTAGGGTCTTGCGAAACAACAAACAAATACAAAAATTCATCTGGGAGCATTAAGGAATATTTCAGCAAATTCTCCACATCCAAGATTAATTTTTCCTTATGAAAAGCTACATTTCTTTCCTTGCGCTTGAGCGCAATATTTTCTTTTAATAAAAGCTGTGCAAATTACTCATGTGAAGAAATCTGACCTGCCTAATAGACGGGAACATGACATGACATATATATACACATACATACACACCTACATATGTATACATAGAGACTCCAGAAAAAAGATGTTCGTAGGGAGATGATACAGCTGTTTTTTTTCCAACTCAACTTTTTCCCAGCCAGATTTACTGAAGGATTTTCCTCATTATCTCCTGCTGAACTGCCATGGCAAGAGGACCTTGAAGATGAAGTCAAGCATGATGTTTAACTATACGCATTTTGGAAGCCCTATTTAGTATTTTTAGTATTATTTTAAAAATCTAGAATTTTAGTATTTTAGTATTTTTAGTATCCTATTTTTAGTGTTATTCTTGAAGGTGTTACTAGGCTTTCTTCTGCCTCAGCAAGGAGAATCCTGCAAAGGAATAAGGGAGCTTGCAAACCTGTTAACCTGGGGTACAGAGAGGAAATGGAAAGCACAAATTTCCCAATGTACCTGATTCTCTGCCTGGTGCAGAAAATCTGGCCCAGCCCTAAGCAATGCCTGTGACATGCAGAGCATCTCCAAGCCACCTGAGGTCCACGCTGCAGGACATCCCTATAAGGAGACATAGGATGAAGCTACCAGAGATCTAAAAGTGTTGAAATCTGACTCTGAGACCACACAGGAAGGGAAAGTAAAGGTTAAAAAGGGTTAAAAAAAGTGAACACTGACAGTAGCAAAAAAATGACAAATTTGTGTTTTCCCCCCCCTTTTCAGAATCCCGAAATGGTGGTGTGACCATGCATTTCTGTGGAGGACGGATCACCCTGTGTGTGTGTGTGTGTTCGGGATTGGTACAGTCTATTTCACAAGGCACTGAACACTTTGACATTTTCATACCAATGGTGCTTCCTGCGAGTGCGAGGAAGAGGCAAGACTCACTCCCTGCAGCTCACAGCGGGCACCGAGGGATGTTCTACCTGCAGGATGGGTCTCCCTCCCGTGAGCAACCCCTGAGCTTTGAGATTCAACTGCAGCTTTCCTCTTTGTGGGAAAAATGTAAGAGACACAGACAAGGTTTTTCCTCCACCCAGCTACCTGCTTTCATGAAAAGCACAGGGCTGTCGCTGTGCTTGGGACCTCTTTCAGCTCACGTGGGCAAAGGGGACATAAAGGCACTGGAGAAAGGGTGTCTTAATGCGGGTATCATGGTAAGCATCCCACTTTTGTGGGAAGCTGCCTAAAAGGGCAGGTTTTTTTTTTTTTTTTTTTTTTTTTTTTTTTTAAAGAATAACTTCCTGCTCTTACCCCCGAGCCCGGACTTCTGCAAACCAATGGCCAGAGTCCCCTCATGATGTGCATGATGCCTTTGTGCTCTCCGGTGCCACCTGGGTGTTCGGATATGGTCCTCGGGAAGGGATTTTCCCCTCGCTGATGGGGATCCTCAGTTTCCCACTGCTTTTCCTCCTGCTCCATTGCCCTGATCAGCTGAGCCGGCGTTAAGACGCAGCTTGGCCAGGGTGCCCCTCTCGGCTGTGCTCCCCCCGCGGCAGGGGCGACCATCGGCTCTGCAGGGTCTGGCTGGGACCCAGCTGGAGGGTCAGAGAGCAGCTGGGGGCTCCCTCGGGACCCGTCTCTCTGCCGTGCCAAGCAAATCTCAGCTCAGCAGAGAAACTGGCCTGCGACACGGGCTTCGCAGCCCTCGTGCCAGCTGAAATACAGCCACTAAGCTGCTTGCTTCTTGTTTGCCCAACAACCCCCGCAAAGCTGGAGGATGCCATTAGGAAAGCTGAAAAATTGCAATGCTTCATCTTCTGCCCACTTCTGCTGTCAGCCTTAGTATCCAAGGAAGGGTACAAGTGCTTGGTTTCTATGGGGCTGGGCAGCGGACACAGGCTCCTTTGTGCTTAAACAGTGTGGAGATCATGGGATGGAGATTCTGTCTCTGGGCTGCTGAGGACCGTGCATCCTGCTGGTAGTGGTGCAGCCAGCTCACTGCTGTGTAGGGCAGGGGGGCTGGTGGGTGGCAGAAGCACGTGGATAACACGGTACTGCTCACCCAGAGAAGACACCCAGCCTGGTGTCCCGGCACGATGTTCCCAGGATGCAGGAGGATGCATGTGCTTGGATGTGGCTCCTGTATTAATAATAAATAATAATAATTATTATAAATTATTATCTCAGTCTTACTATTACTTACTATTACTTACTATTACTTACTATTACTGGTACTGGTACTGGTACTGGTACTGGTACTGGTACTATTACTATTACTATTACTATTACTGTTGGGATTGTGAGATCCCCTCTGAACCCCCTACCAATACAGGCTGAAGGCAGTTCCTTCCCCAGGAAATAATTGCTCTATAGTCAGACCGTAAGCCAGGAGGTGGGAAAACACAGGGTTAGAGTAGCTGCAGAGATGGCTATGGGATAGGCTTCCATCCAGAGATGGGAGGCTGTTCACTATCTACGGTCTAGTGCCCTCAGAAGGACTTTCCCTGCAGGGCTGTGGTTTAAATCTGTGTTGAGATAGAATATTATTGCAACTATTCCATATTTCTCCAAACTTCCAAACACCAGGGCTGGTTTTCATTTCTCTGCTGAATAGGTGCTTGGCTCCTCTGATCTTCTCTTGGGTGACGGTGGCTTGGTTTTATAGTCCGTCTTTCACCGGGATCAGTTCAGCAGCCCCTGTGCTGTTACACTAGCTGTGATCTCTCCATCTGTTTGAACCTGTTATTTCCTCGCGAGAACTTAGTTTTTGTTGCCTTAAAAGGAGACAGCCTTCACCACTGATACATCTTCTTCCCTTGCTCCTCACTGTAGTTTTCACCAACTGATGGCACATCTGTATTCCTAGGAAACTAAGCTGTCCTTAACATCTAATTTCTCTCTGTCTCTTGCGCTGCAGGCAGTGATGTATTGTCGCCAATTTATTGAAGAATTAGCTAGGGATAAGGATCTGTGTACACTTTATACTTTACTTCCCAACACCCACCATTAATAATGAGCATGTCCTTTATGACCTAAGTCTTGTTTTAAGTGAATGCAAAGTATTGGCTCTTTTCTTGATGATCCATAGCCCTCGCTGCCACACATTGCTACCTGGAACGTTTCCAAGTGTTTTGGAGCAACGCGCTGGAATACATCACAAATGAACCAGTTTTGCTTGTCTAAGTTTTGTCTCTGGGGATTTGGGAGGGACGGCAGGGGAGGAGAGGGATGAATATTTATTAGCTTTTAATCAAAGAAAGTGCTCTCTGTAACCAGACAGGCTACTGTCTGCGTCTGATCGAAGAGAGACATCAAGGTCCCCGGTTCTTTGCTGTGCTGCAGCGTGTGCCCCTCCCAGCTGTGCAAATGGGTTGCAAAGCGTTCCAAGAAGGGTCTGTCTCTGCTTGGATTTCCCTCCATCCAGGTTTTTCCTGGCCACATCCACCCAGGGTTCACCTGGAGGAAGCGGTGGCTGAATGAGTGGAGATCAACGGCAAAGTGCGTGTGCAATGACCCTGAGAGACGACGTGTGGTTTGGATAAGTTTGCATGTATTCAGGTGATTTGTACATGGACTGTGCATTTGGGGTGTCCTGGATAACCCCTCTGAACCCTGGATATCCTGAGTAGGGAAAAGGAACAACAGCCTGGTCTAGTGGGAGGTGTCCCTGCCCATGGCGGGGGGTTGGAACTAGATGATCTTTAAGGTTCCTTCCAACCCACACCGTTCTAAGATTCTGTGATTCTATGAACCTGTCTCAAGCAGAAAGGAGAGCAGACAAGACATATAAAGCAGCAGAGACATGGAACTGTGTTGCAGAGCTCTGTAGCCTGAGCCAGGAAGCAGGGAAGCTGCTGAGTGCTTTATGGAAGCCATTGCCATCCTTGGTCCTGCTCCGCACAGCGTGTGGCAGCCCCTGGTCCCGTAGGCTTGGCATGGTGGGAGATGCCTGCTGGGAGCGCGATGCGCAGCTGGTGGGGACGCTCCATCCCTTTTCGTTGCAGCACATCAGGATAAAGGGTATACATTCTGCTGCCCCGTGACATGGGGACTGCATGCGACCTGCGAATTCCTGGGCATCAGGTGGGACTCCAATGCCTGGTTGTGCCTTGGGTGTGCCCACTTCAAGAACTCTATGTCGTGAGAGGACAGGGGCCAACGGGGAGCTCAAAATCTCTAAGGCAATGTTCATAATACCACGCTAACCCAGGCGCCAGCCGTGCACCCATTCACAATGGTCTATACTGTTAAATTGTCATCACACTCCTTGGCATGGCTTCATCCTCTCTCAGATAGCGCCTGGGGGCTCTGAAGAGCTGGCGTGGGGCAGGGACCAGTCCCAGCTGTCAGCATGGCTGAGGCCACCCTGCTTAATGTTTGGAGGGGAAGAGAAGAGGGTTTGGTTTATAGGCCCGTGTCGTGCCATCCGGCCACACAACTTGCCCTCTTTCTTTTACCAGTAGAGACATAGCCTCCTTGTTCAGCAAAATCCTACCCGTTCCCCTCCTGACTGCAAAACCAAAGGAGTCACATATCCCACCCTCTTAGAAATACAGCTCCCCAGCTGAAGGGACATCTGGTAGGAGCCCTGCTTTTGGGTTAGCGAGAGAAAAAATGCGAACAAACCGTCCTGAGGGGGTCAAATGATCTCCAGCCAAGGCTAGGTCACCTCAGAGCTGTTTGGGGATGAATTTTACCCTACAAGTCCACTGCAGGACCAGGGTCTTGGACATGTGCTGTTTCTCTATGCCAAATGGCTCAGGGTGCCTGGGGGGCTCCCATGATGCTGCTGTGGAGCTGCATCTTGCAGCTCTCCAGGGAGAGGGGGAATGACACACCAATACCCCTGTGTTACAGACCGGGAGCTGAGGGGTTAAGTGACTGGAAACCTTTGGCACATCAGAGAACAAAGCCCAGCTCTCCCGAATCCCAGGGCAGGCATTAGCCAGAGATTTCTCTTACTTCTCAGCTGGGGTCCCAGCACATGAACCGATGCAGGACCACAGCTTTGACTTTGCAGGGTGACACAGATGTGGGCTGAGGGTTCTCTCTGCAGCAGGAGGTCCTGGGGGTGGGAAGGGATCACGTGTGCCCTGAATACAAAAAAGGTTAATATTTTTCTTATTTCCCAAAGCACAAATCTGTTAGCACTCCCTCTTTCCTCTAGGAAGTGTCCATGCTGGAATTAAGTCCTTCTCCTGTCCAGAGTGGACCAGGGATACCGATATGGCAAAGCAACGTCCAGCTTGTACCCAAATTGTGAACATCTGATATAAACAAAGCCATGCTTCTCTTTAAAAACCAGCTGCACAAAACAGACCAGGCACTTCAGTGACGATTAGTGTAGCACAGCAGCACTGTCCCTGAACACTAACTCCTCTGGGCTTGCGTCAGGACACGCATAGGGCTGCAGATGTTCTGCACAGACCAGGAGTGTGACAAGAGCGTCATTGCAGAGCTGAGAATGGCAGGATCAGACGTCTTGAGAGTGATCACAGGGCAGCAATAATGCAGTGTCCAGATCTGTGCTTTACATCAGAGCATGTTGCAGGATTGTACCCAAATCCGTCGTCTGTGACAGGGTAGAGGGAAACCGCATCCTTGCCATTATGATGGCAATATCAAAGCAAATTCATAATTACTGCTACACAGTAAAAATTAAAGCAAAACTTTCAGTAGGCTTGTCTTGTGAGGATGGAACATGGTGAAGCTGCTGTTTGGGATAAAGGCCTGGCAGTAGGCAGTGTGTGGGGTGGTGCTGGGAGATGCTGGAAGGGACATCTGGCTTCTCTTCAGACAGCCCAAACAAATGACCGGGGACTGCGAGCACGGGCCCATCAACGCCTTGCAGGAGACAGAGTCAAGCTCCTAAAGCACCAAGGGCAGGCCCCGTGACCCTCACAACCCTCCTCTTGTCAGCCCAGCCTAGGGATACGCCAGAGCCTTGCTGTCTTCATGGCTATTCGAGTATCTCCTGTGTATAGCTATGCCAGACAGTCCCCTTCCCCACAGCCTGGTGCTCACTGGCATTTCAGTCCTGCCTCAGCCTTCTCCTCCTGCCTTTTCCCACTGTTGTTGTTCCTTAAAACAGCCCGTCTCCATGACGCCTTCTGCAGGGCCGCACCGCGGCTCATCCATCTCCTGCCAGCACCGCTGTCTGACAGCTCTGGCTAAACGGCAGCTTCCAGCCTCCTAACAAGGTCAGAGGGAATGAGAGTTTTCTGGATCATGGAAAAATAGCAGACCCTCCTGCCCTACAGCCATCCTTTTCTCTCCTCTCCTCTCTCCCCTTTTGCTTTTCCAGGGGGACTCAGGGGCTCTTTGCTGTGCTGCCAAGAGCCTGATGCAGCAGAGAAATGGAAAAAGTCCGGGTGTTCACATGAACCGATGCCACTTTTTGCAATTTCACAAACAAAGCGAGACCCAAAGTTTCCCAAGGAAGAGCTTCTGCCTTTTAAGTTTCGGGATCTGTTGGGAAGCCACAAGGCCAATGCCATCAGTGGGGGGTATTTACTGGATCGCTCCTTCCATCATCACAGCTTATGCAGCATCCAGCTCCGACAGACAGACGTTGCACCTTCCCACGCGGGTTTTCTTCAATCTCCAGGACTCCTGGCTTTGTGTTGGGATTTCTGGAGCTCAGGGTTTGGGAGGAAGCGGCACGGGCACGGCAGTATTGGTGACACAGGACGTGTCACCTGCCAGATGCCCTGTGGTGAGGAGATGGCTCTTTTGGGAGCCTGTCCCTGGGGAGGCTGGGCTTTCGCAGAGGTGTGGTGTGTCATCCCCCTGGGACCGGTGCCAGCTCCCCCGTCTCAGCAAAGACCTTTGATGCCTGCTCGAGATAATCAGCCATTTAGGAGCCCTTATCTCACCAAAAGGCTTCTCCCTCCCATTTTATCGGAGGACTGAAGCTCAGGTGTGAAATGTCAGACGCGAGTGCAAAGCAGTTCGAGGAGGTGTTGTAAAACAGGCTGGATTTTTGCTGTTGCATTTCCTTTATGCGTCCTCTGGTGTATTGGTGTGGCTCAGGGGGCTTTTGTGGCCTCCCAGGCTCTGCCTTATTTCCTAAACGCTTAACTGTGTTCTCTGGACCTGCTTGATAAGGTTGTTCTGACTTCCAAATGCTTCAGCCAAAAACTTTTCCTGAATAAATATAAGCTTTCCTTGGCAGTCCCTTGAGAAAAAAAAAAAAGAAAGAAGTATATTTTGATACAGTGTTTTGACTTACTGTATTTTTTAAGAGGATAATTTGGACTGGGGTGAATTGTTGATGCAAAATGCCTGAGAATAAGCCCATGTGAATGCTGCAGAATGCTTCGTGCCTCAGAGAATGATGGTCCCTCTCAGTGACCCACAGACAGCAGCGCATCCTCTGCCTGTGTAGGGCCGAATGACGTTGGAAATGCAAGGCGTGCATAGATAGCAGGACGTTAATCTTGTACAGAGGATTTGCAAACACATCCCCATGGCGAAGAACAGGCATCGGGTCAAGCAGGGAAGGAGGGAGGCAGGACAGAGCCAGAGCAGAATAATACCTCCCTCTACCATCTGAGACTCCTCTGCAGACAGGCTGATGTTAGTCCAACACAAGCACACACAGGACAGCGCTGGGCAGCCCAAAAAGGAGCTTTTCTGTGGCCTGACCACCAGCATTTCATCACTTGTCATCTACCCCAGTGCGAGGGCTCACGCTGCGGCGCTGGCACAGCAGCCGTGGTGGTAGCCACAGCAGGGAAATGTTAATGAAAATCATATATCATAGGCAGGGCAGGACTCGAGGTAGATAGATGAGGGCACTGCGAGAGAGATCGCGCTTGTAAGTGTGGGAGCTGCCGGGTGAAACATTGGCAAGAAGCCTTGTTTTCGCTGCAAGGCTCTTGTCCTCGCAGCCCCCACCTGGATGGAGGTAACGGGGCTTCGCAGCAGAAGGGTTTGGTGGTGGTGGGTCTAGGCATGGACAGTCTGCTGTTTCCCAGCTGAAGGTCTGGGAAAAGGCTGCATCCTTATGCGTCCTTACACAGGGGCACGGCTCATGCATGAAAGATTTGGCTTCCAGTTCTCTGCATTCGTCATCCCCCCCACGCAATAAATTGGTCACTTTGGTGGAAATGTAAATGTAGCCATGGGGTGTGCTGAGATCTACGTGAGGGACGGTGCCAGCAAGAGGCCTCGGTTTTCAGCTGGAAGGGGAATGGCGGAGACCTCAGAGACAGAGCCATACACCATAGCCCATGGCTTTCCCTGGACGCTGTGTGGTGGGATGGTTTCCTCCGTTAGTGGTGAACGGACCTGAGTCCAAGGTGACTGATCTCTTTTGCAACACTGAACCCTCCCTGAAGGAGTGTCAAGACATTGTGCGCATCATCTGGAGGTACTCAGACACCCTTTATTCAGCAAAATTGAGGTGGTCTTTCATACCTGTGGGGCCATACCTGCTTTTGTTCCATCAGCTCTGCACCTCGGTGTTGCTTGGTGTCTTTCAGCAGCAGAGAGGTCCTGCAGCCTCTGCAGCCCATATGTGCTTCTGGATGGACCCTGCTGGCTCTGCAGCCTCCCAGACTGAGGTGCAAAAGGCCAAGGGGACCCTGCCCCATTATCCAGCACAGTTCTTGTGGTCGAAACCATAAAGACTAAGCCTTGCCAGCTCCAACACAAAAGGCTCAGCAGGATGCTAATACCTCAGCAGATCTTATCCATAGGGAAAACACTCCTCACCTCCCAGGCTACGCGATCTGCATCTGAAGGCTCCCAGGCTCCTCACCCAGAAATGTCTGTGTTTTCATTGCAACCTTGCAATAGCTTTGGGGAGGAAAGTTAATAAAGAGGCTTTTTTTTTTTTTTTTGTCTTTGTCCTTTTGTTCTGACAAGCAGTTGTAGTTTCCTGAACTCGAAGGGGCTTTACAGGTAAAATGAGAATTTCCTTAGAAAATGTCATCTTTGGTAGAAATGTTTTAGTACTTTTGAAAACAACAAGCTTAAAAACATAGGGTTTTTCCCTTCTCTCTCCTCCCTGCTTTCTTCCAAAAACAGGTGGGCAGGAGGGGGAGGAAGATGGAACATTTTCTGTTCTAATTTTCTCACCAAAAAAAAAAAAAAAAAAAAGAGAAAAAATTAACATATTGCCAAGAAAAAAGCTATTTTTTTTTTATTTTGTTCGGATTTTTTCCATGGAAAAAGACAATCTTTTTTAAACCAGCTTCAGTTGCTGTTATTCTATAATTATACCCCAAAGTCTGGGAACTAGGGCAGAGGAGGCAGCGAGCAGGGAGCACACTACAGTGCAGAAAACGCATATAATGAGCGCGTTGCGGGACTTTGCAACTGTCCTGTCTTGGCCATATGGTACACGGGGCTTGTTCCAGGGCAGCACTGTTTCTTTTTTTTTTAAAATATCCATCAAGTTTTCTGCTATTTTGCTGGAAGATGTAAAGAAAGGAGGGGGAGGGAATCATACAGCTGCCATTAGGATGAACTATCTAATTAGACTGTGCAAAAACGCTTGCCTCCTGAAGGGAGAATGAATTAAATGACCTGCGGCGGAGGGTGATTCATTTATGCTTTGCTCTTGCATTTCCTCTCTCGTGACATGAATCATTTGGCCACCAGCACGTGCAGGGAGGAGGGCAGAGCTCGGCCACCAGCCCGTGGGACCAGTTTGCAGGACTTGGACCTAAAGCTCCATAAGCAACCATCCAGGTTCGCTCTCCTTTAGCAAGCAAGATGTTCCTGCGGGCTTCACATCTCGTGGAGGCTTACCATGGCTTTTTGCCTTGTGGAGGGAATATCACATATCTCACGAGGCACCACCTCTGATTGAAACATCTCCAGAGCATTTTGCGTCTCTCACCCAGGAGGGTTCTCTGCTGGTTGCTGGTACCTCCGGGCTTGTGCTGCAGGTGCAGAGATGGAGTCTAACTCCTCTCGCTGCCCACCCACGCTCACAAAGCTGGTAGCAATTAAATAACTTAAGGACTAGTAGTCAAATGGCCAAAATTGCCCTATGGGTTTTGAAGTTCTTCGAAAAGTCAGGACTAAGATGTGTACAGACAGACACTACAGTAACAAAAGCCTCGTTCACCTGGGAAACCAGGCTAAAACACTTCCTAATGCTGGAAGGAAACCTCCACAAATGTCTTGGAGATAGCTTTAATGCAGGGTTACTGAGCCATGACTTCCCAGGGTAGAAATTACAAGCCAAATTGTCATTGGTGCCTCCACCGCGTAAGGTTGGAGGTAGGAGCAGAGGGGTGCCCTGGGCTCTTTGCAGCATTCAGACCTTTCCCTGGAGCTGTGGGTGCGTGACCAGGCAGAAGAGGTGGTTGAAATGTCCAGGTCATTCTTCCAAATGCAGACAATCTCTGGACCACAGGTTTTGACTCACAGAAAAAAACCCAACCTGCTTCCTCGCCAAGGCTGGGGTGAGCATCAACCACCCCTGCAAACACGTCTGCGTGGAAATGGGTGCTCTAACCCTGCATGAATCACACCAGGCGTAATGGGAACATTTTAATCTCCTTCTAGTGAGAAAATTAATTGCTCACTGGAGGAGGGTACAGTTTAAAAGGGAAAGTCAAGGTCCTTTGCTGTCTGCTGAGGCTGAGTCTCTCTTGTACCGTTTCAAACCAGGATTCTGGTAAGGATGGCTGGGTGGGGAGTGACTCTGCTCATGTGGTAGACTTGGGCAGAAAATCTTAGCATCACCTTTTAGGATACCCAAACCACGACAGAAACAACAAAGGTCAGTGCCTTAGAAATCTTCATCTGTCCTCTCTCCTTCCTGCTGTGGAAGTGCAAACCTGCAATCATTGGCTTGACCAGGCCACGCTTGGAGTCCTGCTCAAACTTGTCTCAGCTCCTCTCCTTTTGCTGAAAAAAATTTTCTGTTTATAGATGTTGCTGTTTCTGAGAAGAACCTGTTCTGCTGGTGTGCGGTGCCTGCAGCTTGGGCCATCATGTTAAAACCAAGCTGGTCTTCTACCAAGACTCTCCTCACAGCCTTGACTAGCTGCCTTTATATCACAGGAAAAAAAAAAAAAACCAAACAAAAAACTTAGGAAAGACACGGGGATGCAATTGATAGCAAAGACACAGTCTGCCAGGGGAGAAATTTGAAATATCTCACCACCAGAGATGGACAAAAAATGCTGTTGTGTCTTTTGTGAACTTTCCTTTGTTGTTGAAAAAATATCTATGGCAGACAAAATGACAAATGTCTGAAATATTCATCTGCCTGTTTCTACATCTTCTAATTCAAACTTCTGAATGGATTGCTCTAAGGCAGCAAGGGCAAAATTCCCCATTCTTTAAGGGAATTTGTCCTCTTCCCTCTCATCTCTGGGAAAACTCCCGGACAGCTGGGCAAAACAGGGTTGTTTGTCCACGTTCCCACTGAAGCTCCTCCAGTTTGCATAAGATATTTTATTATCTGTGGGAGCATGGACACTGGCCTGGACAGCTATGAAGGGTGCTCAACTGCTGGGCTCCATTTCACTGGCCAGAGGCACATTTTGGAGCTACAGAAGGGTAAGCGCTTCCCTCACCATGGCAATGAGCCCAGCTGAGAGGCTGAAGTTTTGGGGTCACCAACGGCAGTTCCCAGGTACGTCTTAAAGGGATTTCTTATTTGTTAAGAGCCTTCCCGATTTCATACTGATATTTCCATTTCTGTTGTAAAAGAAGTGTGAGTTCAGCCCCAGGGTACAAGGAATGAGAGTGGACTTCAGGCTTTGACCTGCAGGCAATGGTGGCACCAGGTGAGTGATGGGGATGGTAACTCGGGGAGGCAGATGGCAGACAACCACCCCGTATCTGCCCACCTCCAACCTGCCTGGCTCAAACCAGACAGCGGTTAAGTGCTCCAGATGGGGCCCTGCTAGCGTAATGGGCTCAGCTCGGCCGGCTTCAGCCTGCCCCTTTCTTCGAACTCAACCGACCTTACCAAACAGCCATCGCTTCCTTTGAACATCAAAGGTCTTCATTAAAACCTGTCAACCGCAGGGGCCGTGCGTCCCTGTCAAGCGTCGATGTATAACAACGAACACCGGGGGATCCCCAGCCTGCGGTGGGAGATCAGCCTGGTTTCGGTGGCGGGGGGGCAACTATTCATATCATGCTGCTTCCAATTTAGGATGTGCTCTTGGAGTAGGCGAGGTGGAAGGGGAGCTCGTACCAAGCCTGCGAGGCAGGTGCTGCAGCTGCCTGGCAAAAGGGAGCTGCTGGGTGAAACAGCCCCCATGTCTGAAAAGGCAGCCTTTGCCCCCTAGCCTGGTGGCATGTCCCCAGATGGGGAAGGGGTCTCCAGCCTTTGTCAGCTCTGCTTAGATCAGTCATGTCTCATTGGGTCCTCTGATGGATGGAAACAGGCATGACCCATCGCAACAGCTCCCCATCAGCCCGGGGGTGCATCTGCAGAGATTTTGTTTCAGGAGGTCACGTGCTGAGGTCTCTCATGCACTGAGATGCAGGGTGTTTGTCTTCCTCTCAGGAAGGCTCCCCAGATAATGTGGGACATTTCCCAGGCAGCTGGTTGCCACAGCAGCTTGCACAGAGCACTGGGTGAAGGAACAGTGGCAGCACCATCCCTCCCTCTCCTTGCCTGTGTTTCAGGACCACCTGCAAACACCATTATAGGTGCTATCATGGAGCTTCGTTCTCTGCATGTTTGTGTATGCAGGAAGAAAGGTGGGCAAGGGCTGAAAACTTCTCCTGGAGCTGCTGGAGGCACTGTGAAGATCCAGCCTAGGAGCTCTGCAGCGCTGGTGGGCAGCTCAAGACATGTCTACTGAAAACTCCACAGCTGTTTTCCTTCTTTCAGCTGGTGTCTACAAACAGCATGTGGCATGGTGGACCTTTCCAGGTCCTGTTCACAAGGTCGGTTCCTGTAGAAGCTGCTATCTCCAGGACTGTGGCAGGGGTGGTTGGCACTGGCTGCAAGGATGGAGAAGGTCTTGAGCAGTTTAAGGACAGTCCCTACTCAGGGACGTATCACCTACTTAGCAGTGGGCTCTGCTTGCATGGGGACAGCTGGGTATGGTATCTGGATTGTTGTATTCTGAGATGAATCCAAAGATGGGTTTTTCCACTTCTATGTTTAATCAAGAAAGATGCATTCTTCATGTAACATGTTGCCTCCATGCACACACACTCTTTGCAACAGGTCTGCAGTGCCAGATGCTGATTTAGACACATGTGCAGGAGAATCCTGCCCTTAATGCAGGTGTCTTTTTTTTCTCCCTTGCTGGAGGAAACACTTTCGACTACGAGGCAAGTAATGTACCATGTTACAGCCACAATAATGTTTAATGGTTGTGTCCTGTGGCTGAGGTTAATGACTAGTTAGGGAAGCTTTTACACTGAGGAATAAAAAATATAAAATAAAGCTGGAGAGGAGCAGGAAAGAGCATAATGACTGTTGCTGGCAGTTGTGGACCAAGACCCTCAGTCCCAAGGAGGTGGAAGTTGTAAAAGCCAACCCAACAGGCTCGTTTTGGGGCTTTGACTCTGCTAAATCTTTGGGAGGGTGGAGCTGTGTGCTGGGACCCTGCTGTGGGTGGGTGAGCATCTTTTCCTGGAGACAGCCCTGCATGTATTTGGTATCCCATGGGCACATACAGGGCTCTTGCAACCACACATTGAGCCTGAGCTCAAGCCACCCCAAAGGCCACACAGCGATGCTAACCCAGCCACACTTGGTAGGTCGTGCCCCCCTTATGCATCTTCAGCAAGGCTCGGTGAACTCAGGTCTCCTTGTGAATGGCCACGCAAGCTTAGCTGAAATGTTCCTCTGTGTCTGTGATCACTGATGCCGGGCCCCACAGGCAGACCCTCTTTGCTCAGGCAGCTGGCTCCAGACCAGCCCTGCACCAGGCTGTTTTTGTAAAGACTCATCCTTTCTGCAGTCCCCTTTCCCAGCTGAAGTGTCAGCATTTTGTAATGACTCCATTTGTCTTTCTGTTGGTTGCATGCCTGTCTTCCTCTTCTCCCTTTTTTTCCAGTCGTTACTAAAGTTTCCCTCCCCCACTTCCTTTCTTTTTAATGATTTGAGCATAAAAAAGGGCCCCGCTGTGCCCATAAGAGTAATGAGAGCCAAGGGAGACGCAGGGCTGGTCTGTGAACCCAGGTCTCTCCTTTCCCAAGCTCGGAGCTGTGCTTGGTGTGCCAGCTGTGGGGCACTACTCTCTCAGCTGCTGCCAGATGTGACAACCCCTTCATCACTGCCTGCTCAGCCATGGCAGGCACAGGACTGGTCCCCAGAGTGGGAGGGAAGGGCTGGGAAAAGGACAAGCCACCTCTGATCTTTTGTGGGCTGGCTGGTTGGGGACAGCAGATGTGCAGACAGGCTCCAGAGGCAGGTCCAAGCCAAGGTGGGCATCCCCAGCTGTGCTGGGTACAGTGGTGTGTCATCATGGTGTTGGGTGTAGAGCTACTCCAGGTATTGCAGGATGTGCCTGATAAGCTTGGGAGAGCTTTTAGGACCCACAACCATCCCTTTAACTTTAGTTTATAGGAGAGATCTGGATATCCACCCCAAATATCTTCTCCACCATGGCTGGCTGTCACTGCTATTTGAAGCCCGCTTGCTTGTCACTAGGAGGTACACCTCTAGACTCTGGTCATGCATCTGTTGACTCCTTCTACTATCTACATTGCATATTTAGTAAGGTTTCAGTAGAGAATCACGGAACTGTAGGGGTTGGAAGGGACCTTCGGAGATCATCCGGTCCAACCCCCTTGCCAGAGTAGGTTCACCTAGAGAAGGTTGCACAGGAACGCATCTAGGCAGGTTTTGAATGTCTCCAGAGAAGGAGGCTCAATAACCTCTTGGACAGCCTGTTCCAGTGCTCTGGCACCCTCAAAATAAAGAAGGTTTTCCTTATGTTGAGATGGAATTTCTTGTGTTCCAACTTGTGCCCATTGCCCCTTGTCCTGTAACCAGGCACCACTGAAAAGAGTCTGGCCCTATCCTCTTGACACCCATCCTTTAGATATTGATAAACATTGATGATGTGCCCTCTCAGCCTTCTCTTCTCCAGGCTGAACATACTCAGGTCTCTCAGCCTTTCCTCATAAGAGAGTACCTTAGCTCCGAAGATCCCTCATTTCAGCCAAGGTAGGAGTGCAAATGTCTCTTGGGGGTGAAAAGAGGGAGTCCAAAGCCTTTGTGATCCAAATGTTAGCAGTTGTGCCAGGTCTTGGGCATAATATAACTTTCAGGGCCAAGCAGGAACTCAGACCTCATGCAGACCCACAATATGTTTGAGGTGTCCCAGAGAGACTGCACTGCCTGCAAGGAGACCCTGACCTGCCTGCAGTGGGTGATGGAGGCCAGGTAGGGTATTTTGGGGCATCTCTATAGCAGCAGACACTGGGGGACGGCAGCACTGCCTGAACTCCTCTGGAGGTAAGGCTGCAAGCTTGGTTGCCAATGCTCGTCCTTGGAACCTGCAGCAAGGCAGCCAGAGTGGAGCAGAGGTTTGTGGCTCCAGCTCTCTCTCTCTTCCTCCTTCTATAAGGGGGAAGCAAGACAAGACCCAGACGAAGGAGGAGATGAGGCTTGTCCCCCTGTGAAATGACCCAGCTCTCAGGTGTACATTGCCCAGCTGTCGGGGTTTCACAGGCTGGGAGATAAAAGCCAGAAGACCTGATACTCTGAAGGAGAAGGGTACCAAGGCTGGAAACCATGGTGGCTCATGCTTTTCCTTTGCTGCTGGGTCCCTGAGCAGCAATGAAGCCTGAAGTGCTTCAGTCAAGATGTGGAGGTACTGGTGCTTTCTACAGAGCAGTTCCAGGGAGCAATGGGAGACAGATCACGTTCTGGAGAAGGCTTCCTTGCTGCCTGGCCTCTCACACCGCATCCCCTGCGAGATGCAGAAGGGTTAGGAATTGGGGCTGGTTGAGACCCTCCATTCATGGCACTTGTCTGGCCTGACCCCTTTGCAATGCTCCACAAAGCCCTGCTGAGGGCCAGGCATGAGCCTGACCCTGGCAAGACGCTAATACCTTGCAGGCACTGAGAAAGGAGGACAGGCTTTGAGTGTGTGAGGTCCTGGCCAGGTAACCAGTGTTCTGCACCCTGTCACAGAGGCTCTGAATCAGCGTCCATCCCTGCTGCAGGTGCCCAGGTGACGACGTGTGACTCACCAGTCAAGCGCACACCGCCCTGCTCACTGGTGCCTTTGATGTTGTCCCACGAGGGCAACCAGCCCAGGGTTAGCAGAACAAACAACATCAAACCTAAACATGTGCTACGACCACTACTCCCTGCCTTAGCCTCTGAGCCTCTCCTGAAAGTCACCTGAAAGTTAAAACCTCTTTCTTCAGATATAGCACCTCATCCAGGAGTGTCAGAACTGAGCTGAACTAGCCCTCATGCGTCCAGACTATGGTCAAGATGCCTTGACTTTTCCGGTGCACTGTTTATCTCAAGCTAAAATACAAAACTTGGAGGGAAAAAAACCCCACTCTCAAAGCATGACATACAGCCTCATCTACTTTCTATAAGGCTTTTGTGTGATGAGCCTCAAAGGGAGGAATTAGGGACTAGATAAGGCTGCCTTGCTGGCATTCAGAGAGCAGAGCCATTTCATTACTGCTCCCTTCTTACTGTGGCTTCTTGACCCTCTTTGGGATGTATTTATTGCTGCCGGTTGTAACTTGGACACACATTGTGTAGTCTGCAGGATAAAAATAGCTGCAGTGCCTATTTCTGTCGGAGTAGAGCGCACCAAACCTTTGTTTACCAGTTGCCTTTGCTTTAAATATAGCAGGAGGCTGAGTGCTCGAAAGCAGAGGGAAGCTGTGTGACGTTAAATCCACCCGGCTAATTTTAGATCGCTCTCTGCACAACGCTGCTGGCGGAGAGGTGGATGGAGATGTGCGGGTCCACAAAGGTATCTCTTTGGAGGAAGAAGGGGCTGATACAGGGCGTGCTGTTACTAAAGCTGTCACCTTTGGTAGTCTCTGCCTGGACAAAGCGAGTGTCCCAAAGCTGCCATTTGCCTTTAGGAATGACATTCAAAACCCAGCATCATCCCCATCCCCTAAATGGGGTGGTGGGAGGGTGTGCTGCAGGGTACAGAGGTCCTTGTTTTGTCAGATGGTGTGGTTATAGCGTGAGCTTTCAGAGAGCAGTGGGAAGGGAGTGTTCCTCTCTTTTTTCAATCCCCAGCTCCTGGAGTCTTGAGATTTTGGAGGACTATCAGCTTGCTTGTTTTTTGTAATGCATATTTTAAGAAAATTCACAGCCTTGAGGTCTGTGGGAAAAGTTTGGAAATATGACTCTGAAGGTTTAGAAATCAGATGCAAAAGAAGGAATCAAATACAAATCTCACTATGTTTTAGCCAGCGTTCCCAGGAAATCAAACCCCATGTGAGGACGACCCCTGGCCTCTCCCTCAAGGTCTGGCTCACAGCAGGGATGGCATCATAAGAAATAACTTTGCCCAGCGGTGGCAGAGAGCTGCCGGGACTCAGAAGAAATAGTTTCTGATGGGTGAACCTGCCAGGACATAACACATCCCTGCCTCAGTTTCCCCACCTGCAGAGCAGACGGACTGTTTCTTTCCTCAAAGGGTCGCACTGAGACTTCAAATGGGCTGTAAAAGCCTTGACACAAGGGAAGCATTTCCAGCTCTGGACCTCATGTCCTGATCTGAGCATTTATAATTCTGCAGTCTTTGCAGGTGCTAAGGTTGTCATTGTATTTTGATGAGGGGCTGTAGAAATACAAAGCACTAGAACCCAGCCGCAATTAAATCCATTCTGTTAGGAAGGTGATTTACCTCTTGTCATTTCTAATGCCACTCACATGCATTTGCTATTATAAACCCTCCAGGGCTCCCGCCCAAGCCCCAGCATGCCAGGACACCCCGGCTGATGCGGAGAGCTGTGTCCCACTGTGAGCTTGGTCTGACTGTGCCTGTCCCATCAGACAGTACCAGCAAGCTCTGCAGCACCGGTCGGCTTGTTCTCATCCCATCGCGTCAATGCCAACCACTTGTTAAAGGGAAGTAGCTATTTTCAGTGTTTGCCACTCAGGTATATAAAATATATTGAAATTAAAGCCAGGTGCCCAGCTAAGGTTAATCAGCATAGGCTGGCTTGCTTCAATGGGGAGAGACTCACTTACACCACTGGAAGATCTGGCCCATTTCCTGTAAAGTTTTCTATTTCAGGGGAGCTTTGATGCACTGGCCGCGTTTATTTATTTATTTATTTATAGCATGGCCATATTTACTTGAATCCAGGATAATCTCGTGTCAGAAATAACTCTGCATGTTCTCAGAGTTGTTTCGGGGAAACAAATAAACTTTTAAAGCTGTTTCAATGAATCTTGTCAATTTGACGTGATGTTGACGTCACATCCAGTTCCTCTGTGGAACTCTCTGAGCTTAAAAAAATCCCTGTTTAGAAAAACTGGTCTCAGGCTGGTGCTCACCGATGATAAAGCAATGCTGGGTGAGACCATGGAGTCTTTTAACATGGCTTTTATTTTCTTTTTTCATGCCAGTATCTTCCAGTTGGGGGGTGTGTGTGTGTGTTTTGTTGTTTGGTTTGCTTTTTCCTCTGGTCTCCACCCACCCAGCTGAAGCTCAATGATCAGAGGTGCAAATATCCTGAAAACTCAATATCTGAATTTGGTTTGAATCCTTTTATTTTCCCAGTTAAGCAAAGCTTTTGTGTACCGAAAGACAAAACATCTCAGTCACAGCAACACATCCATTTGGGAGAAGATATTCCCTGTTTCGCAGCACAAACAATGCTCCCCGAGCACCACCTGCATCGCTCTTTGCTACCCTCAGTACACCATCGCCCCACAGGAATCAAGCAATTCAGTAACTTCATCTTAGCAAGAAAATCAAAGACGTCCCTCGGATTTCCAAAACCTGGCAAGACGGAGGAACAAAACCTGCCCGGCTTTTGGCTAAATACGGCTTTTGCAAGGCAGCATCAGGCAGTTGGCCGTAATTCATCCCCGAGTGCTATCCATCGCATCCGCTGGCTGTTATTAATGAGGACGCGTGTGTGCAGCAGCAGCGGGGATGAGCTGGAAGGGGCTCCCCCCTCTCCCCGTCTGTCTTGCAGCTGCCATCCCCTCCGTGCCGCTCCGCTGCCAGGGCCCCCCACCCCGCTGCATCCCTCCTGCTCCCCCCGACACATCTGCGCTGGCACTTCTGACAGGCTCCCGTCGTGGATTTTAAAGAGTCCCCATGCTTTGAACCGCTTGTTAAAGGTTTTAAAGGGATGGAGGGGCCATTCTGGTGAGTCGGGTGGGAGCTGGGCAGCTACTGATGCAGTCAGGACGCATAGAAAACGGACATGTGGAGTTTAGGACAGGTTGGAGGCATCCTGCTTGGTGAGGCTGAAGGACTTTGAGAACATGCTAGGAGCAGAATAAATCCTGCAGCAGCATATGTCAGCGACATCGCACACACTCTTGCAAACCGCTGAACACAAGGCAAAGCTGAGGGAAATGTCTCTTCAAGGGCAGATCTGTACCTCACGGTGCAGCCTGTCTCTGGAAAGCAGCATCTTTTCATAGAATCATAGAATGGTTAGAGTTGGAAAGGACCTTAAAGATCATCTGGTTCCAACCCCCTGCCATGGGCAAGAACACCTCCCACTAAACCAGGGTGCTCAAAGCCCCATCCAACCTGGCCTTCGCTGCTCTCACTGTGTGACAGCAGAGGGGATTTGGTTTGGGATGGCACCTGCAGGTGAAATGAGATGTTTTTAGCATCATTGGAATTAGCGGGGCAAGACTTTCTGTACCTTTTGAGTGTTTAGAGGGGAGTCCCTCTGCTTTTCTTCTTCAGTGCCAGGAGCAGGCACCCAAAAGGGCACTTCAGGGTGCTGCTGGTGGGTTTGTGGGGTCTCTTCTTCTCAAAGAAGCAGGTGAGCAAGGAGTGGTGCTGGGCTGCCATTGTCCGTGCTGCATCTGCTGAGAGCATTTCCCAAACAAAGCTGGTAGGTGAGGCTGATGAAGAGCAGGGCAGGGGCTGGGAATGTCTCCTGTCCTCCTTGCAGGGAGGAAGCCCACTGACACTGGGCTGAGTGAGGAATAAAAGGAGCTTTTCCCTCCCAAGACAAATTTAATGTAATAAAAATAAAGACCAAAGAGAAATATTACAGGCAGTACACAAAGTAAATGACTTTGGAAAGGGTCTAATGAGACTGGCACTCTCTTCCAACGCACTTCAGTAAGATAAGAAGATAGTAGCTTGTGATGGGCCAAGGGTCAACTTGGGCGTTAATGCAGATTTTGAAACAGAAGCCAGGAGTCCTACAAATTCAAATCCATCCACACTAGTCACACATTGTGGCAGAGCAATTTAGTGATGGATGCATCTTCAGCAAAACCAACTTGTTAATTAAACTGTGTGGTTCATGGACAAAAACATCAAAGAAGAAGGGGAAAGCTTTTTTGTCCCCTGCACAGACACCAAAAAATTAAACCTCTTTGATTGCATACCTGAATGGAAACGGGCAATGACTAAAGGAGTGCACTCGACGGGCCATCCATATCCCTCACAACCCTATTTACTGCCATTCTAAAAAATGCAACGAGCAAAAGCTCCTGCTGTGGTGAAAAACATACCTCCATTGTCCTCATCCCCTGAGTCTTTCCCACCACTGCAGCAGCGCTGCGAGCACCAGATACATGGTCTGTCCTCGGGGACGTGAGGACAGATACACGCGTACCGGCTTCCAGATAAGGCTGGTTGGCCCATGCAGGAGTCTTCCTGGTCCTTAGGTGAATTTTGCCCTCCTGCCCTGACAGCAAGGCTAAACTGGGCATGTGTGACTCTACCAATTGGGTAGACCTCCACAACCAGTCCCTTGGCATACAAGATCTGCTGTGAGCAGTGCTGGGTCCAGGTACGGTGAAGACACGTGCTGCACCGGTGCCAAGCTAATGTGGCTCCACCTCTCCCACAACACACTGCAAGTTTGGGAACATCCACACAGCACAGTGCTGAGCTGTGCAGATATCTCCTTGCTGTGACAGCAGCGCTGATGAGCCTTGGAGGGGCATCCTAAGGGCTTTGTGATGCTCATGGGGCACATCAGGCCTGCATGTAGGTGGCATTCATCCTGGCCAGCTCAAACTGCCCACCACACTGGTGCCAAGGCTTCTTCACCCACGTGTCAACAGATTTGTGTGTTACAAGGTCTTCCTGCTTTGCAAACACAGCCATGTACCTGCAGGGAATTTGAGTTTTCCCAAGGCTTTCCAAGGCATTGTCTTGACTATTGTCAAGAGGTGAAAGAGACCCAAATGAAAAAGGTTTTCCTTTTTTTTTTCCTAATAAACAATTAGATCTCCTGCCAGATTACCCTATGCCATATGAACTTGCAGACAAATGCTTTTGTGAAGCAGTTATACACAAGACGTGGCTGTGGGTGATGCTGAGAGCTATCACGCATCTGACCACTGCAGCCCAGGTATAGGCAAGCCAGAGAGAAAAGATGGTTGCAATCTGTAGGAGCCGTTGAACTGAATTTGGGGAGTCTATGGATGAGTGCCAATTTCCATTCAAAGGAAATCATAGAAGTTTAATCTGAACTAGTGAGCACGCTCGTACTTTGGCAGAACAACGATATCTGTAAATGCCCAGCATCTGTAAATCTACTGCTTTTGATGTCAAAAGATTTTCATGTGTTTTCCGAAGTAAAATATTGACTAAATTATGACCTATTGGAACCTTCTCTGATGACTGCTGGAGCGCTGGCAGGCAATAAAAAGGGTTGCTGAGCTTTTTTGCTCAACTTGGATTCCAGCAGATATAAAAGAAGTGATTGAATTAATTGGCTATAGAACAAGGTTCAGAGGTTGTTTAGAGCAAGTTGTGCGATCGATAGGTTGCTATGTTAGGGCTTTTTTTTGGTAATACAGCCAATGCAGATAAACCCGTAATTTTCCACAAGTGTTTAAGCGTTTCCCACACCAGGTTGACGGGACACTTAGCAGCAAGTTCTGGCCTTTAACCTCATGTGTGTCAGCCAAGGTTTTCACACAACTTAACTTATTCAACCAGCTCTTTCTTGGTATTCCAGCTCTGACTCTGTCCGTCACAGCTATTCAGTGTCACGTCTGAAAGGCTCTTAGAAGACAGACCTTCCCAAACCTCAATATATGCAGCTTCTTCTGGGCTGAAGCACACAAGAGAGAAAGCAATACATTGACTTGTCCCCACTGCAGAGTGAGTGCATGGGTGTTCCCAATCCAAGGGGCAGCACTTTAGTAGGGTCCAAATGGCTACGTAATGGAAAGGCATGGGGGATTACTGAATTATCCTGACTGGCTTGGGAAGAAGAGCCCTGAAGGGCTAACTCTCCTCCCTGTTGGATGATGAAGTTTTCTTTGAAGGGCAGACTCAACCCTTGGGTTGGGTCAGCTGGTGTTGCCTGCCCTGATTCAGCTGTCTCCAGTAGTGCTGGGGAGGAGTTTTCTGAAGAGACTTTTTCATTCTGAAATGACCCTTTTCAGTGTCAAAACTTTGGCTCCCAAGTCACGCTGACTCTGGGAGCAGGGTAGGAATCACAGCTGGAGGAAAATTTTCGTTCCTTTCCATTCTTGAGGTGCAATAACTGGGTCAGTGCTGAAAGCAGTCTCCTCTCCAGCTATAGGTGCCGGGGTCAAACCTGCTCTCTGCCTCACTCAGAGCAGTGACTTGAATGTCAACCTTCACTCATCTCAGGAGAATTTCCTTAGCATGTAACCGGCTGGGTGGTTCTGGGTTTTGCCAAAAATTTTAAAAGCCCATGGGTTCCTTTTAATGCTGGATGGGAAAATCCTTCACATGTCTGAACCTTTCTCAGAAGAGGAAAAAACATCTCAAGCATCTGGGACAGGATTTTTTTATTATTATTATTTCAAGCCAAGATAATGTCTGGCATTACATTTAATGATGATTGACCAGAGAAGAAAATCAGTTGCTTAGAGTGTAATGCAAAAAAATTCTAACAATGCATGAGAAACCCTGTAATAACAGACCTACTTGAGAATTTGAGTGGCATGAAATGTGAAGTGTACTGTTACTTTAATTGTATTTTTATGCAGACGTACTCAATTCCTATTAGTGACAGAGTTGTGTTTGCATTTGGCCAGAGGCAAAGAATTACTAGTGGACAGTTTAATCAGGATGAAAGAAGGAAAATAAAATTAATGTAGCATGCGCTAGGCTCAGACATTTGTGTTGGAAGAATTTTCACATCTTTATTGTGTGAAGCTTGGTCCTGTTTGTTTTAAAAACATGAAAATGAGGGTTGAACGATTTCAGACTGGAGTTACAGTTGCCAGTCATTCAGTTAAAGGGTTGAGGTTGGTAAATGAATAATTCTAGTTTGCCTAAAAGCTTTTGTTGGTAGTCAGTGGTTAAAAATCAAGAGCTGAAGATGTTGCTGCTTTACTCCTGTGTAAATCCATGCATCCGTTATTTATATAATTACTGCTTTGAAGCCAAATGCAGATGGGGATCCTGCTGGGCTGGATTGACCATAAATACCTTTAGGTATTTAGTAAATGCTGTGAAATATCTCATACCTGCATAGGACGGAGCGAAAAGTGGAATCAACTTGCCCGTGACCTGCCAGGCGCTGGCCAGTGCCTGATCTTGCAGAGGAGCCCCAAAATGGGGCTGACTGGACCAGATGTTTGCAGCTGTATGATTGCAGCTGGGGTCACCGAGATGAGCCATACTCCAGAGGAAGGTGATTTCTCCTGTCCTCTGACAGATACCTGAGATGGATGTGTCAGACAAGTTGCCCCATAGTGGTGTCTACTTCTCTGTGAAGAGAGAAGACGAAGACTATGAAGACAGGTGGGGTTGAAGGCTGAAAACTACCTTCCAGGTTTCTGAAGTGAGTAGAGATGAATCCCGCTGTGTCTCCTGACACCCTGGGCAATGGCTGCGTTACTGGACCAGCTCTTTCTGTGATACTCATCCACCCTGACCCCGCATTGATACCAACTACAGTGACATTGACAACACTGTCAGTGCAGTATTTTCTGCAAACACTAAATTGCCTGAAAAAAATCATAGCTGGAATAAAGGGTAATCTGTAGAAATTTATTCTGGCAAGTGATAGAATTTGTGTTTATATTTCTATCACCTCTGGCTTCCCTACAAGAATCCTGCCTTGACGTGATCAATCTGACAGGAGGAATTTTCTTTGCTTGGCCTCCATTTATTTTACCATTTAATGCTGAGTCTGTTTAGTCAGGAAGGACTTGCTTCCAGACTGCGCAGTCAATGAACGATTCATCTTGTCCAAGAGCAAATTAAGCAGAGTGAATAATTAAATGGAAGCACTCGACCAATATTTCTCAGAGCTCTCTTAAACAATTCCCTGCAGTCTCCTTGCATCCTCCCCCATCCTCACCCCCAGACGGCTTCAACCCGTCTATTCATCAGTGCTACGTCCGGTTTCAAGCCCAGCCCATGCCAACACTGGCCAAAGGTTATTGCCATCTGGGTGGTCAATCTGAAAGGGTTGGTGGTCTAGCTCCTGTTCCTATGGGAAAATCTTCTAGACCACAAACATCCCACTCCATTCAGCCAGTATTAATAAGACCTCCTTGCTGGGAATGAGATTGGGATTGATCGGGCAGAGTGAATAAGCTTGCCAGAGGAGATGACTCTTCTGGGAGAGAGGCGAGTGCATGGGTTGGAAGCCTTTCATGTCGCTTCCTTGCGGCATTGCTGTCCTTCGGTGAGATGCAGAGTTCCCCCCTCCAGCGCTGTCGGTCTGGCTGGCTTCCCTGCCTGAGCAGGGGAGGTTAAAGGGAAATGTTAAATGAGGATTTTAAGCCAACTGATTGCATCGGGAGGCTTCAGACAAGGATGTTCATGCTTCTTTGGGTGAATGAGGGGATGAATGAGATGTGTTGTGCTGACTGGGAGGTGTGGAGGGTGTAGGTCTTATGTGGTAAGCACTGTTCACTGAGGACAGGCTGAGCATCAATGGAAATCTGAGCCATCCCAGTGAAATTTCTTTAGGGGCTTCACAGGCTCAACAAGCAGCAGAAGTTTCTGCAAGCACAAAGAGTCATGTCCTTCCCTGCCATTTCCTTTGAACCCCTTGCCTTGGAAGTGCAGAGCTGTGAGGAGGCAGAGTACAATGAGTTCATTAAAAAGTCTCGGAAGAGACTCCCAACTCCAGTTACCCTGGAGGCAGCAAAAGTCAAAGAACCAACGGGGGTCTGAGATGCAAAGAGCTGAGACCACCCGGGACCACCACGGAGGCCTAGGGCAGAACATGATGAGAAGTTTTCTGGGTGATCTTGAAGGCATCTTGAGAAATGAAGGGTACTTTGGCAGTGATTGTTGATTTAGTTTGAGGAAGATTTGGGAAAGTGATGACACCAGGTAAAAGATGAAGGAGAGGGGGACTTCTTCAGTAGTAAACTGTTCATTCATGCTGTTCTTCTGTTGCTAGAGTTGGTTGGGAATCTTTCAGACAAATGTATTTTCAGCAGAAAATGCTGTTGTGTCAAAAAAATAACGCTTTTTGTGGGTTTGAACCAGTCTTGGAAATTATTTTAGGGAAAGGCAGGAGAGGATACTCAGGTTCCCATACCCCTGTCCAGGTTATCATTCACCAAAAGGTCAGTGCCAAGGGATGCAGAAATCCCAGGATCAAGTCACCATTTCAAATGGACACTTGAATACCAAATAGGGCACCTCTGGTAGACAGTTTAAGAGGCAGAACCACTTCAGGACAGACAAAACCCCTGTTCATCAGTTGTCCTGGACACTCCGGTGGTGGGGACTTGAGCCCTGGCTTCTCAGAGCAGGGCAGAAGCACCCTACCACCACACTGGGGCTTGGCCAAGGTGATCACTTCACTTCCATCTTACCAGAAAAGCTTCATTAAGCTCTGGGCTTTGTCTCACTGAGGAACAGGGAACCTTTGAAAATCACAGAAAGTTTTAATGGGACTCAGAAACCTTTTCCCAGCCAAGCTCTAATTTCCGCCACTTTATAATAAGTGCATCTGAGAGGAGAAGGAGGGGGAAAAATGTGGATTTTCCCATAACGCCGTTGCTGTCAGACAGGAGATTTTTCACCACCATGGATGTCACTATGACACAATCTCTGGTCTGAAAGAGGCCCAACAGAGTGAACAATATCCCACTTGGGAAGATAAGGAACTGCAGGACGTTACCCAGAGAGATATAAATTGTAGTAATCTATTTGTTCTCTTGCCCATGGGGTCCTTGTAGTAAACAGGGAGTGCTGGGAAGCGGGTAAATTCTGACACATCATTTCTCATTGTTCCCAAGGGATGGTGAGCACTCCTAGCACTGGCAAGCAAGACAGGCAGTAAATGTTTCCTAGAATACAAACAGTGGGAGCTAGTACATAAAGGCTACAAAATCACAGTCAAAATGTAATCAGCTGAAAAAAAGCAAAAGCAGAAATCAAGCCACAGCGTGTAGCCGCAGCCGTAATGCCCTAGAGTGAGGGAAGAATATAATGAGCACCTGTGGGAGAGAGAAACTTGCCCTTAACGGAGGTGAGGAACTTCTCTAATAGGAGCATATGCTGTGGCAGCCAGGGACAGAGAGGAGAGCTTTCATGAGGTCTGTCATGCAGTTTTGTGTTTGTTGCAAATCAGAGGTGTAACTCTGCTAATGACTCAGTTTATTGAGTCTGATAATGCTCTGGGCCCTCTCTTTGTGCCTTTTTTTAAGAACTCCTGCTTGCAGGTGAAGGTTAATTTTTCTGAAATGCTATTGAGATGCAGGGATGTTAGACCTGGAATGGAGCTGTGTTCCAGCCTTGCTTCCAAGTTGTTGGACTTGCACATTCTATGATTTCCAAGCACTGACAGCTTTTGATGAAAAGGCATGGTAAGCTGGCAGCCCTAGAGCTGGCCTTAGGGCATGCCAAGCAAGGCACACCATGGTCCCAGGCCTGGCTGAGATAACCATTCACATGCAGACATCACACCCCAGAGCCAAGAAGCAACCCAAGCCAGCTTCCAAACGCGCATGGAGAGCTACACACCACCTAGACATCACCTTGAGTCAAAGAGTCAGAGGGCTCAGCTCAAGAGGGCTTAATTCCTTCTGGACTTTTCACCCCTTGTCTCAGGTAGCAAGTAGTCATTGACCTTGGACAACTTGTGGAGATAGCAGGATGCCAACAAGGGCGTTGACAGCCCTAGACAGCATCCTCCAAATGGGCTAAAAAGCCAGCAGAGCCCCAGTAAGAGGACAGAAGTCCACCAGCCTGTGAGGTTCAAGATGAATCCAGACAGAGTACGGAGAGATGAAAGCGAGAAGAAAGAGACCACGTGGAGATGTGAGCTTACACCCTCCCAGCCCAGGCCCATGCTGCTCAGCTCTTTTTCTGCCCTACTTCCCTTCTCCCTGGCCCTCCACTCTGTTGTTCTTCCCTACCCAGAGCATAGCCCTGAACAGGCATCTGCCAAGTGCAGCCTGCACCTTGATTGACTTTTGATTGAGCTTGAGGTGGGGAAACTTGTTCTCCAGCCCTCTGCTTGACTTTCTGCTTCCCTGTGGCAGTCGGCGGCGTCACGTTGTTCCGTGACCTTCTGAGGGATGAGCCAGGAAATAACTTCCTGGCTAAATAACGAATCTAAAAAATCAATTCGTGGAGAGGTTGGAAAGCAATGAGCATACAAATTAACCAGTGGATGAGTAATACATTTACATCTTGTGGATCCAGTTAACTTCAGAGCAGGCAAAATTTATGACCTACTGAACTCCAAATATGAGGCTTAAAGAAATTACTGGGAGGAGAATTATTGGATTGGATACTAGACATCATTCCAACTTTCATTAACATTTTCATGTGCTCTTTAAAGTTTCTCCCAGCAGTACCCATTTCCAAGGCTGGGAAAAAATCAGCCACTGAGAGAGATCACTTGAAAAACACTTTGCCTCCTCCCTCTCATTTCCCCAAGTCTTATTTTTATTTTCCACATAAACCTGATGGTCAGACAAATTACTTTAAAAGTGAGACTCTGATAACAGGAATCATGTCGTAAGCCAAACGCTGATGATCTGCAGATACAACGTTAAGGAAAAAAAACACTTTTGTGGGCGTGTAAGCATGCATTTAGATAGATGGTTCTACATTTTGGGTGCATTTATGACACTTGCTGTGCAGACATGCAGCCCAGGCAGCCCTCTAGATTGGTTCAGCGTGGTTATTAAGCTATCCTAGTGATTCTGTGAATGGTGGGAAATGGTGCGAAGCTCTCAGGCCTCCAAGGTTTGGGCTTGTTTGAGATTTCAGAGGCTGTTGACAAATTCCTGTGAACCATTTTTACCATCCTGTCACTTGAGAATAGACACCTGTGGACACCAGCTCCATGGGTTACACAGTCTTATTGGCCTCTGGGCTACCCGGAAGTGGCCAACCATGCTCAACCAAGGGTCAGACACCTGGGCTCTCCACCTCTCTTTCTCCTGGGGTTGCTCTCTTCCAGGCAGCGAGGGACCAGCTCCCTTTCTTAGCACCCCTGTGGACAGTCCTAGTCTTTGAGGTTCCCCAGGGAAAGGAGGAGTTGGGGGAGGACACTTCTCTGTTTGCTTCCATCTGTGGCAAATTAGCTGCTCTCCTGATGATGGCTGTTCCTGTCCCAGGAGCTGCAAAGTGGGCAAGGAAGCAGGTTGAGGCAGGCCCAGATCTCCTGCTGGTTGTCCATACACCTGCATCTGAGCCTGAAGGCTCTTTCAAAGCCCCAGGTGATGCTGAGCCAGGGATAACTGCAACTGGGATGGGCTTTAGCACACGTGGCCTGATCTTGGCTTGACCCTTGTGAAGTACACTGTCAGACCATCAGCACACCAAGGCTTTTCCTCTCTAGAGACCTCTGGAGATGAAGTTTTCATCATGTTCTGGGATGGAGGGTTTGCATTGTGTCTTGTATATTTTGGAAATGAGCTCAGACTTGTGCTTCCCTGCCAGAGCGAAGGGTGCTTTTCTCCTCCAAATGCCATAATTTCCTGTCAGCTTTTCTGTGAGGGTGGTGTCCTCCACAGCAGTTTTGTTTTGTCCACGGTGATAATGTCTACAGTGCAGGGTAACAGCAGTTGTGATCCCTCGATCATCCAGATGGGAGGGCGCATTGCACCTCACCATTGTGGCCTGGAGAAGGGGACATGCCACCTCCTGTCTCCTCCCAGCAGGTGACAAGGGTGTGGACAAGGTGCACAGCTGGACCTTGCGCTGGGGAGCAATCCCGGCCTGCGCAGTACTGCCTCTGATTGCTTTTCATTTGTCCACAACAGCAGGGAAAATCATCAAAGGGAGAAGAAAAAGGGGTTTAAAAACAAAGCCAAATAAAAATAGGTCCCAAGTTGCAAAATTTGTATCTGAACTTCATGGAAGCTTTGAGGGTTTGGGTGGGGTTTCATTATGCTGCTCCAGTGAAAACGCTATATGTAAATCTCCTACAACATGAAAGATCACATTCCCTTGTGATCCAAATAGACAGGGACATATTACTGGTGATGGTCCAAGCAGCTGCACCAGGGTAAGGATGCTTATTAAAGAGGGGATTTTTGGATATACAGATCCATGTCTGACTAACAGCTTCAGCTCTCTTCAGTGAAGGGATATTAGAATGCAAATTTGGAAGAAACACAAGAAAAAGAACCACTGGTTCCAACACAGGCCAAAAAGAGGTAGTGCTGTATGCTGGACACAGTATGTGATAACACATGAGAATGAACAATTCTTTGGAAATCCCCTTTCCATAGAATTTTAAAGGAACTGAAAGCAAGAGGGTGAAAGCCCGAGAGGTTTTTCCTCCTACTGTGGAAGCTGTTGGTATTGTGGTCTCAGAGCAGGGGTTAGCAGTGGGGTCCCCAGAGCAGTGTCTGGCTGCCTGAGAAGCCTTTCTGTACTTGCTTTGGTAAAGTGGAGACTGCTTCCCACCATGGCAGGATTTTGCATAGCCCTCTGCTCCTCTCTGCCAGCGCCCTGGGTTCAATGAACTTGTGGGCTTGGAAAGCTGAAGTCAATGCTCACCGAGCAAGTATATAGCACATATGTGAACTTAGAGACGTTAAACGCCCTTCTGTAAGAAACAATGACGTCCCACCCTGAAAAAGCCACAAAGACGTGGCAGAGGTCTTTGGGGACAAGCTGCAAAGTCCTCTTGCAAAAGCACTTCAGCCATAACATTGTTCCTTCTCATCTAACTGACAGTGAGAGATAGCGGGAACCCATCTGCTCAGGTACAGACCTTGCCGGGGCAGCAGGCACAGATTTCCCAGAAAGGAAACCCACCTGAGCTTTGTTTCTGGTGTGTTGCAAAGAAGAGGATGGGACATCCATCATTTTCATAAACAGGATTGCTGCATGGAGTGTATTTGTGTGGCCAGATCCTATACACAGGATTACAGCTCAGCCAAGGAATTTCTTCCCTGTTGTGTCTCTGGGCATTTAGACTGGGAGGTCTTTGCAGAAAAAAATGATCTTTCCATTTGTTTTCCATCAGTGCCGTGCCCAGCACTGTGGCACCAGGGCTGTCGGCAGCAGCCCCACATGGTTCCTGGTGTTGTGAACAGCAAGAAGAGTCACCACAGCTGGTGCTCGACTTCCTGAAGGCAGAGCCCACCCTGCTCTGCCAAGGTGATTCTGTCAGCTCTCTTACAGCACTTCGTATTTTAGCATCTACTTCTGTTAAAGGTCTCTGAAAAAGGCAATTTTCCCCTGTTCTCCCTTTTCCCACCCCTTGAATTTAGCCTTTGCAGCAATCTCGTGCTTTAAACAGTAAGCTGCAATGTTACAGTAACTCAGGAGAGATTCTCAAGGACACGTTGAGCTCTTGATTCCCAGTCAATAAAACCCAGGACTGCATGTGCCAGTGAAAAGTGTCCCAGTAAGAGGCTGGGGACAGCTGTTGTCTTCCAAATCGAGGTGTTCCTGCTCTTCTTGTTTGTTCACCCATCCCTATTCCACCTGCATAAGTTCCCTTGCACCTGTGTCAGGTGAAGTGAAAAGCCCCTTTACCCGAGGTGTGAGCCCCCCCTGAAGCTGGTCAGAAGGTACTCAGGTCCCTTGTGCTGGCAGAGATGCGGAGAAGAGGGATCAAAGGCCAAGTGACAACACGTTCAACACAGCCTAACTATTTTCTATCAATTTTCTGTGTACATTTTCTGCTCCCACAATGCTTAGTTGTGAACATTTTTCTGTAGATTAAATGAGGGGGTATTTCTTTTCCAAAAATAATGGGAAATTTAAAGTAGAAAAAACACTCATTTTCCCCTATGAAGCAGGGAGCCAACTCTACTGAGCAGCCTACCTTAACTCTTCCACATGTGGCCCGAAGCACCCCTCGGTTGTCCTTGAAGGAAGCTAAAGCTAGAGCAAAGCTCACTGCCTGTAACAGCCTCGTTTATGATGCAACCACTAGAGGAAAGTAAAACCCCTGGTTGCATCGGGGTCGCATATATCATGTGCTGGTCTAGACGCCAGGCTGTGGGGTAGCTCAGCATTTTCTACCTGCTCAGCCCTGACCATTGCTATTCACGGCATCTTTCCTAAAGTTGGCAAAAATCAGCACTTTGTGGGAGCCTGAGCTTTTAACGAGGGCTGCTGAGGTCCTGGGAGACTCTCAGGTTTGCAGCATCCGCAGAGAGCGCAAGGGACCATCTCATGGAGGATTTAGCTCTCAGAGTAGGACACAAGGATGCTGGGATGCAGATAAGGGAAGCTCAGCGCTGGTTTGTGCTGTTCCTGATAGAGCACACAAGGGTGGGAAACAGAAGTGATATATCTGTTTTCTCACACTATCTGATACAGTGGGGAAAAATGAGCAAGTCTGTGGGCACGAGGCTTTCGGTGACGTCTCCTTCTACCACCAAATGGTTGAATGATATTTAATAACCCACTCACAATTTGTGTTTTGTAGTTTACAGCTCTGGTGAATAATAATGCATTTAAAGGATGCCTTCTCCCCGCTCTGAGGATTCGTCATTTATAGATTTTGGGAGCACTTGCGATCCATTAAATTTAATAAACCTGCTCTTGAGAATGTTGTACAGACCCTCAGATAATAAGGGCAGAAGACAAGACTCCTCTACACTTACATTTTCAATTAGATTGCACAACAGCCCTTGCATGCTGGCGATGAGGAATGGGAGCAGTCGCTCCATCACTCTCTTGTTAGATGGGACTTCTGGCACACAATCTGCCAGCGTTTGTTGCCTGTGAATTATGGTTTCTCTAGCATCTTAAATCCTTAAGCTTTTTGGAAGTTTTCTGGAGGCATGTTTCCTTTCTACTAACAAAATACCGTATTAGGACTCTCGTCTCTTTATCAGAGTGCTGAGAGGAAGGGAAGGAGGCCATGAGTCCTGTGTGGGAGCGGGGCCTGTGGGACCAACCATGTGTGAACACCTCTCCTCAGTCCTGGCCTGCAATTGTCCATGAAACATGGAAGATTCTCTCAGGAGGTCGAGGAAGGGGGGATTTAAAAGGTGTTATTGCAGAAGTACTTTCTTGCACAGCCCTAACTTAGTGTGACTGCTCTGTTTTTTAGGGAAATATCACCTGGGCAAGTGAAAAGCCTCCCTACAGCCCTGTCCTGAGCTGGAGGAGATGACATACAAGAGCCAGAGCAGTGGATGCCCGGAAAAGCTTGTAAACACTTTAAAGCCTATTTGTGCTTTGCTTTTAAGTTTATTTGCCTGCTGTAAACAAGATAACAAGACTGTAGCTTGGAAATAATTATTCACCCCTATTTTTGCAGAATAAGCACTGGAATCCTATGCTGGTGAGTGCTACACAGGTACAGCTCTCAGTAGTCCTTGCAAAACTCCTGTCTGGAGCAGATAAGGTGGACACAAGGTGGGGAAATGGACAGGACAAGCAGGGAGATGGAGTCTTGGGGTAAGGATGGAACTGATTGTGAGCCTTATATTAAGGACTAATAGTCAAGGACTGTAGAAATGGGCAGGCTTAAGTGATAAATTGTGATAGCTGTTGCTGAGGTGTGGGGAAGAGCGGTGTGGGATCTGTTGTTCAGGTTGTGACCCTCTTCTGGGAAGGGAGATGTGCCTGATGCCCCATGCTGTGAGCAGGTAAGGGAAGGGACAAGTAACCCAGGAGTAGAGAGGACAAGGGGAAATGAAGCCACAGTGCTCGTCTGCATGATGCTCTAGAGGGGCAGCTACCGGAAAAGAGAGCTAAATCTATCGGTTGTTACTCGTTTTATCCCTCTGCTGTGCTGAGGCAGTGCCTTGTTAGTGGGGCTCATCAGTGCAGCAAGAACTGCATTGTCAAATGGACATCCTCCCTCATTCCTGAAGGACTGGTGCAGTTTGCTTCTGTGCTGGGGCCTCTGCCACATCCCTCACTTGGTTGCTTGTTTTCCAGAAGAGCCTGCTGGGCTTGCTGGAGAGCAGGCTCACCTGCAGTGGGTCCAGCTGTGCATGGCAAGGGCTTTGGCAGCTGCTGCATTTAGCTTGGCCACAAGATCATCAAGGCCACCCCTTTGCTCATGAGAGCTCACTTTATGCGGCAAAGCTTTGTAGACAGCAAGGCAGATGAAGGCAGCTCACCACAGGCCTGCAGGGGAAGAGTTGAGGTCTTAAGTCATGACTGTTGGAACCGCAATATACTTTTTCATGCTTTGAAAAACCCTACTGTGTTCCCTGGTGGGGAATTCTCTGGTGGATGCCAGAAGAGGAGAAAGTTTCTGAGTGCTATATTTAGTGCTGGTAGCCCCAGGAATGCTGGACAGCCAGCCAGGAGAGAAACCCCTCAGCCCTGAGTTTCTTGGGGTCACCTGTGGTGTGGGTCTTGGACACTCCAGATCCAGCCAATATTAGCACAAGTCCTTGATTTAGCAGCTCAGTAACTCCTCAATTTACCCTCTTTTCTCCCCTCCTTCCATCCACCTCCTGCCCATTTCAGCCCATCTAAGTCCAAACCTCCAAGAAGTGCTCATTCAGGCTACCCATTGGCCTGTTTTACACTGAGAAAGCAAAGTAATTGCTGACATATCTCCAATTCCGCTTCCCCCCATCCCTCCACAGGGCCCCTGGTGACTGACCAACTTCTCCATGAGATCAGCGTGTCAGCGCCAGGCAGGTCTTTGCAACACTGAAGGGCCAGAGCATCTTCCACCCAGCCAGAGACACCGTTAGGCTAGAGCCGTGCCCTGGAGTGCATCCAGGTAGCATCTCTCAGAGGCGTAGCTCAGGCACAAGCTGTGCCAGCCATGGAACACAAGGGTTTTGTTTAATTCTTGCAGGCGGAAGATGGGTTGGAGGTAAAATATTCCTTGCACTGATGCTGTCCGGGTGCTTGTGGCAATGAGGGCAAGTGGTATTTGGTTAGGAAGCACCCTGATGTACACTGCTGCACAGACGGAGCTGCAGACCCTCTTCTGCCGTCAGTATTATCTGGAGGAGCCGGGCACCCAGCCTGGCCAGGCTCCCTGGGAAATTCCCAGGAAAGCTTCAGACCTGAGAGCCTCCAAGAAGCTGACGCATGTTTGGCAGCCCTGGGGGAGGAAAGCCTCCTGCCCCCTGGGTGGCCCTGGCTGGGAATCCTGCTGGTGACTCAGTGCTGTGGGATGGCGAGTGTTGCTCCAGTCTCCAGAGACTCTCTCCAGCAAAAAACCAGTGATGACAGGCTCAGGAGAGAGCTGCTGCAGGACGTGTAGCGTGGCAAGAGATCTGACAGCAAACCCTCCTGCCCGGGACCAGAACATCGTCTCCCATTTCCCTCCACCAAGGCCGCTACTACCCAGGCTGAAGGTTTCCTACAGCTGTCACAGACAGCAGGTCCGATAATTTGGCATTGTGGTGGCCCCAACAAGGAGCACAAGTCTTTGAAAAACCGCAGGCCAGGGCACTCGGCAGCCTCCCCTGATGGTGAGGGAAGTAACTGTGTACTTTGGGGCCTCAGGAGAAGGGAAGGGCCATCAATCAGGAAGGCAATCATCAGTGGAGAGGAATTCTTTGTCACCAAAAAAAGATGTAAAAAACTTTATCTCTTTTGCTGGGTTCTGATCAATTACATCCACAGCTGTTTTAGACCCAGGTCTCGGGGTGGCTTTGAACATGGGTGTCCACTTCGGAAGGATATTTCAGGCACATCCAGAGGTGCTGAGATTTGCAGCAGGATTTGACCACACGTGTGCATGGAGTTGGAAGGTTTGGGAAGAAAACGACTTCCAAGTCTCTCATGCATGTTCCTTAGGTAGCAAGCACAACAGCTTGAAGGCACTACCACATGGTTTTACTTAGCTGGTATTAAAATACACCAGGGAAGGGGTTTTTGCCTGAGAACATGCAACTGTTGTGGTGACAGAAGAGCTGGGCCAGGAGGGGCCAGATGACATTGTTAAATGTCTAGTTACACTGATTCCAGAGGAGTGCATCCTCCGACGCAGGCAGAGCAGGGCTCATTCATCCTAACACAGACATCTGAAATACGGTGGATGAGTCATGTCTTCTCAAGTGTGAGCGCTTTCTCCATTGAGTACAAAGTGAGCTGAGAGTGACTGGCTCGGTGGTAGGAGCCGACACGTAGACATCTGAGAGGTGGGTCTCCTCCAGACTAACTGCAGCACAGCATGGAGGCAGCGAAGCTTATGTTTAACTGACCACCACGGGCATGGGCAGAGGTCTGATGCAGCAGCGTGGTATTGTGTGATCTGGGGAGAGTATGGCATGAAGGCAGATGTTTTGCAAGGAGCATTGTCCTGCTGCTAGGTCCTGGAGGAGCTAACTCAGCAGGGCATCTTTAGGGGCACTTGACTCCATTAGCATGACCTGGGAAACCTTCATGCACCTTCAGAAGTTGTCTTCTCCTCCTGGCTATCTGTACTCAAGACTGAGACAAAACTAACCATCTGAGTTCTGTGATCTAGGCAAAGTCCTAGTTCAAATACCACACTTGTGGTTTAAATGTCCAGGGAGCGCTTAAATGCCCAAGGCCTGCCAGCCTCTTAAAACTATCTCTCTGTTAGAATCATAGAATCATAGAATGTGTTGGGTTGGAAGGGACCTTTAAAGGTCATCTAGTCCAACCCCCCTGCAGTAAGCAGGGACATCTTTAACTAGATCAGGCTGCTCAGAGCCTCATCAAGCCTGGCCTTGAATGTCTTCAGGGATGGGGCCTCCACCACCTCTCTGGGCAACCTGTTCCAGTGTCGCACCACCCTCATTGTAAAGAACTTCTTCCTAATGTCTAGTCTAAACCTCCCTGCTCTAGTTTAAAACCATTGCCCCTCGTCCTATGGCTCCATGCCCTTGCAAACAGCCCCTCCCCAGCTTTCTTGTAGGCCCCCTTCAGGGACTGGAAGGCCGCTATAAGGTCTCCCTGGAGCCTTCTCTTCTCCAGGCTGAACAATCCCAACTCTCTCAGCCTGTCTTCATAGGAGAAGTGCTCCAGCCCTCAGATCATCTTCATGGCCCTCCTCTGGGCCCGCTCCAACAGGTCCATGTCCTTCTTGTGCTGAGGGCTCCAGAGCTGGACACAGCATTCCAGGTGGGGTCCCACACAATTCCAGGTGTTGTCTCTCACCCCAGTGACCTTTGTGGGTTGTATAAGTGCTCCTCATCTTCTTCAGCGCAAAGTCATCCAGCCTCATTCAAACGAAGCTGGCTTGGGCCAAGTCCCTGTCTTTGCACCAAAGGGGACGGAGGGGGCTCATGCTTCCTCTGGGTATGGCTCCATGCTGACCTATGGCTGGTGGAAGATAGTGAAGGGCCCTTGACCTCAGAGGCTGAGCCCATTGGTCCAGAGGTTGGCAGCTTGTGGGAAGAGTTTGATGAAGGTCCTGCCTCAAAGGCCCTCGAAAGGAGCCTGCCACAAAACCAAATGTTTGACCTTAGTACCCAGGACTTGCACGAAAAAAGTGATGCCAGTCAACAGGAGCTGCATCCTCAGGGAAGCTGGGACATCTGCATCCAGTTTGGAATTTTTACTTCCCTGGTCCATCAGTCACCAGCTGGAGGGACCCAGATCCAGTTCAGAGCACCCCATGTCCATCTCTCCATGCTCGGTGAGCCAGCAGAGCCCACACGGTGGCACTGCGACCCAGCGTCCGGGATTGCCACTATTGCTCTCCGTGGGGACGGGTTGTGACCAACAGCTGCTGGGTGCTAGGAGGTACAAATCTGGCAGCAGGCCTGATGTGGGACAGCTTAGATCTGTCTGCACGAGCCCTGAGCCATGCCGGACAGTGTGGCGGGAAACAGGACTACTGCCTCTGCGATTCACCACGGCATCAGCCTCTCCAAGGCTTGGCTTTGTCTCCACCAACTCTGCCAGCACAAGAGTCACTTCTTCTTCATGCTGCAGGTGACACAATCATGTGCTGGATTCAACAGCTGATTGGGATATGCCCAGTGCTCCTTTGCTGCTGCGAGGAGGTGGATGTTGGTGTAAGGAGGATGAAGGCTCTATCTCTTCCACTTAACCAAATGGCCAAGCGGCTTCTGGATAGAGGTGAGGGTCTATGGGTGGCCCTGGCTCCTTCAGCCTGAGCCGCTGTCACCAAACAGCCCCATCCTGTGTCCGCGTGTGTAACTTGGAGTCTATGGCCAAACTCTTCAATCATGTGCAGGAGCAATGATCCCAAACCCAATGACCCTGTGAGCCACTGTGACAAAGCAGCGGTTGGTCTCGGCATTCAGCCTCAGCCAGAAGTCCTCACACGTTATGTACGTGCCACCGGATGAGTTTTTAGACAAAGACAGCAGTGTTTCCAAAAAACCCTTCGTCCTGGAAGGAGTCAGCTGCTTCACACCTCAGGGCTAGCCATCTCCAGCCTGCACCCTCTTCCCTGGGGACATGCCTGGTGGGGCTTCCCATCCTGCCCTGCTGCTTGCTGAGGAGCAGATCCCTTGTCCTTGTCTTGCTCTCAGTCACTCCGATGTAGACGCCTATAGCAACAAAACAGCTCCATGCGCCTGGGCTGTCTTCAGGAGGGGGTGACTAATACATCACCTGTAACCGAAGCCGGGGACCTTTTGTAACTTCTGAGGCAGATAGGACTACAGATCATTCCAGCTGAATGGAGGCCTAAGTAGTTACAATTCATATGAATTAATCAAGCTGTTCTCTGCCGTGTGCATCATTTAAATCACTAAAGCGCTCCTACTGGCATCACTTGGTGTCAGCCTATTTTCATGGCAGGGAGTCTGTTTATAGCGGAGCAGAGCCATCCCCTCCGCCCTCCCACCGCAGCGTGGGGTGGGGAGAGGGATGCTCAGTCAAGGTGCTGTCCCAGCACCTGCAATGTTCCTTCTCCTGCTGCCCCACTGTGCTCATCACGCAGAGCTGGGAATAAGCTCCTTGTGGAAAGCATGCCGTTAGCACTTTGTGCAGTGAAGCCCAGGAAATGCAGCTAAACAGAGACCGAGCTGCATCCAAGGAAAAAGCCCAACAAAAACACCCTCCCTCCCCGCATCCAGTTGTCATAGGATGAGTTATGAAGTGGGAGGTGGAAAGTATAAAGAGTGGAGTGTGCCTGTGGGGGTTACTTCTAACTATGTCTTGGGAGGAAGCAAACTGTAGGGGAACAACCTCCCCTGAAATGAAGAGAGCCACTGGGATGCTTCTGCACAGAGAGCTGAGGCAGCAAAACAAGGCAAGGATAAGCAGGACTTGTTCTCCCCTAAATCCCTTTCCAGTCCCTTCCTCTTTCCCAGGTTAAGTCAGCTCTGCTCCTAAGGGAGATGCTGTCTCTGCCAGGCGTAGCCCTGGATCCTTCCCCAAACCCCACCCTGATGGCCTCTTCAAGCCCAGGTGAGCTGGAAGTCTCCCTGAAACCAAGTTTTCAGGTAAGTTGTCCCACAATGCTCAGGCTCTGGTTACAGTCCCAGAAAAGCAAAGACAAAGGAGGTCACGCAGCTGTCCTCCCTTCCCAGGCAGGGTGAGCCCATTTGCCTTGGGCTGAGCCAGGTGAAGGTCACCCAGCCCAGGAAACCCAGGAGATGCTGTTAAAGATGCCCACACGATGTGATCCAGATCTCAGGTGTGGGGAGCAGTGCCCTTCAGCAGAGAGTCTAACAAACTGTTGAAGAACTGACGACATTTTAATGCCTTCCAACTGCAGGAGCACAAAAATATCTGGTTCTGCCTGATCTACCTTGCTTGTGAGCTCTAAGTCCTTGGGAAGAGCACTGTATTAACATGGGTGAATTGTTTCTTGTCCCCAAGATATTTCTGGTGTCTTTGCTTAGCTCTGCACTGTGCAGAATAAAATGCCTTTAGATGTCAATGTGGGAGGCACTTCATAATCCCCTGAGAAAGATCTTATCCTGCAACCTAATGGCAGGATCAGAAGTGTTCCCAAACATCAGCCCGTTGATCCTGCAGTGGATGTTGCACAAGATGCATCTATATGCAAGACCCAAGGTGTCCTTCAGGGTGACATGTGCTTTGCCACAAAAAGGCTCTAAATCTTTAATGGGAAAGTGCACTTTGTTCCTCTCTACGAACACAGTAAAAGGCTTTAAATAACAGTTGTTCACGTGGCCCTGAAAAAGGTTGCCATGTGGCTGAACTCTATAAATCTGGACATTTGCTGAATTGATTTTGCCAAGAAACATACTACAGCTGAAAAATGAGCTGGAGAGATAAGACAGTGGTTGCTTGCAGATGCCATGCTGCTGCTGCTCTGCAGAGAGCTTTGTTCCTCATTTAAACACCATACAAAAGCCCACTGTAGTAGTGGGAAGCTTTTGGGTGGCGTGAAGAATTGATAGATGAAGCTAAAACACTCTCACTGTGTAGGAACAGGATAGGCTTTAACCCAGTCACTGGGAGAGAAGAAGAGCCGAATTTGATGCCATCATACAGAACTGCGAATCCAGGTCGACTGCCGTGATTCATTCCCTCTCTGGTTGTGAGAGCAGAGAGGGGCTTTTTTGTTTTTTTTGTTTGTTTGTTTGTTTTTCTGATGTGCTGGTGCAATTAAAATGCTCTTGTTTTGGCAGTAGCATTCACTTATGCAATACTGTTTATACCAGCATAGATTTATTCAGGAACAAGTAAACTACCAAATTACTTTTTTCTTTTTTTTCTTTTTTTCTTTTTTTTTTTTTTTTTTTTAAATTTAGGATATTCATGCACAAAAGGCATCAATCTGGTAACTGGAAGAGTTTAAATTCATGCCTGCAGTATTAGAGATGCAACTTCCCAAGCAGATGAGTACTAAGAGCCTTCCAGTGCATGGCTCTGTTTGCAAACCAACACTGAGCAGCTTCCCCATGCACCTCTGGAGACAACGGGGTGTCTGTGTTCCTGGATGTTTATGTATGGGCAACTTCGTTGAGCCCATGGGTGTCCATGTTTGATGAGCTGAACAGCTCCCAGGTTTCATTGACACCATTGACTAGATCTACATTGACTACATTGTGAATCGTGCTTCCAAGTGGACACCTACATGTGGGCACCCACATGCGACTGTCTTAACCTGGAAGTTGAACGACTCCCCAGTGTCTCTCATCAGTGCTTGGGAGCAGATACTCTCTGTCCTTCCCTAATTCTTCCTGACCCTAAGGTGATGCAGAGGGCTTAACCCATGCACATCTTCCGGAGGGGATTCCCTTGGTACTAGAGACTCCAGAATTACCTGGATCTTGATCTTCCTTCACTGTCACTCCTGACGCAAGAGGATGGATTTGGGCAAGAAACCAAAAGGTGTTAGAAGTTTTGTCTATACTATTAAATCAAATATGCCTAGTAAAGTCTACTAGCATGGAACATCCCATTTTCTTTTTATTAAACTCGGACAGCGTTTGAAGCAAAGGGAGTTGCAAACTGCAACTGGGTCTTTCCAGGAATTGTTTGGGACAGTGCTTGTTGGCATGAGTGTAAACCAGCCAGGGACCGTGCTAATGATCTAAAAGTACGACTCGTCCAGTAGCTGGGAAAATTTCCTGAAACTGCTTAATTTACTAGTGCAGATGAAGCCAGAAATAGCAAGAACCCTATGTTTTCCTCCCCTCCTGCTTGGTTGGTAAAAGAGGTATGCCTTCCATTTAATATCTTTGGAGGAGATATTAGTTTTCTGGTTCCCTTCTTTTGTGTCTCTCACATGATGTGGTAGAATATTCATCTTTCATTTTTTCTATATCCTTGTTTCTGGGTATGGCTCCTCAATACAAATTGTCTATGTAGTCAGACAAAGTGAAACTATCCTGAAAGAAGGCTTTGAGAAACCTCCTTAGAAGCACCTGCCAACCAAAGCATGTAATCAGTGCAGAAAAGATGCAAGGTCACAGCCGGGTATCTTAATTTCTAGCTCTTCTTTTTCAGTGTTACTTCAACCCCTTGGCATGAGGGAAAGGGATATATTCAAATTTTTAGCCAGTTTTTAGACCACGGTCCTTTAGCTTTCTGGGAAACCTCCATCCTTGGCCCATAGAAAGGCATACTTCAGAAACCAAGCAGTGATGGACCAGGAAACTGAGAGCAAAGGTGGTGCAGGATCGTCTGTTTCTCTTGAGTAAGCTTTTTCCACTAATGTTGAAAAAACCCTTCCATCCATTTTCCAGTGTTTCAGGCTGTCGAGGACTCCGTGTCCAGTGATAGATTCACAGCATGTGATCATTTTTTAAATGCTTTGTGGATGATTTTAGCAGCCAAAATGTGCCCATCGTTCCAGTAAAATAACCTTCTTCATTTCCAGCCAGAGCTTTTTATTTCTCTATAAATATTGACAGGAAGGGTGACTCAAAAGATAACTGTATCCAGGACTGTTTGCCGCAGTATTACTGCTTTTTATCCCACTGTGGTCTGTCCTCGGACCGAGGACATGTCATGTTGTTGTTATGTTTGCAAAAAAAAATGTGTTGAGCCAAGCACGTTTCTTGCATGTTATCGTATTATCTGTAAGCCAGGAGGTGATGCTACAGTAAAGAGTCTTCTTAGTTCGCTTTATCTGAATATGTTGGTTTTTTGACCTCAGAAAAATACAAATAAACTTGAGAGGAAAGGACAGTTTTGTTGTCAAAGCTGGAGTGTGCATCAGTTCCTCTCTTCTCCTTCCCACACAGCATGTGGTGATCGCAGTCCTGTCTCCAGTGGGCATTAAGCCACCGGTAAAGCAGAGAAGTTGCAACAGAAGATCCTGACGGGCCACCTGTAAGGCAATCCATGATGGCAGAGAGGACATGTGTGTTCAGATGCTTCCTTGAAAGTCCGAGTTGTGATTAATTGGCACTTTCCAAATAAAAGGAGGTATCAGATAATTCCCATCCAGGTGCACTGTGGATGTGACAGCCACCACAGGATGACTCCAGAAATGAGAAAAGTACTTTTTCTGTACACATTTCTGCACAATGCTGGCTGGTGGAATGAAGAAGGTGTCAATTTACATGGCCGCCACCTTCTCCTGCGGTTTTGGAGGAGAATTTAAATAGACTCATCTTCAAGAGAGAAAGGGCTGTACTCTCCCCTCCCCCTCTTCCCACTGCCATTTTTAGCTCTAAGTCTTCAGGCTGTGATAGGTGACAGTTGCGTTTTGTGGCCAAACAGCTTCCCTCTTTCAAATGAGACAACTTTTGAAAACAAAGCACAACAGGAAAAAGTTGGCAAAACCAAATGCTATTTTCATGGGGGCTTTTCCAAGACCACCACTTCTCTGTTTGCTGCACCTTTGACAAGACACAAATAGTTTCTGCTATAGCAAAAGCTGAAGCCATAGTTATGCAGAGTAGTCATTTCTCTTGCTTGCCAAGCTTTCTTGTTTAGAAAAGGAAAAAGAGTGTGTGAGAGGCTGAAAATACTAATTTTTCAAGTCACCCTGTGCAAGATGTATTTGAATGCCAAACATGATGAGCTGTAGATTTTGAACTGATGAAATATTCAGTGGTCCTTTGTGACATTTATTCAAAATCTTTTTAGGACTGGAAAAGAAGAATTATTGCAAGACCCCCATACAACACACAGAAGAGGCGTCTGGTCCAGGGACGCTTTGTGTCAGCTTTTTAACGTATGGTTGAACATACGTTTTCTGTTAGAACATGTTCAGTCTTCATTTAAAGTCCCTGGGTGATGGACAATCCACCGTATATTTAGATATGTTGTTGCAACGGTTCATTACCTTTGCCATCAGGACACGTGTACATCATTTCTAGCCTGAATTGGTTGTATTCATCTTACCTAAATTTAGGTGTTTACAGTGTAGATATCCACAGCTGAGCGAATCACCCGAGAGTCCCTTCAGATTCAAAGGAGAGAAAAAGGCACTTTGTGGTGGGATCCATCTTCCCTATTTTAGCTGTCTCCTTTGGGATGAGCGTAATCTCACCCTACAGTCTATCAGCTGCGTTGGCTGGATGTCTATTGGCAATATAACGGCCTGGAGTAACTAAACTGAGATGCAGTTGTCTACACTTAGATGAATGCTGCTTGACACATCTAACTAACAGCTGGCTGCTGTTAGCCCTTTCTCTACTGTTCATGTTCAGAAGTCTCAGCCCCCACATAGAAGAAGCAGTCGAGACTCAAGTCACTTTTTACTGTTTTGGATAAATTGAAGGGATTGAGTTTTCTAAGACTTTTCCAGACTTGCCATCACTGGAGCTTTTCCCTGAGCTCCTGCCAATTTAGAAACAGCATCTGTAAAGAGAAGATTCCCAGATTGGCCCTGCTGGTGTGCAGGTAGGGCAATGCTCACTGTTGTAGACGCTACCTGGATCTTTTCCCCTTTCTACACACCCAGAGTTAACGTTTGGCTTCTGAGCATTGCTCTGTGCTGAGAATTTATATTGGCTCCACTTCATTTGGGGAAGTTGTGATCACCTACAGCCCTTTCAAAAAACATCCCTGATCTGTCAGCACAGCGTATACCGGCCCTGCACTGAACGGGATTCTTCATGTGAGCCACAGTCAGCCATGCGCCCTTTGTTGGTCTGTGTAATTATCTGGTACTCTATCCCTTTTTCATCTGTTTATTTAATGTTGTCAGCACATGCTATCTGGAATGATTTGGTTTTCATTTTTTTTTTTTTGCATTCTTGCTAAAGTCACCAAGAGCATGGACCCGAGGACATGTCCCGTCTTCTGGAAGTACTCCCGGGGGATAAGAATTCCCCAGTTTAAATAAATTGCTGTCATGTATCATAAACTACTTCCCTAGTTTCATACGGGTTATGCTGTCTGCATGGATTTGGGTGCTATCATCACTTGTGACTGAACCATACAGCTTCTGGATCCCGAGCATTTTATGGCAACAGCCAGTCGTGCCTTCTATCTTTGTGACTTCACTTTTGAACTCATACATGATGCTTTCAAGATTTGTTTAATCCCACGCCTCGATGTTATTTGTGCCCCCGACTTTTACCTCCTTCCTGGGTGCTCTCAACACCGCTACTTCTGTGATATTGTTGGGACCAGTTTGAGGATGACTGACCTAGAGCTACTGCAGGGCCACGTACAGGTGCTACAGAAGGCTAAGGTTTGCTAGACTCCCTCATGTCATTCATTTTGAACTAGGACGCAGCCCTCAGGGGCAAAGGAAAATTACTGTATGAGCCCTACTCAGCAAAGCGCATAAGCCAAGGAGTTTAAATCATAGGACTCTGCAGGAGAGTTCAGCAAGTGCAGGACTGAGAGTGGACAGGAACGGCAGGATTCATTTCACATAGCTTTAGGTGTCTCCAATGGTAGGTGTTAATGGCTGGGCTGCACTCAGAAAAAAAATATCTCTATGTGTATATTTGAGATGTATTTTCAGAGCCCGAAAGTTAACTGTCAGCATAGAAGCATTAGCACGTCTTTTTGTTGAGAAAAGAACATAAAAGCAATCACAGGTCCATGTAGTCCTGTGTCTCTGATAGTGACCAGGGGTGCCATTCTAAGAAAGAATGTGAAAATGGAGCAATCATGAATGGCAGTGTTTTCCCAGTAAAACTGACCTGGATTCATTTCTCGGATCACAGTACAATGTGCGATATTTTGAAATTTATAAATTTATCTCCCATGAACTTCTCAAATCTATTCTTGCACTCCTAAAAAGGTCTAGCATCCACAGTGTCCTGTGACAAGGAGATCTGCAGCCCAACTCCGCACAGGGTAAAGAACTTTCTCCTGCTTGTTTTGAACGTATTGCCTGCTTCTTCCATTTGATGCCCCCTAATTCTTGTATTGGAAAAAAAACATGATCAGTTCCTACTTGCCTTCTTCCCTTTCATTTACATTTTTCTGCTTCTGGACAAGGTCTGAAAGCCAGGCAGAGGAGGACTTCATTGTGAAATGGATTTGACAGCTCCACAACTTCTGCTAGCCTTGGAGAGCCTTGGAGAGGTGACCAGCAGCAGAAGGATCAGTATACACCCTCCCCTGCCAACCACAATCTGCTCCCCTCATGCAGACTTTTTCCCTTGAGTGGGTGTAATACCTAATCACACTTCCACCAGGCCAGGTTGTTTTGACAGAAGGACTTATATGAAGCAAGGAGCAAAAGCCATGCGGTGAGAAAATTAAAAAATGCTTTTCATGGTCCCCATACTGAGTATCTGCTGTGCAACATGCACACACACACTGTCAGCCACAGATCTTATCAGGCTGGACCGTTTCCACTGAGAGGTGTCTTGCTGTTCTCCTCTATCAGCGATGCACACGCAGCAGTTGTGAAGTTTATAGACTACTTTATTTTGGTAAGTAATCTCCAGATCTCTGCACTGCAAAAGGTCATGAATTCTTAACTTCTTAATAAGAAACACGGCTGCAAATGTTACTTTGCAAATGGAGCAGAAAGCTCCAGCGACTTTGGTATGCTGTGCCAAATGGGGGAGCTGCAATGATACCAGCTCTGGAATGGTAGATGTCCTGCTGGCACCCAAGGTCATTTCCTCTCCAAGACCAAAAAAGAGAAATGCATCTGCTCTAACCTGTATGTCTGCGACGTCTTGTGACTCTCTGTACACCAGAGTCATGACAAGTGACCAGTATGGTCAATACTAAGAAATAGGTACTGCAATCACATTTAAGCCTACTGGAGTCTCCTCCATCTGTAGGTACTCCTGCCCAGGCATCGTAGGCATTTGGGAATGGAGTTGGCATTACAGCATCCTAAAATGAAACAAAGAAATGTAGGTCTGGCAACTGGAAAACTCTGTGCCTCAACTCCGTTCTCAAAAATATTACTCTGCCTCCATTTTGTGTGTCTGGTCTGTTAACATTAAGGCCTAACTGAGATGAGAGATGGGCCTATTTCTGAAACATCCTCCCCTCCACTTTCTGAGGTCCCCAGCATATGTCTCCCCTGGCAGACAGAAGCGGACAAAGCTCAGGGAAAGGACAAGCACTTCAGTATCTGGGTTCTTCAAAGATTGGTTGAACAGGACATGCTTGGCATGTACGTCTAGCCCCCAGTGCCTGTGGAGGAAGAGGAATGAGGATTTAAGCATGACTGCACATGGCTGCGGTCCCCAGCAGCCAGTCCCATGTGTCCTGGTTGGAAATACCAACTCAACGTGTGGTCTCCCAAGCTGTAGCTCTTGTGGAAATCTCAAAATCTCCAGGAAAGAAACAAAAAAGAAACATCTAACCAGCATATTTTTAAAGCAAGGCAAGATGATGACCTCCTGTCCTCTTTGATGCTGACTTCCCAGCGACTACTCCCTCCACCATGCATCCCTCTTTGGGCTGTCAGATCAGACTAGATGATGCTTAGAGGCAGGAGGGGAAGAAAAGAGAAACAAAGAATGAATTTCACTGCCCAGCTTATGATATCCTCGCATGAGGGCTGGGGGTTGGTGTCAGGTACTGTGCCGCTCTTCAGAAACCCAGATGTAGTCCCAGATGGGAACAAACCTTTGACGATGGCACAAGCCCATCGCCTGTGAGTTGAATTAGAGCATGAGTGGGGAGCTGGCAGAGCTGGGGGGAGCGGGGAGTGGCAGATAATTTATGGGTAAGGTCTTCAAAAGAGCTCTGTTCCCATTCGGGACAATAGGAGCTACTGGGGGCTTCGCATGCTCTTGCCAATCTGGTCACGTAAGCACAAACTCCCTGATTTGGTTTATGAAGAATACCCTTCAGTCTGACACTGACCTCTAAAACAAATAGAGTATTGCGGCGCGCTGATGCCCCATTCATCACTGGGTGACAATGGGAGCCAGGGCTCGTGAGCGAACAGCGTTTCATTCAGGGGAGGACTGAATCGCTCTGAAACACTCATTGCAGCGCTGCCGGTACCAGCTCCATGCTGCCCCATAGGCACACTTCTGCGCCCGTCTGAGATGAAACCCCCTGGGAGGCCTCGGGATGCCATGGCACTGCAGGGGAATCCTGTTGCACAGCCTGTGGCTGGGTTGAGCTGCAGGGTGGGACAGCCAGAGCGACCCAGGGAGAGCCAGGAGGTGGGAGGGAGGGGGATGTCCAGGCCACCGGCTCGCCCAGAAGTGTCCCACTTTGCAAGAGATGTCTCCTTGCTCCGGGCTGAGTCAAGAGGCAGTGCTATCCCAGAGGGAAAAAGAAGCCTGAGGGGCTTGGGATATGGTCCTTCTCTGTGCACTGATGGAGGATACCAAGGTCAGTGAGCATAATACAGCTGTGGTGAAAGGTGATGGAGAAGCAGGGAGGCAGGGATGGGAAGCGGTGGCATGAAGCCCAGCAGCCTATGCTGCACCATTGCCAGAGGGCTAGGCATCTGGCAAAAGACCATAACAGGGGTGCTGTTAACTCTCTGGCTAACTTTGGTTGCTTCTGTGTTGCAGTCATTGGCTCCAGGATTACTTTTTTCCAGCTATTTCTGCTGCCCACAGCTCTCTCTGTTGCTGTTCCTCTGCATAAGGACAGAGGCTGGTGGCAGGAGAAAACCACCATATCAGACTTCAGAGGAAGGTCCAGGGACCACTTGATGGCTTCTATAGGAGCCAGGCCAGAGGAAGGCTTTTTTCCCCCTCCCTAAGCCAGGCTGAGCTGAGCACTAAAGCATGAAGGTGCATATGCGCACTTAGGTTTTTTTTTTTTCATTCACATTCTCCATCAATGGTTAATTCCTCCTGAATGAGCCTTGGACTATCTGGTGATTGCGTTTGCTGGTCACGTACCTAGATCACAAAAGCAATCACAGCTCTACATATGTTCCTCATAAGGACCTCTGCAAATGACCAAAGTGAATGTGCAGCGAGTCATTCCCATGTGCAGATATTAGCATGAAGTGTGCAATTACAGCGATTCCTTCAGCAAATCGGCCGGTGTATGTACAGCTGTGTATGTTCACACTTTTAACAAGCCCGGTCTTTTCTAGGCAGGCATCAGGCCTGAGAGAAACGCTTCCACACATTTTCGGAGGGTGTTGTTTCAGGGACTAATTCTGCCAAGGACTCGCCTCTCCGCCAAAGTGGTCTTGCGCTGGTGCCTGAAAGATTGTAATGTGCAACATTATCTTTCAACAGACATCTGTGTTAACAACTGAAATGAAATGATGGCACATTAAAAAACTTTACAGTGCTGTTGCAAAATACTTGCCAAAAAAACCCACCCTGAGCTGCTGCTGTAGGTTACTCTGAATTATGCCTGAAAATAGCATATCCAACGTTACTTGGAAGCAGACACACGGTCGCTAGCAAATCTAATTATCTCCTGGAAAATAAAACACCAGTGCCTGTGTGAAAGGCTCAGGGGTGAGTGTAGGCAGTCCCAGCATTTGGGGGAATAACATGTGGATTTGTGATTTCTGTAGGTCGTGAAATCACAGTGCCCTTGCCAAGTGTGTAGTTGTCTGATCGTGTGAAGATCACCCACCTAATGCTGGCTTGGCCTGCGAGGGATCTCAAGTAAAGCAAGCGAGGGTAGCACTGTGAGAATTCATGTCTTCATTTCCCAGCTCACTGCTTGGAGAGGGCCAGTGTTACAAGGGTGAAGTGACTCAAGGCGAGTCATCTGGTTGATCGTGGTTGTCTCGGTACATCTGATATTGGTGGGTGAAACCTGCATCTTCCTTCTCCTCTGAGTTGTCCTCAGGAGGTGTCCATCTGTCTCCAGGATGGCAGAGGGAGGTTGGGTGCCCGGCTTAGCTGGCTGGAGGGTAGGAGACAGGGCTACAGGACACCTGGAGGTATCCTGCTGGGTCAGCTACGTAGATGGAGCAACAACACTGAGGCTGCTGAGGCAGCGCAACAAAGCCTGGATTGTGAGCATTGAATTAGGGACCAAAGGCATGTCCTCTATTCTGGAAACCTCTCTGAGATCCCCTGCAGAGGGGAAGGACTGAGTGGGACTGCTACTGTCTGGCTGGTCTGCTGAGAACCAGCACAACCTAGAGGTAGGGGGCTTCAGTCTCCTCCGTGCAAGTCAAGAGGGCAATTTCCGCTTTAAAATCTGCTGCAGTAAGAAGTAATAGTCAGGGAGAGCCCAGAGGCCGTCTAACAGGGGTAAGAAGATACTACGTCTTGCATCTAGACCACCTTACAGATCTCACTGTTTGTGAGGCAGAACTTGAGACCCTTTGTCTAGGGCTCAGCAGGTGGGGGAATCTCACTGGCACGCAAAAATAACATGCTGAAAATATGGCGCTTTGATAGTAAGAACATAAGAACAGCCATGCTGAGTCAGACAAAGCCCCATATCCTCTTCCCACTGTGGCCGTGAGTGGCTTGCCTAGGGAAGGGTTTAAAGCTGGAATAACGCATGTACTTCTCCGAGTGCTCGCTAAAGCCCCAACCACTTCTCTGAGAGGGATGTGGCTTCTTTATTAACCTTCACGGGATTTCTCTTCCGTGAATTTGTCTAGTATCTCCTGGATCTACCTGGATGCTCATCTACATTTTTGGCATCCACCCCATCCTATGGCAAGCATTACCACAGCTGGATTACTCGTTGCAGGAAGACCCACCTCTGGTCTGTTCTGAACCTGAGTTCTCCTACATTGATCTCCCCAAAGCTGCATGGCTGCCCCAAGAATCTGTCTGGAGGGGGAAGGAAACCAGGTGAACCAGGTCAAATGTGACTGTGCTGGAGCACATCAGTGGTTAATCATGCAGCAGGCACGACTACAGGACTTCCAGAAGAGCTTCCAGAAGGAGACTCAATCCAGCTGAGACTTGCACTGCCTTCTGGGGATAGCTGTTGGCTCAAGCAGGAACATAAGGTGATTCTTATCTCAACAGGTCAGGCAACAGAAACTCAAATTTAGGTGGGCAGACCCAGTCCTTCATGTTCTGATATACCTATTGGTGTAGAGAACCTGAGCTTGAATGAATACTCAGGCCTATGGGTATGCATACTGTGATGTGTCATTGCATAATAAACGTACGCAAAAAATGCAAACATTTGCATGAGTTTCCGTTTCAGCAGAGTTTATGTGTGGGTCAGCTCTGGAGAAGCTGAAAGGAAACTGGCTGGATGTAGGCCACTGCCAAAGTGAGTATTAGGTATCCAGCACGTATTCCAGCACATTGTGGGCTCTTTGCACTGATAAACCTGCAGGGCAGAATGTAATCTTGGAAAATGCGCAGTAAATGGTGGAAAAAAGTTGCTTAAAATAAGTAAATTGTGGCATTTGGAAAGCTCTAGAGTATGGGAACATCACAGAGAAGACCATAAGGGGTGGGAGAAGAGGACCAAGAATTTACAGGAGACCTGTGATGTTTTGGAGCAGCAGCTGGAGACCAGAGAGGATATGCAGAACACCTGAAAGGACACTGCCCGCCTGTACATGGGCAACTGAATCTGACCACAGATATCACAGAAGACACAAGTGGAAATCAGCTCAGAGATTACGACGTCTGCATGGAGATGTCTACATACATGTGGAGAACTAGGGCAGAAGTTTCTAGTGCAATTTGAAATGCCTGATGGCATTCCACCTGAATGGGATGAGATGAATGCCTGCATCTGGAAGCCGAATCTCACCTCATGCTAGAGGAGTTCAGAGATGGCTTAGCTGACCAAAGGCAGGTGTCTACCCTGGGGGGCCTGAACAGCACTCTAGCTTCTCAGCTATATTAACTGGCTCTTCCTCCACTACAAGGGGAATTTAGGTGCCAGATCACATGTAGACAGATGTAGGTGCTTAAATTCAATCTATGGCTATCTTAATCTCAGGGAATTGCTGTTGGTCTCAGCAGCATAAAGAACCATGAGATGGACCTGCAGAGGTGGTCACAGCACGCAGAGGTGGGGCAATGCTGCACCAGGGAGGACACGATACCTGGGGGAAGGGATTTTCATAGTGGGGCTAGTGAACAGCATGCGCTGAACAGCTCACTCCCCTTGCAGGCACATCCCAAAGAGTTACGAACACAAACCACAGAGAAGGTCCCTAACTCACTTCATCCCGTCAAAATCTCATGCAAGAACCACACATTGTCCAACCCCAGCCAAAACGTTTTTTCTTGGGATTATTTTTTCTCAAGACTTTTTTTCCCCAGGATTATTGAGGATTTTGTGATAAACTGTGCTAAGAATAACCCTAGTGGGAAAGATGTGGTTTGGCTGAGTGAGAAGGCAGCCCACTGTCCTTTGAAGCTTTGCTATCAACATCCGTGAGATTTATCTTCTGAGCACTTAATGTGTGAGAAGCCCCCGGTATGGTGAGCATGGCTGGGTAATGTGGCAGAGAACAATGCTGTCTCTGTGGGGAATGTGCAGCATTTTGTGCTTTTGCAAAATTCAAAGTACTGTCAGAAGCTCTCTGACTTGAGCCTGGAAGTTGCTCCAATCTGAATTATCAACTGTGAGATTGCAAGTGCTGTGTTTGTTTGCTCTGTGCCGTGTTCCGTGCTCATTCTTAGGGAGATGTTGTGTCCAGACCATCTCCTGGCCTCTGGTCTATTTTATATTAGCAGAGCCATGCCTTCAGACTTAATACCTTGACCAAATTTCTCGAGCCCTCCTATTTTTTTGGCTTCTGCACCAAAGGCTCAGTTTAACCTTTTGCAATAATGAAACACTCCCTGGGACAATGCCTGAAGTCTCTGCCTGGTTAGCAATTATTTAAATACTCTGTTGTGAATAGGATCAAAGCCTTCTCTTATTGAAACACTTCATTCCCGATGCCAGAAGTTGTCACCACATGACAAATGGATTGCCTGTTCTCTTCTCACAAGCGTGCTCTAACCAGACAGGTCTGGGCAGCCTGTGGGATGGGGAGTTTAATTAATAACAATATTTAATTTCTACAATGAAGCACTTAGGGGAGGATGAATATTGCAGCAGTCACTGTGGTGCAGACGATGTGTCTGCCTCTGGTGGCCAGCCGAAAGTGGCTTGGCGCTCGTGAAGATGGGCTCCATCAGCAAAAAATCACAGCCGCGTGCCGAAACTCGACAGCACACCTCTCCGAGAGTTGCCTGAAATATTTCAGCCGGGCCGATTTTTTTTTTTTTCCTCAGTTACTGAGCAGCGTAAGTGTCGTCGTCGTTCCTCCAGCTGATAGTAGCTATGGAAACCGTGACATCACTGCCGACATAGCGATACATAAAAATTCAAATGGCTGGGGACCGGTTGCTAGGAGAACTCTGCTCGGGAAAGTCATCGGGCAGGCAGCCAAGGGACCGGAGTCTGCTGAACATGTTGTACTTCACCCTGGTGATTTTACCCTCCTCCCCCTATTTTCCCTTTCACATGCAAAGCTTTTTTTTTTTTTTTTTTTTTTTTTTTTTTCTCTATATTCACCCTTAAATTATCTCAGAGATTTCGACAATGGGCTAATGAGCTGGTGTAGTAGCTGCACGTTACCACAATGTGTGCAAGGTCAGGAAAGAAAACCACAAACTGTACTTACCGTCAAATAAAAGCCACTGTCAGCCACCTTCATAGCACCTGGGTTATTATAAACGTGCATTTTGGATCACTTTTGGGCACTGGTTTTCCACTAAGCTTTATGTACACACAAATTAGTGGAAAATCTCTGACCAAAATTCATCAGAAAAGAAGGCAATCTGAACCAAGGACAAGGAGTAACCTCTATAGTGGGTAAAACCTCATATTGCAACCAGTCTGAATTTGGGAAGTGAAGAGTTTTCCAGCAGTCTGAGTCACACCTGCAGAAGCCGGTGCTTCTCATCTGGTGGTTTTGGACCACTGGTGGTCAAGGGAAACAAGTGACGTAAGTTTTGTAGGACAAGGTGTTGTTTTTGATTAGACCAAAATTATTTGGTTAGACCAAAATAGTTAAAAAAATCCACCAACCAAGGAAACCTTTCCTCAGGCTCTGAGAAGATTTGGTGAAGCAGCTTGTTTGTTCCTTCCAGCATTGTTGCTTGGCCTAATGAAGGATCTTGCACACGGATATGGTCACATGTAGGTGAATGCAATTCCCCTGGATTTAGCTGCAATAAAAGCACAACTCGTCCATGCTTGTATCCAATAGATTAAAGGGTCCAGGTTTAAATTTGTGTTTCCATGTATGTATAAATAGACACATACATACATACATATATATAGATTTTTTATTTTTTTTTCTCCCAGACTGAAATGTAACTCGCAGAGGAAGTTGTCCAAGTAGATTTTCACATGACCACCCAAGTACTAACAAATGACAAGATCTGAATAAAGGCAATATTCATACTGAATAGTCCTGGTAACTGACCAAATGGTGAAGTGATGTTGGGGACTTTTGCCTAGGAATTACTCATCAAAATTATTTGGTAGAGGGTTTTTTTCCAGATGCTAGGTGTGCAAAATTCTTAGAGTTTAAACAGAAACTGAGAAGGAAACAGAAAATAATAATTAAAAAAAGCCATTGAATAACTTATTATCAGAAAGTCACTGATTCTTGAGAAATGCATATGCACTTAGCACACGCCAGGCACCCACATGAACCCAAACACAACCTGAAGATGGACATGAACATCAGGTGAAAATGAAATTATCTTTATTTGTACAAAATGAGTTAGAACATATTAAACAGCTAGTATGTTCCACCCCAGACACAGCTGCAATTTAACTTATTCGTGTTTATTAAATGTACAGAATAGTGTGTATTAGGGGCTGAGGTCTTCTTTACCAAGTCAGGAGAAGTTCGAGTTAAGAAGAGATACCGTCGTGTGGAAGGACGACTATTTCTTGTGCTGATCTCCCCACCAAGGAGTCTTCCTTGTACCATCTTGTTTAGTCTGCCTTGGAGCTCTACAGTTGACTGAACTGAGCTTTAGATCTCCTCTGAGTTGGATACCTCACTCATATCGACACCTAAACCCAGATATCTTTATTTGCTAAAAGCTGCTCCTCCAGGAACTGCACAGCACCATTTTGGTACTGGTTTAGTAACACATTTCTGGATCAATATATCAGCTACGATGAAGGAAGAATAAACATAAACAGGACCAGACCCGTTTTAGTTTTGGAAAATGTCTTGTCAAAAGCTTCTTAAGCACTCAGCTGTAAAAGTGGGCTTGTGGTATCCAAGCTGGCAGCATTACCTGGAAAGAGTCCCAGCAATCAAGCCCCCTGAGTGTAGTCATGGGTCCTGGACTCAGCTCAGGCACTGCAACATTCTGATTAATCGAGGTGGATCAGGTCCTGGAGACATCTTGCTCTGTGTACCTAAAGAAACTCGACTAGGTTTTCCTGCATAATGGTGGGTACGTGAACTACACCTCCATGTCCCTAAGTTGAGTGGCAGTGAAGAACAAATGAAGGGCTTTATGTTCATGCCATCGCTGATTCTGGGGTCAATCGGTGCCTCTGGCAAAACTGTTTGAGTTGCAGATACTCTCATGCTCTTTCATCTGCACACTGTCACTTGGACTCATTTAATAAAAGCTGATTAGTACAAATTCTCCACGAACTTTTCCATTCATTAAAAAGACACTACTTTTGTTGGTATTCCAACTATTCCACTAATTTCCTGTATACGTTGCACCATACTCCCAAAAGCTGAGTTAGATACTTAGGGATGAATCTGGAAAGAAGCAGGAAACCCAGAGCTGTCCTTTGGTTTAAATGAATTTTTTCTTGCACAAACTGTGGCAGCAGAAGTACTTGGTGATTTTCTTTTCTAAGGTCCCCTGCAGGACCAAATTACTCAAAAAGCTGGTTTGAATTGCCTGCACTAAGAGGAAATCAATGACAACAAAAACCAGAACTAGTTAGTCACCAGTGTGCTAGCAGCATCTTTTCAGAAGATGTACTTGGTATGAGAAGTACTTGTGTAACTGAGGTCGGTGCTGTGAAACATGAAGGTTGCACCTCCTATCCTGTCTTTGCTGGGTGTGCTGTCCTTTCGAGACCAGAGTCTGGCAGTTGTGGAAGAAGGGAACCAGATCTAGACTGGCCATGGATATGCCGAGTGATGTGTTTGCTGGTAGTAGCCATTAGTTTTGTATCACCTTTTGGGAGGAAGGTGAGATAGCCTTGGAGATCTGTGTTCTTCCAGTGCAGTCAGCAGAAGATTTGCCATCATCTTCCAGTGGAGTCAAGAAAAAAAAAACAAAACAAAGCCCTGAGCGAGAGTGAAGATTTTCCACTGGACTTCACAAACATCCCTCTGCTCAGTGTGGTGCTTGAGCATGGTCAGTCTAACAACCTTTTTTCTTCCTCTCGCTTAGTATAATATTGCAATGATAACTCTCTTCCATTTTGTCCGAAGGTGTGTGTATTTGTATGGGACCAAGACGTTGTATTCCTAGCTTACCTTTATGGGATGCAAAATACTTTGGACAAGCTGCTACATATTTCACTGTCATTTTAGCATAATAAGCAATGATTATTCTTTGGTCATCTTGATGGAAAACAACAGAAAGTGAACCAACAGCCCCTTTTAATAAGTATAACCGTAGCAGGATTTGAACTTGCCTCCCTTAAAATAAGGTAGGCATTTTACTATCCATTAGGATACCAGATCTTTGGCTACATTCCATGGGAATTTAAAGGCGTTAAATTAGCTACAGGAGGGTTTCACTATTGTTCCCTAAATGTAATGGGAGCGGATTTAAATTTACAAGGGGAAAAGCTAATAATTAAAAATTGAACATAAGGGCTATAAAGTACAAAATGGGTTGCCTTGGATTGGCATACAAAACTTCATGAAAAGTGGAGCTCCTGCTGTGTTATGCTTTTCTAGAATGACTAAAAAAAGGTTGTTTAAAGGTGTTTTTTTGCTGCAAATTAATTGCTTGTGGCTTCCATGGATCTTACAGCCTATAAAGATGGCCCCATTGTGGTTTCCATTGATTATTTCATTGAGGGTTTTCCCCGCCTTCTTGTTGTTACCAAAATCACGTACAAATAAAATGAAGTGTTGGTGAGGATGTTGTGGGAGCTACAAATGCTCCAGATCTGTGAGATCTTCTGCACTTACAGTACAAATCTCAGCGGTCTCCATTTCCTGCCCAGATTTCATGCATTTGCCCCTTTTCTCTGCAATGCCCATGGGCCACTGGCAGCCACTCAGCCCAGTACATGTCACGGTCCCCATCTGTGTGAGGTCTGCGGGTCATAGGGATGTGGTGCTTGATCTACCTATGTGAGCCCTGCCAATAAAGAAAAAAAATACTCCTCCCAGGGAGGAGTCCTTTCAGACTGGAGAAAACATTGTCCTGGTCTGTTTTCAGCCCTTGACCACTAAATGAGAAAGATCTACTGGCATTTGTGGCTTCCTAGTGTTTTTCTTCAGGAGATGGTGAGGACTGGGATCAGTTGGTGTTACTGTAGCTTTGCCAGGTCCACATGATGGAATTGTAACTGCCCTCATGCTAGGTGATATGTCCAGGCAGGTCTGGGACATGAGCATTTGGGCCACCAGTTTAATCACTCAGCAGGCACCAGAAAAGACAAGAGGCAGAAAGGTCTTCTGGCAATGCAGGACCTGCCAGCAACCTGGCAGAGGATGGAGAACTACCAAGGGAGCTCATCCTCAGTTGCTTTCTCCACCAGGAAGTCCAAAGATGCAAGTGATGTGAAATCCCAGAGATCCCAGCTGTCTGTGCAGAAATGCCACAATGCCCCAGTACCCCCTTACTGGGAATAAGGGTCAAGGAAAAAACCTTGTTCTTTGTGTGTTTCTTCTGCAATGGAATTTTTCTTTCTGAATTTTAGCCTGTTCACCCCAGATAGCTCCCTTCCCAGAAGCACCTGCCGCTCCCGTCTTTTTCATCTGTGCAGTCTCATTCATCTCCTCATTCCCTTTTCCTGCAAGACACCAGTTTGTTATTGTTCTTGTTATTTTTAACTTCTGCTCACTACAAAAGCCCTTCTCCATTTTCTCGGACTCTTGCCACTTTTGTCAAATAAGCAGTTTAATTATGTTGCCTTCTAGAACTGGCCTGTTTCTTTCCTTATTTCTTCTCTTCCACTGATTTTTTTCATTCCTCTAAACTTTTCTCTGCTCACACTGAATTTCCTCCTACCTTTTCACTCCTAGCCTGTTTTCAGCCAGGTAATATAAAGTCCAGGTCTCCTGGGACAGCTAACCTGATATGAACACCACCACACTAGTCTATCAGTGAGAAGGTTGCGAAGCGCCTATGTGGAAAAGAGAGTTATCCAGGCAGACCCTGTTGTGGCTTCAGTAGCACTTCATCCGCAGGAAAATTTTTGAAGGAAATAGTAATTTTAAGCCTATAGGAAAGCAGAAAATGGGATACAAAGCAGGGTGGTGTTTCCAAGGGTAATCCCCAGAGTTTACTTGCATAAGGTAAGGGTGTTTATGGTTGTGCATTGGAGCTAATCCCTTTGGTTGCAACTGTATTCACTGATTTGAAGGATGCTGTGAGACACCAACATTAGTCAGGTCACTCATGGCTAGTATCGGGCTAGGTCTCCTACTGATCCCACAACAATAGCGGGCTGAGTAAGGAACGGGAAGCTTTTTGCTCAGCAAATGTGCAATCTTTGTTCCACTGCTTTGACAGGGACTCTGTTTCATCTTGTTTAGCACTCCTCTGCAAACGAGCTGTTTAAAAATATGGGTTTCCCTTCTCCGTTTGGAGAAAGACAACAAAAAGTTGAAAGATTTTCAGTTTCAGCTTAAAATCCGAGAATAGGAAAGAAGGGATGGAAATCTGTTATTTACTGTTATGTTGCTGATATATATCAACATGTATGACTAAGTGGCACAATCTGGGATCAAACTTCCATTATCAAGTATAGATCATTTCCGAACACAGAAAAAAGCTTCAATCAGAACTCTTGGTCCCTGGCACAAGGACTCAGTGCTTGCAGAGAGTAGAGACCATGAAGTTGGTGCAATTCTCAAACAAAACTGCTGGCAGTCTGCATGGCTGGAGGTGTGTTTTGCAACAGACTCTTTGCTCATTAAAGATCAGCTTCTACCATTTGCTCCCCCAACCCTTTAATCATTAGCTGTAAACGGGTGGAGGGGAAGCAATATGTTTTCAGGTTTCAGCAGAACTTTTAGGTGTTGAAATTGTTGGTCAGATAAGAGATGATAGAAGATCAGATTAAGGGCTGTATTTGAAACATTTTCAATGCTATTGCAGTTCAAAAGACCAATTGCCTCCACCCCTGTGTCAGCCAGGGGAGAGAGGAATGTGCCTTTATGAGATCCTCTAATTTGCTATTCAACAACTGCTTGTTTCCTTTGACTGGGTAGGGAACAAGGATCAGGTGGCACAAGTTTGTAGAAAGTCTCAAATTCTCATTGATTTCTTGAATTCTGGTTTTGTACTCTCAGCGTTAGTGCCTCAAAGTGATCTTCAGCTGGGCTGTCTATCTGGATGAGCAAAGTGGTAGGACAGTCAGCTTGATCCAGAGCAAGACAACTTCAACCTGGAAAGTCAGTAGACCCATACATTGTTTTGGTGTCTCCCATGGGTTCTTTGAGCTGCTGTTTCTCCTCCTTGTCTCCAGTTTCCCTACATGCAGTGAAAAGGCAATGCCGCAAAGCCAGTTCCCCAAGTAACAGGGAAATGGGGAAGAAAGTCACCTAACAGCCCTTTTGACATCACAGGAGTGCCATGCCACATCACCAGCAGCAGATGGGAGGACACAGTGAAGCTGCCAGCTTGCATTCAAACCATCCGTTCCCAACACATTTGACTTTTCCAAACCCACGTTACTGGTGTGAGACTCCGCGAAGGCAGCAGTTCTTGGACAGAAAGCCTGGGATGATTTCACTTTGCAAAGTGTTTCAGTCAGCAGCCAACCAGACTCTTACTGTGTATTCAGCATTTTATTTTTTATACAGAAATAAATGGCAAAATTCCCATGATCTTCAAAGGGAGAGTACAGCCCTCAGTCCGTATGTAATGCATTACTATTAGATGGAAATACTTGCTGGGCTCTGTTATTGGTGAGATTCGGAGTTTTATTTTTAACCGCTGTATTTTATTTTATTTTACTTTATTTTGGCGCTGCAAATAAACTTTTCAGTTTATTCAAGGAAAGAAAGAAAATCTGGTCCAGGGCAGTTTAGTCTATGGCTCTTTCCATAGCACGAAAATCCGGAGATTTGGATCAAACTGTATTCCTGAAGACAGGCTTGGGAAAGGAGGGGTGATGGTGAGCTCAGCGCTATTTTGCAGCACTGATCCCAATTTCAAACGTAATCATCTCCAAATGTTGCAGACTGAATCTCTGCTGAAACGGGGAGGTGGGTTTGTTGGGGAAGAAGCGGGCCAGAACAAAATAGTTGACGTGATCAGGTGGAGCCGTGCTGGGAGGACGGGGAGGGAATTGCGGTGCTCCCTGGCGTGGCTGCAGATGCAGGCGACGTGGGAAGAAGTCGGCTGAGCATCAGTTTTCACAGGTCATGGGTGAATCCATCCCTCGTGAAACCACCGTGATGTGACTGCCAGGCTGCCTTAAGCCCCGTGTGTGAGCGTGGGACCCGTGGATGCTCCCGGAGCCGGCAGCTGCGTCCGGAGCTGGCTGCCTTCCCCCGGGGCCCTCCTCACCTGCGCACATACTTCATCTCAAACGCAAACGGCAGACCAGGATCCTCAAAGGGGTTGCCAGCAACTGTGAGCTGATTTATGAGCTGCTGTCAGATGCGTTGCGATAGAAGGAGGTTTGCAAGCTTCCCAGGGAGGCCAGGTGGCTCTGAAGAAACCTCTCTAGGTCAGGGCTGTTGGTGGTAAGTGCCCTTGGCTAGTTACAGCTTGGAAAATTGTACTTTCTGCAGCTGAACATCTGAAGGAACCTGAGACCAGGAGGAAATGGATGGGCGGCGATTCTTCATGACCCCGTCTCTTGCAGACAGGAGCTGGATTGCTGGGGGCGAGTTATTCCCTAATTGAGCATTACCGGCATTAGTGCTGTAGCTGATCCGGCAAGCGCAGTTAGGGGCCATGACCATGTTCAACTACACGAACCGAAAACAAAGCAATCATGTGCATTTTGAGAGGCGGCGGTAAATATAACGAGCAGATGTGAGGAAGAGGGCGAAGGGAAAAGCTGCGATAGAGCCTCTTGCTTTCCTCTGAAGCACCTGCTTGTGGTCACAGCTGTAAGTGGAGTGCTTGACCGGGGGACTGCTCTAATGTGGTAACTTCTTTGTGCCTGGCCCGAGACCAACCAGCTTCCCTGGGTCAGCAGGAGGTGCAGTGCACGGAGCGGAGGAAGAGGCAGAAGTCCCTCGTGTGGCTCTCCGCTTATCTCACTTGAGAGCAGCGTAGATGCCTGGAGCCAGACAAATGAATCCTACCTTGTTGTCCATGAATACACCTCTGGGGGTCAATACCCAAATTACGGTTTCTCAGCATCTCTGCTGAAAAGCTCCAGACCAGCTTTGCAAGCAGGTGGGCAGATGGCATCCAGCTGAAGGACTCCATGGCACCATTTGTCATGGTGAAGAGTCACCAGGCTAGAAGCAACTTTCTTGGCTCGTTGCAGCCCTGATATTGCAAGCGTCAAGGCCATATGCTGTCTCCCACAACTTGTGAGTCTGTTCACATCTCATCAGAAACTACGCTGAGACGCCGTGAGAGCTCCCTATTTATACAGCGTGGCTTATAAGCTTCTGCATTTGTCACTCCACATGTGTGCCTCTCATGCCAGGTTTCAAGTCTGTGATAGGTCTCTGGTTGCCCAGGAAGTTCAGGATCCTTCTGGGCCAAAACACTCTCCCTCAGGTTGGACCACATATCACACCCACCTTTCAGACAACCTTTTTTATAAAACTGACTTTTTCTTGGTCTCCCTCTCCTCGCCTTTACCTTTTCATTTGAACAGGCCTAGACCTTCCAGGCACTGACCCCAGCACTGATTTGGATCCAGACGGTCACACTGGGATCTGACCTACAGCAGGCAAACACTGAGCCCAGGACACGCAGAAATGTTCCCAGAAGAGAAATCCTAGGACAAGATGCTCTATGCAGTTTGCCCAGACATGTGAGTTTTTCCTCCCAGGAAAACTTTTCCTCCAGAGGCTCAGGCTGCTACAAAAGAAGAGCTCTTTTTGCTGGAAGTGCGTCTGTGCATCCATGGAGCTGTATTTATGCAGAAATGCCAGCCATGCAAAAAAGAAAATATTCAACAAAAATTGAAGTATTCTCCAAAAAATGAAGTATTCTCCAAAAATCCATTCCAGCCAGGTTTCCCAATGTGCACTGCCCAGTTCAGCTTTGTGTAGAGGCCACAGGGATCCCTCTGAGTAAGGGAAGGGGTGCTACACCCTCCTGCACTCAGGCAGTAGGATTGTGACTGCTCACTTACAAGAGGATGGAGGGGAATTGCTCACATCACATGGAATTGCTGAATGACACCACTGGCGATGGAGGGCAGGGGGCTGAGCTGTGCCAGCCCACGAGCTGTCCCCACTCCTGGCACTGCCAGGAGAGGAGATGCTGCTCTGCCATCCCATTGCCCGAACAAGCCAGGCTTGTTTTTGATGATGGATGCTGGCACGTTCCCCTGCCGCGTCCCTCGGAGAGGGCGAAGGGGACTCAGCTGCCTGAGCCATCCCTCCTGGGCTCACGTGGAGCCAGGGGTGGCTGTGGCAAGTCCCCGTGGTGTCCCCGCGGCTGGCAGGGCTGGCTGCCACCGTCTCGCCGCTAATAGGATCAGGGCTCGGGGAGGGAGCCGGGGTGGCCGCTTGAGGTTGGCCCCGTGTTTCTCCGCCTGAGGAATGTCAGCTCATTGCAGGGCATGTGAGAGAGAAACCCAAGCTGCTGCGGTACGGGGTTGGATGCAACGCAGCAGGAGAGGGCAAACAGCCAGGCTTCCCCTGGGTCCTAGCCGCCTTTTGCCGCAGGGTTGGCCTCTGGAGCTACTCCACGCTGTCCTTCCATAGAAATCCCTCCTCAAAGAGGTCTGCACGGGGTCGTGAGTTAAACGCGACTCCTCCTTGGCCCCCTGCCCAACGCCGAGTTCGGGTTATGAGTCAGGGAGCAGGGAAAGGAAGCCAGGGGATGCTGTCATACTGCGGAGGGAGATTTGCATGCCAAAGCCTTCCTCACGCTTGAGTGGTGGTTGGAGGTGGCTTTTATAACTGGAAATGCCCCCACTGAAAGCTGTTGGGCCCTGCCATACTACAGACTTGGGGGTCTCTGCAAGGTGGGGGCTTTGAGCAAGGGACCCCAACACTGGGCTTGGCTTTGAGCTGAAGAAAACCTCCATCCCTCCCTGTGTCTGGGAACACCCTGCCTTCTCTGGGATGCTAAAGATAGCTCATGTGCCCTTACATCAGCTGGCCAGTGTCATCTGGTCCTACCAAGGGGACACATAGACCCACTGGACTTGCCAAGCCCCTGGCTCACCTCAGCAGTCACTCTCCACGTGATAGCTTTGGAAAGGAGAAGGAGGTGTTTCGAGCCACTTCGGCATTTCCCTGTGCCTAGTTGAGAAAAAACAGCCCTTAACTGCTCTGCATGGGACCAGCTGGAGATCTTGAGGGACGCTGGGAACTGAGGCCTCGTAGCAGATGCATATCTGTGCCCTTACTCCTGGGGCTGCCAGGAAATGGGGAAAGGACTAGCTAGCTGTGTGGGGCAGCACCCTTTCCAGAGCATCTCAGCCTGCTTTATGTAAACCAGGGCAGAAGTACATCAGTGCAAAGGGGGGGACCAAGAGGGTGAGACCCACCTACTGCAAAGTGGGAGGCAATGAAGAGCTGCTCCCAGCGTGGGCAGGGAGGTCGGTTCTGCAGCAGCTCTGGGAGTGACCCACACAGGGTGCTGTGTAGGCACGAATTGGTTCCAAGTGGGGCTTGACAGCAGGCTGCAAATCAAACCCATACATCTGGGGCATGGAGCTCCTGTAAGATTCACCAGCTTTGCCTTGCTTAAAAATCCCCAATCTGGGACACTCTGCACTCCTGACCCCCTTCAGGATGCTCCATTTAGGGAAAATACTGCATCCCTCTCCCAAAATCACATAAAACTCAAAAACCAGGGATGCTGGCATCTGCTTGGATAATTTGGCTGACTGAGCATGACTTTGATTCATTTATTTTTTGAGAGGGAAATATCTGGCTGAACTGAAGACTAATTCCCTCCCTCTCCTGAGATTGTCTTTAATAGCTAAATCTCAGCTCTCTCGCTCGCTCTCATACCTCTGGAAAAAATTGAATCAATTCTTTGTTTATAAAATGCCTGTGTTTGTGCACAGTTGACAAAATAAAACCTGCCTTCTATTTTCCTGCCAGATCTCCACAGCATTTCTTTGAGGAACATTTTCACTTTAATTTGTGTGTGTTTCTCGCTCTCCAGCTGCGGGAAAGATGCACCTTTTAGAGAAACGAGAAATGAAGTCCAGGGTGAGATGCACCACTCACGTTAAGCGATTCAGGTCCTGACCTAAATCCATTTTTCATCCAATCTTGAATCCAAACACACCTGATTTTCAGAAGCTGATAGCTGGAGCTGGACTTGAAACACAGGACACGGACATCTCTATCACAGTAACAGGGCCTAAAGATCCACCTTAATAGCTGTTTTTCAGATGCCTGCTGACCTCCCACATCCCACTAGCTGAGATTCATTTTCTCTGACCTGATGGTGTGGAGGATCCACGCTCTTTCAGAGTGAGCAGCAGGATGGTACGAAGCAATACATCCTTGCAGAATGTCCTCTGATCTATTTTGGACATATAATTTGGGTGAGAAGAATCACACCAGGACCTCACAAGCCTTTAAGGGGTCCTGAGAGCAACTTGCTTCCATGAAAGTATTCATCTGTGGTCCAAAAATCCAATGACTTGGTGCTGGAAAAGGACTGCACAGCTACATCTGACAGACACGTGAGAGCATGGAGCAGCCAGGGCTCATCCACGGATAGGGTGTGTGAGGAGGAACCTGGGATGCCCCGTGTGAAGGGCCCAAAAATTGTGCCTTTGTGTGGCATTTCAGATGTGCCTCTCTGCTCCAGGTAGTTTCAGACTTATATGAAGACCAAGAAGACCAAGAAATGAAAAAAGTACTTATGTTTATCTGATGCCAGGCTCTGAAAACATTCCAGCTTCTCCTGGAGTCAGGACAGCCACCCTGGGCAAACACAGCTCAGCACTAGCATGAGTTTTGGCTCTCCCATTCAGCCTTTGGCCCTTAACCTTGCCACGCTTTGCAGCTGCCAGCAACATTCCCAGAGTTCAGGGTAAGTCGTTGCCTGCGCTTCACACATGGGTCCCCGAGGCTTTGCTGCCACCAGAGACCTGCTTAGCACGGCCATTCTGTCCCGATCCCTCCTGGAAAGAAGCAGGGATTTTGAAAAGAAAAATGAGTGCACACGCAGAACCATTCTGGCACAACCATGATGCCTTTAATCCATATCCTCCATTTGTTTGAAATAACATCCTCATGTAGACAAGCTGTAAATTCAGTTCTGCCAAAAAATCAAGTTAATCCCCGCATTTCTTAGTGCTCATCAGACAGAATTTGCTCCTGGATTTCTGGCTCTGAGAAAGAACCTCTACCAGATTTTCTGTGCCCTGAGTTACTTGATAGCCAGTTGCATTAAGGTATTTCTTGTGTGAAAGTAAATTAAAAAAAAACAAAAACTTCCAGTGCCAGGATCTAGGCTGCAGAGAGCAGTCTAGGGCAGCTTTTACTAACCGGTGGGTTTTGAGTGCCTGGGGAGGTTGTGAAACACGTCCAATAGGTGGTGGTGGGTTCCCTCCTCCCACACGGGAAATGAGAAGGACTTTGGTTACTGGTTGCAAGAGGTCACACTAGCCAGGGAGCTGCTAAATACCTTTAATTGCATTCATCCCTCAGCGCCTGTGCCATGGGTGCATCTTTTCCCTCTGCAGCCGGTAACCACCAGCACATCTTGCTCCTGCTGCTGTACAGACTGGCTGGAAACCGGTCCCAGTGTGAGGGAGCTTGAAAAGTGCCAGTACATTTACAAAAAATGCCGTGAAAAGGAGCCTTATCTTCAGGCTGAGATATTGCGTAGCTATTTTTACCCCAGCACACCTGATTTTTATGTGCAATCTAAGGTAAACACACCACAAAGGGAAGGTAGTGCAGTTTTAGTCAGCAGTAAACTTCACTAAGCCAGATCCAAGAAGGGGATAATCTTTCCCTTGCCTAGTTTGTTTGCAAAGAAAATTAAACTTGCTTGTTCTCATTGTGTGTTTACCCATTGTATGCACATTGGCTCTCAGTGGTACAAAGTACAGCTTTCTCTGCAGCGCAAATCAGTCTATGAACATATTCACTGGCTTTTGCTGCTTTCCTCACTTTAAGTGACTAAAAAGACCCCGATCTTTGCCAAAAGAGCATTTTCAGCTGAGTTTTGCTGTGAATGAAATGAGAGGTTGAGCTCTGTATTCCAGTAAAAGAAGAGACTTTATTTCTATTTCTTATTTCTTCTCCTGTTTTGTGCAGAAGCAGGGATATTTTCTGCTACATCTTGCAGCCAGGGACCCTGGTTTGTGTTGCAGTCAGCGAAGCGGTGCAGCCCCCTCTCCTTGTCTGCAAGGGGAGATGTTGTTTCTAAGAGGCAGATGGGCAAATGGATAACGTTCAAAACTGAGCCAGGCGTGCAGCCTTGTAAAACGCGTTGCTTAAAAGTGCTTCTCGTCTAGGGACCAACAATAAAAGAGAAAAACTGACCATGCTTACGATTAATTCATTGGGTTTATACAGAGTAAAGTGATGTTGTAGATACAAGTATTACCTCTAACAGACGGTTAAAGCCGTATCAGTGGGAATGTTTATGGGTGGCTATATCTATTGACTGATTAACCATTTATGAAAACACATAATAATAACGTCATAATCCTTTACCACCTCTTGAAAATCCTGTGCTGTGAACTATTCCAGGAAAAAGACATCTCACCTTTCATTAAATAAGATGATGGTATTTTTTTGTCCTTTTGCCTTACAAAGGTGGTCTGGATGGTACAAACCCACACTCATCAAGGGGAGATGACGACACACGTGAGCTATCTGCAATCAGGGGCTGGTAGGACCCAAGTGACACAGCCATCCCTTTTCCTGCCCTCTTGACTCTTGTCTTCCCAAGACTTAATAGAGAGCAAGGCAGTGAGGTTTTGGGGTTTACCCTCAGCAGCCCCTTAGGCATGATTTTTAAGCCAAAACCAGTGAGATGCGATCACAGAAGTGTGTAGGATGAGGTGAAAGGACTGTTGGGGGGAACCTGCCTGGCACCTTCAGTGCATCTGCTTAGAGCTGTTCTCATGGGAAAAGCTCACAGAGCTGAGTCCACTTTGCCAGCACGCTTCTTTGTGAGATTTGCAAGGGCTCCAGATGCTGGTGACACCACCACAAGACTATTCCTTCTTACAGTGTTTCAGCTTCTCCCGACTGGCAGACATCATGGAAAGGAGAGGGGAAAAAAACAAAGCCACAGGCAAATATTTCCTTTTTAAGCACTGATTCCACATATGTAGGGTACTCTGGGGCTGCGGGGGTGGAATATGTTTTCCCCTCTTGTTTTTTCCTCATCCCTAACCTCTCGGTCCTCTTCAGCGTTTCCTTTCTCTCCATGGTTACTCTACACAAACAGTTTCCCTGCTGACATGGTCAATGCAAAACTGCCATAAATATGCACTGCAGATGCGAAGTATTACTCACCCCCGGGGTGACTCATCTGGAGCAAGCTGGTGAAGAGCCATGCTGGGGTCTGTGAGTCAGCAAGGCTGGTTTGCTTTTGAGCTCACACCTACGGGGAGTGGAAGCACATCTCAGCGCCTTTTGTGGAAACCCAGGGAGCCCTACACGGGTGGCCCCGATGGCTCATTCAGGAGGTTGCTGGAAACTGAGGGGAGGAAAGTCTTCAGTCGGTGTTCCTGTTGTCACTGGTAGAAGGAGAGGGCTTGTGTAATGAGAAGGTGGCCACTGTGATCAGATATGGGATTTGAGCCTGAGCCCTGCCATGGTGAAAGCCCAACCCTCAGTCACTGGAAGCCAAGGAGACGTTAGCACCTGAAGGAGGGCACAGCAGGCTGCAGGTAGCAGACGGAAAGCCATACAGGCTTTTTTTTAGGGCAGAAAGCAAGCTTCACGTGGTGAGCCCATAAACCACGAATTTTCTTTCTGACCCTAACTCAGCCACAGCTCCAATGTGTCCTGAGTTCGTATGGTCTCAGCAACCTCAGGATGCTCAGAAGTATCCTCTACTTACCTATTGCTGTGGTCTGTTGATTCCCAGACATTAGGTCACTGTTCACAAGAATTCAGGGAGCCTGCCCCAAAGTGATTAGGTTTTCACCGTGACAGATTAAAACAAATTTTGCTTACCAGTATAATCAGTCACTACAATGGGCAAACAAAGGATAAAGCAAGGCAGATAAGGCATGGGAAAGTTATGTGTAAAACTGATAGGAGTAGTATGCAAATGTGAATGCAGAATAAAAATAAACACAAATGTAAAACAAGGAAACAGATACTTACATCAGAAGGGAAGTGTTGTGTTGTTTTGGTTGTTTGGTTGGTTTCTTCTTTTTTAAAGGATAATAGGGAAAATGACTACTGAGGCAGAAATTTGGCGTAAGTGTTGTAACTAAATTTCGTGAGAGACTGGGGCATCTGAAGGTGAAGGTGAATGCCATCTTGGGCACAGGAATGCAATTGGGACATCAGATCCCTCTTTTATTTCCTTATGAAATAATTTAAAATATCCTCATCTAACTGAAGCAGATGGCTACAATCACACCATTTTAATTTAATCTGAATAAGGAAAAATTTGTTTCCTAGCTTCATAACACTAAAGCTGTTTCTCTTAGCCTTTTCCCCAGGAAAATCCCCAAACACTTCACACCTTTGACATTCTCAGGTTCTTTACCTACTGGCCAGACTACCTCATCCTAAATTTACCTAAACTGTCCATAACAGTTCAGATATGCTAATCTACAACTCTGCGCTACCTCCAATGGTTATCATATACCTTTTAATAGGTGATACTGTGCTAAGTGCTATATTAAGGCCTCCTGAAAGAGTTAGGATCAAACAGGGTGTCTAAAGGGTGTAAAACCCTTCTAGGTAATCATTTGTAGATTGGTCGGGTCATGGCAGGTCCAGCTTGTACTCATTCCACTCTGTTTGCTGAGCAAAGCTGGGCCACTGGTACGATGCCCGACATGCTTGGGCTGGCTCACATTCAGAGCGCCCTGGAGCTCAGCTTCATCCGAGCTTCTCTATTGCCAAAGTGGTCGGTTTGCAGAATGACCTTATGATCCAGGATTAGCTGGGAGCGTAGCCCCCAAACACAGAGCTGCATTATCTGAGGGAGCATTCACCCCAGCACCCTGCAGTCAGGAGGCCATGAGGTACCTCTAGGTTATGGTACCTTGGTATCGCCTACTCCTGGCTGCAACACTTAGCACAGTTGTCTCCTTTTCAGTGAAGAACAGTTTCCAATTCTACATTGTGAGGTTCCAAAAAGAGTTGGCTCACAGCCTGTTGTATAGAGGAGATAAAGTTAGATGATCCCTTACATGCCATGAAATGCTCCATGAAACTTTGTAGGGGATAGAATATGAACCTCCTCTAAATAGACTCCCTGTGACTGCCTGGGGCCTGGGTTTCTCATTAAGATTGCTTTTGGTTTTGATGAGCAAGGGATTCTTGGAGAACATTGCTCCTCTTCTCTCTTGTATTTAAATCCCTCCTTCACTTCTCCACTGCACAGTGTTTTGGCTGTTGTGATGACACCTTTGTGGGGCTCTTGCTAACCGCTACCTCAGAGCAGCTGATTTGGTTCCCAGACCAACTGCACCTTGCTGGGTTCTCCCCTTCAGTGCCTGGGCTCCTCTCCACTTTGGCAGGAGATGGTGCCTTCACACAAACACACTCTGAGCCAGATGAACGGATTACTGGATGCAGAGGCAGAAGCATGAAGACATTTATCAGGCTTCTTGCAATGGGGAGGGAAACAACCATCAGCTGCTGCCAAAGCCGATACGGTGCAGTAGAGCATGGGTTTGTTTTTGTGGTGCTTTACAGAGAGCAATAAGCAGTTGAGGAGATGTTAAGTGGACTTGGGTGGAAAGGGAAGGCCTGATACGTGAAAAGAGCAGGGATGAAAGGTGGAAAAGCCTTCCTGGTAGAAGTGGGAAGGATGCAGGCATCCTTCAGACCACTTGTCAACCTGGGAGCCATGGACTGCTTCCAAGAGGTCCAAGACTGGTAGCTAAGAAATGCACATTAGTAGGCTTTATTTTGCTTTGCAGGAGTCTGCTGCACAGCTGGAAAATGTAATTAGGTCCTTGTGCTGTAAAATGGGCTGCACACATGCTGCTCCAGGATGAGCTTAGAAGGGGAATCTGGGAACAGGTTAGGCACTGGCTATGCTGCAGTGGAAAAGTGCTTGCTGTGAATCTAAGCGGTTAAAATTTGTCCCAGATGCCATCTTCTCTTGACCCCAACCATTTGCCTGGCATGTACAAGGCAGTCAGAATAATTCCTTATAAACCTGGAACATCTCATCAATGCCCCTCACTTCAGGTAGAGACCTCAACTATTTCTACAGCCTGAACATCAAGTTTACAGGACAAAGTGGGAGATCTGATGAAGGAGCGGACTTGGAGGAGGAGAATGAGACAGAGAAAATCCTAAGCAATAGGACCACTTCCATAGGAGGTGTTCTCCACTGCTATGGGAGTAAGAAACAGAGCTCAAAGAGGACAGTGTGTGAGCAAGGAAGGTCTCTTCCCAGTCACTGAACTGGCGTGGAGAGATCCCAGGTTTGCATTTCTTGAATATCCTGTGTGTTTGGTTGCCTCTGCTGGAGAATGCTCCTTCCTAGAGTCAGGTGAAGGATTCAGAAAATTCTATTTCCAGCATTCTTCCTCCATCTAGCAAGTAAACAGACCACACAGGGTATTGCCGTCTGGCGATGCCTCCAAATGGGAGATAAGCACCTGCCACTACCATCAGTCATTCCTTCAAGTTGTAAAGATCTTCGCTTATCTATAGATTCAGATTTTGCTCTAGACTTAAGTGGGAATAGTCAGTATGTTTCCATGTAAAAGAGATCTTGTCCTTACATTATTGTGTTGGTTTTTGTTTGTTTTGGTTTGTTTTTTTTTTAACCTGGAAAAAGTCCAACCAAGAACAGTAGTAAGAGTCCAAAGGTTGCAAAGTCAAGCACCACGGTGCTAGAAGGCACCAGAAATCAGGTTGTTTGTGTGAGTTCAGTTTTATCTCCTGTTTTGATTTCTTTTTACAAGATCCTGCATATTTCAGCAGAGGGCCCCAACCTCATTCAGCGTGCCGGGTAGACAGTGAACCAGGCCGAATGCGTCATAAAGCAAACACTTTCTCTTGTGATTAAGGCACAGTGTGGGTATCCAGGAGAGTAAATTATATTCTTGGCTTTGCTACCCCCTTTTGTTTGATGTTCAGTTGGGTGAGATAGTATCATAATGGAAGTGTAAGAGGTGGTTGAATTATGGTAGTGGCTTGGCAGCATGAATTATGGCCTTTTCCACTGTATCTTTTTTGGTCTGTACTTTGCAACCTTTGCGTTCTTGCAACCAAGATTTTTCATAGCACACATTGTCCTGGAGGAGTGGGTAGATACCTGTTTTTTTTAGTGTCCTCAAAAGAAAACAGCATCTCGGTGATTGCTGGTTTGCGCGGCTCATTGTGATGGTGCCTTTCTCCACCTGAGGGCGATGTGACCTGATTCAGTACACACAAGTGGCAATTCAGTATGAAATTAAAATGACAAAATTTTGACATCTAACATTAGGTGTCCAAATGAGGTCTAGGCATCTGAGTTCCCACCGTAGTTGGTGTAGATTTGGTCAATACAGACAGTGGAGTCTGGAGGGAAGGTCGGCTTTCTCTAGAAAAGACAGGCATCAGCTGAGCACAGGAACTGCTCCTGCACTTGATGGTATTGGGTAGGGTCATAACTCCCTCCCTACTGCAATGTGTTGTGTCTTTGGGATGGCCTTGAGTCTTCTGTATGGGCTCCAGCTGCTGCCCCAGAAGAGTCTCCCAAAGGTCCTTGGTCACATCTGCTAGTTGTGTACAGGTGTTTTGGCTATCCCGAGGAATGTCAAGTGGCACTGGATATCTAATTGAACAACCAGACGAAGGCCCAGATCTCTGCTCACAATTATGGGAACTTGGTCATTTAGCTCATGTGTAGACAGAAGCACTCAGCTGCCTGCATTTAAAGGTCTTGTTTTCAAGCTAAGCCCTGCCCAGGGTTATTGATGTCGTTGAAGAAGGGAAGTTGTCCAACTGGGGGTGGAAATGGAGGACACTTTTGCTAAGGGGACTGCACGCCCACATCTCAGTCAGATTCTAAGGGAGGTACTTCGTGGGTCAAGATCTCAGATCAAGAAGGAGCCGATGAAGCTGACTGAAAATACAGGTGATTCTCCGCTGCCAGATTGCACAGTCAGGTTTTGATACAAAATATGTGGCAACAGGGCTTTTTAAAGACATAAACCTTTGCTTTGTAGAGGCCCCGATAATCCTTATGGCAAGAAATATAGTTCACGTTTCTGCAATCAAGCGATACACTTTCTTTTTATAGCCCAGGAAAGCTAATTTACACTCCAGGAATATGGGAATTTGCAATGACTGCTGGATAAACGTTAGTTGATCTAAATGATCCACCTTAGTTATGTTTGTTTGATCTGTCAAATTGATCAGCATTTACCTATCTTGTTTGCAGAAGGAACAGGAGAGAACTACTACAGATGGAAATGTTTCAGTCCGCTTAAAACTACATGAAACCAGATTAGTGCTATAGTGGCAACTGAACCAGACATTGCTAATTAGCAGCAGCTTAAAATACTCAGACAGCAATGGCCTGTAATGAAATAAATAGATCATCATTGTCCCTAACAATAGGGAAAGTGTTATAGGGCACCAGATATTCATGGCAGAAGCCTAAGAGCTCATGCTTCTTTGTGGACCTTGCCTCCCATGAGCACATTCAGAATCTTCACAGGTTCAATTCCCTTCCTAAAGTCAATTTTCACATGTGGCACTTGATTTTTTTTTTCAAGCAGAAGGGTATCTATTCTGTCTTACTGGGCATAAGTGTCGTTCTGATGTGGTCAGAGCTGTACAGAAACTATCTTCTTTTTGGGTCAGTGAAAAGATCAAGTCCCAGTTCTGGGAGCAGAGCGCAGAACTACATATGCTTATTTCCTTGAAACCGGTTGAAGTTTAGACCTGTAACATACAGTTGGGTCCAAAAATACCTCTGTTGGTATCCCCAGATACCTCTTATCTAGTTCTTTGAGTCTGGTCATCTTCTGATGACACTGTCATCATCACCGTCATCACTGTCTGATAACACTTTGATTGAGTTATAGCCCACGGAGGGCAAGGATTTGGTTTGCTTTGGAAAAAAGAAGGAAACTAAAGTGCATTCTTAGTAAGTCATTTATGCGTTAGTGGGTTAAGAAAATGATTCTTGGATCATTTGTTTCATGTTAGCCTCAGACAGACAAGGTACTGCTGTTCTCTTAGCCTTTGACATGGGATAAAAGTAATAACAAAAGGGAATTAGTAAAGGAAAAACAAATTCCAATGTGGAGATTTCACATTGGCCTATGGACCTCACTCCCACAGGATTACACAGAGGCCAAGAGCCGAGCAGGGCACATAACAATTGGAAAGTGCCTGTCCTTGCCCAGGTAATTGTACTGGGTCTGAGAGAGGCAACCCTTCCAAATGCACGCTGTGGGGCTCCCCAGCCTTGGCTGTGGTCTTGCATTTTCTCCCCAGACACGTAGAAATAGTTCTGCTTACCTGTATCCTAGTGAATCTGCCCAGAAAGCCCTGGCACTGTGGTGGCTGACCCTCCAACCATCTGCCGGTAACAGCAGGAGCCTTCTGGCTGCCTTGTTGTGGGAAGCACATGGTGACATTATTGCAAGAGGGACTTCTGCTGAGCAATCGCCTTGCAGAAGACTGAATTTACCAGCTACATCTTAAAAACTTCCACTGTAGAGCTGAAAGTATCAGGAATATACTTTCCTGCTGGCCTGCTTGCTGCTGATTTGACATCATGCCGCGTGGGGGAGGTGTTGGAAATAGGCAAATACTACCGAATTCAAGATAAATAAATAAATAAATAAATCACTCTGAGTTGAAAGGGAGGAGAACCAGGAAAGGAAGTACCTCAGGCAGAGAATTACTACTTCTGTATCCAAGCCAGAAGCTCCTTACTCTAATATTTAACACCCAGGAGAGCTGAGGGGGAGGATGCTGAGAATGGGTGAAATTTTTCAAATGCACCCAATTTCTAGTCATTTTCCTTGGGTGCATTTTTCTAGTGGATGTTCAGTTTGATGAGAAATGTGACTTTTGGCCATCAGAAGCAGATTTACACGTCCAATTGCAAATTACTGAACAGTTGCAGCTGGAAAGCAAAGTGCGGAGGGCGGCTGGAAAAGGAGGTGACACCAACCCCTACAACCAAAATCCAGCACTCATTGCTGCTGCTTTTCTTACTAGAAGTCAAAATAAAGTGTTTCACGCTGTGTCAAAGTGATTGTTCAAGGTGTCAGGAGAAGAGAAGGCAAAAGGAGGAGGCAGCTTTTTGCTGTGTTTAGCTACCTGAAGGAAGGCTGTTGAGGAGAAGTGCGCAACAGAAGAAGATGAAACGGGCACAAGCTGCATCAGGGGAAATAGCTTTTGGACATAAGGAAGACCATCTTTCTCATGAGAGCACTGAAGCACTAGAAGAGAAGCCCAGAGAGGGTGAGAAGTCTCCATCTTTGGAGATAAGCAAAACTCAGTGGAGCAAGGGCCTAAACGACGAGATATGACCTTGAACCTAGACTGGCTATGATCAGGGCATTGAGCTACAGACCTCCGCAGGTCCCTGACAACCCAAATTATTCTCCAGTTTTGTGAAGCTGAGACAGAGATTGAATAAAATACGGAAAAAAATGTACTCCATTTTCCCCTCATTCCTCTCCCTTCAATGCAGCTGGAAGCTGGTGTTCTTGTGCTTTGCCATGCTTTTTGCTTTTAATACTTCTGGCCCATACAGGGTTCTAATATCCATTTCAGCTGCTTTGCTTAATCAGTTAAGCTAGTCCGAAGTCATTTCAGTCCCCAGTGATGCTGCCTGCATCAGTGACAGTGAAATCAGTTGCACTGCAACAAGAAGCACTCTTACTGCATTGCCAGCACTTATGGGGATGTCTTTTGATGCTACAGGGACAAGGAAACAAATAAGACAAGAGCCAGACAAGGTGCAAGGTAAGTCTACAAGCTCACCAAGGGAAAGACAACAAGAAGGAGAGAAGTTATTGGGAGGACTGAAGCTGGTTGTCAAAGTGACGTGGTACATGCACAGGGATCTGCTCCCTCTCTTTTCTCCCTTAACCCATCTTGTTGGTAGGAATGGTATATCCTGAGGTCACAAGACTGGATCCAGGCTATAGGAGGCCAATCCTGTTATCCAAACAAGCATCATGACACTTCATTTGTGCCTGGTAAGGAGCTGCATCCAGGTCTTCTCAGAAAGGAGCGATATTTTTTTTTGCCTATTTGGATGTGGTGTGGAGAAATCCAAAAGGCACAGTTAAGTTTTGGGGTAGGGAGGTGTGGGGTCTTTTTCTTGCTGCAAGACCCTTAGATATTTTGGAATTATTCATTTGCGTGGGGTTTTGACTCGGCACCAGAGTCAGGAAAAGGAAGCAATCCACCACACCAGGTCTTAACAAGGCAAATGCACTAATAGTGCCTGTCACACGTTTGGATACTGTGGGGCGCTGGGTCCACTGACTCCAGGGGGAAAGTCCATGGACTGGCTTTTTTTGGCCTGAGGTCACCTCCTATCCCTGTAAGTACCTGGAGAGTTAGGAAAGGTCCAGGATGCGGAGTTAAATGAAACACTTGCTGCTATGTTTGTGTTTTTCGGCACCGGCAAAAGCCCTGTTTGAGTGAATCCAGAAGGCTTTTGTCCCAAATATTTACATTATGCTGCTAAAAGGAACTGCTGGGTGTGACCTGGGGGCCTTCTCTCCACCTCTTTGCCTGAGGGAGATCCAAAACAAAGCAAGGGAGCTGGATTTCCTGCCAGGCTGGTCTCCGCCTGGGGAGGGGATGAAAGAGAACGAACCACAGACAGCAGATGTCCCTTATATTACTTAATACAGCCCACCACGGGGGGCAGGAGAGGAACCTGTAGCAGACAGACCAGCTGAAAGCTCTGCTGGGGAACAGCCTTCCTACTGCTCTTGGAAAGGGCTGGGACACAGAGTGGCCAGGCCCTTGGCCACGTGCTGGGTTGCTGCAGCCAACTCAAATCCTGACTTGCTGTGGGTCACCCGCATCTGCTTTGACTTCACTGCAACCAGTGAGCGCAGGGGGAAAGCTGGTCCTTTGTCATTTATTGGAGGAGGGTCTGTTTCCTCTTGAGTTTATGAGTCCTCCAGTGAATCACAGAGAAACTATATTCCTGCCCAGCACTGCTCTTCTGTGGTTTCAAAAGAAACTGTGCCAAAATGTTCATTCTTTTTTTTGTAGAGTCTGTCCCAGTAGGACTTTATTGGTGTCTCTCCTCTAAAATTCAGAGACTTTTTCCTGGCTTAAAGGTAGCTGGTAATTGACTTACAGCTGCCTCTCCACAGGAAATTGCAGTATCGTCTTTCCTTTTATGTTGCTGCACCGTAGAAACATTCCCATGGATTTCGGGGAAAAGGAAGAATGAAAAGGTGAGAGCCGGATGGAAACCTACTGCTGTTTGGTCCTGTGTCTGCTGCTGCTTGCCCTGAGGATCAGAGGGGATCAAGCTTTATCCTGATAAGGACTGTCATTAATAAGAGCTACATGGTGATCATGGTCATCACAGCCCACATAGGGGACCTTCACTTGGGTCTAGAAACTATTGTTCCTGAAATTTTCTTGAAAGGTCACTCTTGCTTTCACAAATGGTGGTTGTGTCTCCTTGTCTGTTTCTAGAGGATGGTGAGAGAAAGGTCCTTGCATTCAGTCCTGGCTATATTCCTATCCCAGCCCACGGTGTTACAAGAGCCAGTCTTGGTCACCTTGAGTGCCCATGCAGAAAGGTATGTCTGCGCCTTCTCGTGGCTTGCATTTCTCTCTGGGTTTACCGACCACTGAACAGTGAAGGAGAAGGCAGTTGCAAGGCTCAAAACCCATCTTTCAAAGCAAGAAGCATGCTAAGAAACCTGGAGGAGCAGGCAGCCAATGCTAACCATATTAGCTACAATTACAAGGGCTGGCCAGCTTCATTCTTCAGGGCAAATCTGATCTCTGTTTCCCCCATGGAACGGGCTTATACAAGCAGGTGCACGAAGCACGTTTTATGATTGTAGCACAGTAACAGCTGGAGGCCACAGCACCGGATTGGGTTTCTTAGCTTGGCCCAAAATTATACATTACCACAGGGACTGCCAGAGATGCGCGATCTGGCAAATCAAATAAGAACATCTGCCTTCTCCCGCTGCCCTCCATGGATGATACATGAAAACTGGCCCCCAGCGTAATTCTGCTGGAGCTGAGTGCCGTTTACCTCCATGGATAATTTGGTCCGGCGTGTTGCGAAGTGTCAGAGTTGCCGGGGCTTGAATTTCTGTGGCCACAGCTGCACACGGCAGAGCTGGCCGAGAAGACGTTTTCATCATTTGTTGTGTGATCTCACTTCCCCTCCATGGCTTCAGCAAGTGGAGCAGCTTCCACCTGGCTATAAAAGGCTTTTTCCTTAAGTTTGGCTGTGCATAGATGGAGAGTTGCCATAGTATAGACACGCATGGACCACGTGGCTGTGGCTGTACCATGTTGCTCAAGCCTCTCCAGATGGGCAGGGATGCTCATCCAGGTCTGTTTCCTTGAACAGCTCTACTGTCCATATTTCTAATATATTGGTGATGGGGAAGTCTGGCCTGATAAATGCTCTTGATAGGAATCTAGACAGAAATGAAGCTTCTGAAGCATCCATAGATGAAAGCCTTTTCCTCATGTGATCGTAAGCAGGAAGACTGGTGATCTGGGGAAGCAACGTTTGCACGATGACTGGATGAACACGCCCCATACTCCACAAGCCCCTCTGGTATATCATCAACCAGCATCTGTTGATGGGCCAGCACTGTCCAAGTCCTCCAAACTATTTCTGAGTGGGCACAAAGAGTCCTCCAGCATTTTACAAAAAAGCATGGAAGTCCCAGAGCTGACGCAGGAGCTGACAGTGAGTGCCGCCAGGCTGTGATATGAGGAAGCCTGTATGTGACACAGCCAATGTTATGAGGCTCTTGTCTGAGTGCACTGATTCAGCTTTGCACTAAACAGCAAAGCCATGGAGAAGCTTCATACCAGCAAACCCTAGTGAAGAGGAGGGACAATTTTGAAGTAAGTGGAGTTCCTTGAGGTTTCTGGTCTAGGTATCATGACTGTTCAGCTAGGAGGCTGCAGAATAAAAAGCTATCACCATGAGACAGTGGTATAATTTAAAGCCGTGACTCCTGGGACTGTAGCTGAACGATCAGGCAGGGGCTGCTGAAGAGCTGTGATATGAGACGAGCTGACCCGCAGAGCAGCTCAGCAGGGAGGCACGTGGCATTGGGCCTGGCAGGGTGGGTGAGCACTTGAGAAGCTGCAGTTTTATCTCCTCCAAGATGCCTTGGCCGTATGTACAGGACGTGGCGTGCCGCCAGAGTTGGAGACGTCACTGCCCTGGGAGGGAGCAGAGCTACGGGGGCTGAGCCGAGGCTTTGGCAGGTCTGCTGCAGCACGGCTGGGTTGGCTGCTCAGGAGCTGAGGGAAAAGCGCATGCTACCAGTCTCAGGGGAGACCTTTCATGCTGAGAGCAGCCAGGGAGGGTGCGTGCATCAGCCACATCTCAACTGGGAAACTACGCAGGTCCTGAGCGTGGGTTCCCATGGCAGCACGAGACTGTCCGTGCTGTTAAATGGTGAGCACGGACCCTGGCATGGCCCTACTGGCATTTCCCAGGTGATGCCAAGGCACAATTTGGGGGCTATCACCAGCTGGAGACACCCTCAACAGTCAGGAGTGATGTGGTTGTCCTTCTTGAAGAACAAGAACATCTTAGCAGAATAGACACAAACTGCTGTTGTGATATATGTCCTCACAGCTGGAAAAGGGACTTGTGCCCACCTTGTTGACTGGTGCAGCCAGGATGGTGCCAGGGTGCAGAATCGTGTCTGGCAGTCAGGGAACTCCCGGCTGTCCATCATGTGCTTAGGCCACTTCACATAATGGCCTCCTAGAGATTCTTCTGTTCGTTTATAGTCACCTCTGAACTTTCCCCAGCTTCTGTCAGGTTAACACATGCACTCCCCAGCCCTGCAGATGCTCAGGAAAATTCAAACTAGGTGGGATCTGCACTGGGAAACAGCAGTTGAGCACTTTGCATTGCTACACTGATCCCCTGCGATGTGGGACTTTATTGGACTGCTTCTGCTTTATCCTGATTTAAATATCCTGACAGTGGTGCAGCCCCGTGGCTCTCAAGAACTGCCGTCATTTGAACAGCACTTTGCAAAAACACAGGCTGCGAGATTTCCTCGTGCCACCTGGGGCTGCTTGAGAAAAAGCAGTGAAAAACTGCTGCTGGCTACTGTATTACAGCACAACGGGGCTGCAGGCAGGCCGGCTTTTTCATGTTATCGGGGAGTTAAAATTGATGAATAATAGGGCTAACAAAATAAAAGAAGGTTCTTCCTTGCACTGCCTGGGGAACAGGAAATTCTGCACGGGCCAGCGCGCAGAGGTGAACAAAGCGTTAAACCCTGGCAGAGCAGCTGCCGCTGACCTTCTGGTCCCAGCACCGCTAAACAAAGCTCCTGTTACAGCTGAACTTTAGTACCAACTTCTGCAGCTCCAGGGATCCTCGCAAAAGTACATGCCGAGCTGTGATTAGCACAGTGCAACTCAGTGGGGAATGGCGGAAGAAAGAGGATGGTAGGGCAGTGAAGCCCACGGAGCCCACCGTGTCCTCTCCCTGGGCTCTCCCAGGAGCCTTCCTCTGCTGTGGCCAGTAATTTAGGACTCGTGAAACTGGAGGGTGCTCCCAGACCAAGGTGTTCAGTAGTTGCTGATAGATATATCTGCCATATTTTTTTTCATTTCCACTTAGACTTTTGACCTTCACAGCACCCTGCAACAATGAGTTCCACAGACTGATTATGTGCCTGGGGAAAACACGCTTCCTTTTATATCTAAAATGTACTTAATTGCAAGTTCTCTCCGTGCTGCTGGGTGCTCCGGCATGGGAAATTATGAACAATTGTTTAATATTCCCCTTTACCTCCCTATTCATGGTTTTACAACCTCTAATATCATATCCTCAGAGAAGTCTTTCCTTTCAGAGGGAGAATCCAAAGCCATTGAGTCTTCTCTCACACGAGAGCCTTCCACAGCCAACATTTAATGCCGGGCATCCTTGCTGCCTTCCTACATTCCTTCTTCAGAAGGCACTATTTGAGGCACTCGTCAGCAGAGGTTCTACAGGTATGGTCCAGGCTCTTAGCGTGACGTGAAGATATGTGAGAAACATTTTCAACTGGTGGCACTTCTCATCCTCTGTTGAGAATGAAGTTGGAATTACACCCCACAGAAAAAAATGCACTTATTTCTGCATGAGACTTGATAAGAAGGATGAGGCAGACTGGGGATGTAAGGCATCTGGAATCTCTTTATTAAGGCCCCTGAACTGTGAGGAACAGAAGAATTTGTCTTGTGAAATAATAAGACGTAGATGGTTGTGAAGACTGGTTGTGGCACAGAATAAAGAAACGGGATGAAAAATAACAAGTTTGAGTTGAAATAACAATAAACATTATCTTGATGCTTTCTGCATGCAGCTGAGTACAGTTTTGGTGCCCAGTTTTGATAGTTCAAGCTTGAAATTTGCCCTTATCCAGCTCAGTGCTTTTAATGCACCTAGCTTACAGTGTGGTCAACCCCAGAACTCTTCACCACGTAGTTTTTGCTGCTCAGGTCAAGAGCTTTTCTGTGCCTTGTCCTTATTGCTCCTGGTCTATAGCCATTACACTGAAAGCAGGGTGAGGGAGGTGGGATCTGTGTGGTTGTTGATGGTGGACATTGCTCCCCAAGTATGCAAGCATCTGGGGGATGTACCTTGTGAGGCAGGTGGGTTGTCCATCAGAGGTTTACCTAATAGTACAGGTCGATAGGGGTGTGTTTGAGATCAACCTCAAGATCAGCTCATTATTGCTAATACTGTTTTCTGGGCCCCAGGAACTGTATTGCTTAGGAGCTGGGAGAATCTTTGGGCTCTCTTGTTCCCAACCCAGTGGTAAGAAGTATCGCAAAGTGGTTGAGCACTCAAGTGCATGGCATGCAGGCCCTTGGGAACAAAAGAATGTGCAGGTTACCATATTGGATCATGCTGGGCATGTAACACCTGTCTAGGCATGGTTCGTAACTTCAAGAAAGCTATGAGAAACAGGGCATGCATACACTGCTTCTCCAACCAAGAGTTTCCCTGAGCTTGTAGCAAGCAGTGTTTGTGGACTTACCCCCTCTGAGGTAGGAAAACTCCTAGATCCCCTCAGCAGCCAGGCAGGAGAGGCAGTAAACGGTCTCTTTACCACATATTTGTTAAAACCTGTGTGTTTTGGTTTGGAACAAACTGCCTTCTGTGGAAATTGGTTTCATCAGACAGCTTCTGCCTAAGCAATATTTATTACTTGGGGTTGCTCTTCACCTTTCAAAGGAAGTCCAAACTCTGCTCCAAAGTGACATGTGCCTCAGGATGGCCTTGGGATGGAGCAGGACCATAGCTTGGAAATCGCTTTGGTTACACTACAGGTGAGAGATGCAGTTTCCACTTTGCAGAAAGAATTTGTGGTTGAGGCCTTAAAGCTTCGTGTGAGGAGGTGAGTGCCTTGCAGAGGAGGTCACTTTGGGAACTTGGAGGCGGTGGGGCAGCCCCTTCCCCTGCCAGGACACCCACAAACCTCCCCTCTCATCAGGATGGAAGGCAGTGCTGTGTAGCATTCCATGGTCACATCATCCCCAGGGCTTTGCCCCAGTTCCTGGGATTTCATGAATCCTCACCTTCCATTTTGAAAACTTGTGAACCTGATGGTTGCTGGGGAAGACTTGAAAGCATCGTGCGAGCATAATTGGAAAGCTTAAAGCCTCAAAATTCACACTAAAAGCTGACACTTCTTGGTTTCAGAAACCTGCTATGGGTGGGTGTGCAAGGAGGCAGGCAGTGGCACTAGTGCTTTTAGCAGTAACATTGACAGCATTAATACTAATGGAGCCACCATGGTCCAGGACTTCATTTGCATTTGCTCTGTGATAGCAACTCATCCCGGAGAAGGGTCTCCTGTAGGTGCTGCAGAAGTAATGCACAAGACCATGCTGCCCGAAGGACCTCCTGGTCCAAGTACAAGGACTCAGACTTGTAGCTGATCCTTCTCCACAACCACTGACCCTGTTCCACAAGTTGCAACTCCCCAAGCTCTGCCCTTGTCCACCTGGGTTATCAAAGCTGATGAACATGGGGGTCTCACTGAAGTGTCTGGGAAGCGATTAGCTCAGCACCTCCCAGAGGCTTTGGTGGACCATGTGGTGGTGGTACCTACTCCCATTCCTTCATGAATCGTTGTGTTTGGAGAAAGGACGTTGTAAGTGGAGGCAGAGCAGACATTGAGAGAGGTGCCTGGAGCACGCTGAGCCTGTCAGGCATGCTGAGCCATGAGTGCCTGTCAGGAGAAATCACTGCAGCTGTCTGGGAGATTTCTTGCCTCCCCCTGCTAGATCTGTGTGTAACCGGTGACAGACTGGTACGCTAGGTTCACGTGTACTTGGGATACAGTGGGAGTTGTTTTGACATGTTTGGAGCTCCTGTACATCATCCCAGGTCAGAAGGATTTGCAGGCTTTGTTGCACCAGTGCCAGTATTCATTAGGAGCTGAAATCGTGGTACCGGTGGCAATGGTGGCCAAGTTTCCAATCTGGTTGATGCTGCGGGAAGCTGCCAGGACTGAGTCCTCACCCAGGACCTCTGGGAATGTGCCTGGGGACTGGCTCATCCCTGTTTCACACCACCCACGGGCCACCCCACACTCTCAGCGCTCCCCTCTAGCCCCAGCCTCTCCACCGGCAGGCGACTCCGCCTGGAGACTGTGCGGTGGTAGGAACCGAAGCCCTGGGTCCCCCTGCCTCTGGGCATCCCCCTGTAAAGCTGGCATGAAGACCACTTGCCAGCTTCCCAGGGCCATCGTTGCAAATTGAAAAACGTTTTTTGGAGGCTGCCAGACGGCCGCTCCGAGTGGCCCTGTGGTGCTCTGACCTAAGCGCCAGGTTTTTGTTGTGTTTTGTTTTTTAGTTTTTTTTTTTTTAAATCCCCTAAATCAATATTCTGGTGCACTGTGCAATGCAGCCTGGATGAAAAGAGTATGGAAGGAAACATACGCAAAATCCAAACCTCCAACCTCCACAGTTGCTTTGGACATCATGAATTATCAGTAGATGCACTACTAACAGGAGAGAGGATGGGGAGAGCAGAGGTCCATTAGCGATTCCCTACCCCCAACATATGGCTAATTAAAATTTCTAATTAAGGCACTGTGGGGGTGAAGAAAGGAAGCTCTTGGCCGAAAGTCCCCCTCCTTTTTCTGTATTTCCTTCAATAGCTTTATAAATTTCCCCCGTAAATTAACTAATTAATATCACCTAATCAGTTAATAGAATTAGCTAATTAGATTGCTTAATGGAATTTCTGAAGAGCAGATTTAGAAGCTCTTAAGGAGACTTTAATCACTTTTTATCTGGGAAGCGGGGCACCAGTGTCTGCATTCATTCAGCAACTTAGAGCAACTGCCGTTATCAGCAGAACATTTCTGAAAATCACTAATCGGGCTTCATCCCGCCCCGCAGTCGCAGCTAGTCACCCAGGCTTGAGAGGTCAGCCTGAGCCTGACCCTCCAAGTTGCTGTTGCCTGCACCCGATTGCATCAAAAATCCACCGCTCTCAAGCTCTCGGCGCCGTATTTTAATAGAATCAGCGGCGGGGTAGAGCACTGCGAAGGCAACCGATCTCCCTGCAGGATCTGGAGGAGTTAGTTTGTTAGCCTGTGGCATTTTCTCAGCATTTTTGCTGATGGTGTGCTTAAGTGGTGGCGAGTGATAGCAAATCACTCCCTCAGCCGCTACAGCGGTTGCGTTCACAGGGGTCAAAGTTTTCTCCCAGTCCCCTCTGCACCAGTGCGCAAACACAACACCACACACACACACTGCTGGCGGCTCCCGACAGGGAGACTGCGGTGAAGGAGAAATTATATATGTTGAGAAAAACATGGCAACGGGTGAGTTTGTGCTTCTCTGCATGTGCTGTGGACGTGCACGGTTTGCCATGCCCACCAAAGAGAAGGCTCTACAGGCAGCACAGGGCAGCTCTAGCAGGCGGTTACTTGTTTGAGGCTGGCTGGTGAAGAGGGATGAGAGGGAAGGCTGGGTTTGCAAAGGTGTCCAGCAATAGGTAGGCTGGTCTTGTTGGGACATCCAGAGCTATTCGGGCTTTGGACACCAGCCCTCGCTGCATTTCAGCAGTGCAAAGTGGGAGTGAAGACTGGAAGGCTTGTCCCTGCTCTTTGGGGACACCGTATGAGAAACGGAGATCTTTGTGATCCAAGGTAAGCCCAGCTCACCAGGTTGGTCACCATGCCCAACATGAGGAACTGGGAGAAAATGGGTTGGTCTGGGAGATTGGATTGTGTTCCTGCCTTCAAACGAAGGGCCAGATTCTAAGTCACCTGCAGGGGAACTTGGACTTGTTGAAATTGGGCTGATGTCCCCTAACATAAGAAGGACTCACTGTTGGAATGAGTCTAGAAGAGGGCCATGAAGATGATCAGAGGGCTGGAGCACCTCTCCTATGAAGACAGGCTGAGAGAGCTGACGTTGTTCAGCCTGGAGAAGAGAAGGCTCCAGGGAGACTTTATAGCCCCTTCCAGTCCCTAAAGGGGCTACAGGAAAGATGGGGAGGGACTCTTTATCAGGGAGTGGAGCGATAGAAAAAGAGGTAATGGTTTTAAATTGAAAGAGGGTAGATTTAGATTAAACATTAGGAAGAAATTCTTTACTGTGGGGGTGGTGAGACACTGGAACAGGTTGCCCGGAGAAGCTGTGGCTGCCCTGTCCCTGGAGGTGTTCAAGGCCAGGCTGGATGGGGCTTTGAGCAGCCTGGTCTAGTGAGAGGTGTCCCTGCCCAGAGCAGGGGGTTGGAACTAGATGATCTTTAAGGTCCCTTCCAACCCAAACCATTCTATGATGGTGGTGATGGTGTCCCTGAGCCCAACATCTGGCTATGTACAGGGTGGCAGGGATCTACTCTCCACACAGCATTGCTAACGTGGCTTTGAAATAATTTCCAAACTGTGTGCAGCTTCCAGCCCTGATGTTAATTGGCTTGTTGTCAGAGAGGCTGTCAACAGCCACAGCTGAATATAGGACACGCATTCGTCGTTGGGTCTGGGAGTCCAGTGTCTGTCTCAGGCAGAGGTTCAACCTGGCCATTTGGGAGTCATTCAGTTGTGTTCCCCCTAGGCAAACTGTGCCCACCCTGCAGCAAAAATCAGATTGATGCAGCCTGAACTGCAAACTCCGAAGGCAATTTAATCCATCCCAGGTTATTGACAACATGACCTGAGACGGTTGCAGCAAAGGCTGTGCTGTTCGTAGCAGTTGCTGTTATATTGATCGTGTGATCTTCTGTTATCACGCTGAGCATAGTGTGGAGTAGGAGAAATAGCCGGTGTTAGCTCTCACTGCGGAGGTAACACTCTGCCTCTCTGTCGGCTGTGCCCACATGATTTAATTAAACAATTATGCTGTGTTAGACTCTTCATACAGTGACATGCTGTAGGAACCCCTAAGAGGTTCAGCATTTTTCAGTGGTTATGAAGGTGGGCTCCTTCTCCAAGGCTGCCTCTGTAGTATTTTAGCCAGTAGCTACTATGGCTGCCCAGTGGCTCCTCCCATGGGTGGCAAATGTGGCAAAAAAGGCTGACAGGTATGACCTGACCTGTGTGAAGACAGCTGCAGCGTGATGGTGGGCTCCTGGAGAGACATCAACCTCTCTGCACGGGGGACGACCAGAATGACACCAGACCAGGACAGCAGGCAACCTTGAGACTTGCCAAAATTGTTTTCCTGCTGCATTGGAATGAAAACAAGTCTTTTGAAATATTTCCCTGTGACATGTGGCATTTTCTTGAGCTGCAAATGCTCAAGTCTCTGCCCTGCTTGAAGGTTCAGAGGACAATTTTATCTCTGACTGCCCCGGAACGGGACTCAGGCCATAAGCCTGGTGAGTCTGAAGGTCTCAGCGTGGTGAGGGGTAGCTGAGGTAGGTCAGCAGCAAGGACGGAACTTTTCCAAAGCCTGATTCAGGCTCCTGCTGTGAATCACCACCAGGAAGAGCCTGTCTGCGTGCGCTGGCTGAGCAGGACCAGTGCGTATTGCCTCCCAGTCGAGCTGCTCAATACAGACACCTGAGTCTTCCTCCTTTGCCCCTCCAGCACCAACAAAGTTGTTCCGATGAAGCTCCCATCAAAACCAAGCCCTCTAAAGGAGCGCGCTGTGCTAGGACCTAAGTCAGCTATGCAACACCATGTTCTCTTAATAAAGCAGTCTCAGCAATCATCCAGGGAACTTGCCCCCTCTGTTTTACCCTCTTGCTTGTGGATTTCCCGTGAACAAGCTGAGATCTCTAGATTTCCTCAGCATCTGGGGTTTTTCTGCCATTAACCTTCGCAAGCCATCCCAGCCCAGGGACTGCCTCCAACCCAGCCCACGCAGTTATTTTGTTGGAGAGGTGATACGCTGTGCCATGCCGTTTTTCCCCTCTCGGGCTGAAGCGTGGCCAGAACCAGCGATGTACAGACGATGAGACAGCACCCCATGAGCCTGGCTTCAAAACTGGGAAATTTCACAGCAGGTGAACAAGCCATTTAAGTGTCTTACGAGGAAGGTTATGGCAAAATTAGGCCTCTCCAGTGTAGACATCTGCATCTGTCATTAATATTGTTCTCTATGGAAAAAAACAGGCAGTTTAAATAGGGTGATTTGCCTCTTCCTTGGAAGACATAGAGAGAAACCAGTAAATGGACCCCATGTGATGAACCTTCGGAGAGCAGCACAACAATACTGGAGTAATATAAACGTCACGATGCCTCATCTTTGAGCATCTAGTTGTTCACAGGCTTCCCTTGGCAACACTGAGGAAAACATTATCTGAGAGTCTCTAGTCCCCAAGACCTGGGGCTTAGAGGGAGAACCCAGGAGAAAGGTAATGAGCCAACCTTCTCCAGCTAACCAGCTGCAATGTTGAAAAGCAGCAGACGGTACTCAAATCAATGCACCTTATTGCATCGCCAGCGCATTACGGACCTGTTGCTGGTCACTAAGAATTACTGCGAGTTTGGAGAAAGGACACCAGTTCACATTATCAGGCATGAATCAGTAGCCAGGAAGGTTTTACAATGCTGATAAAACAGTTTCTGTCCCCTCCAAGGCTCCACACCTCACTGGTATCACAAGGCAATTGCCCATGGCTCCTCCCAGAGGAGGAGCTGGAGGCTTTCTTGTCACTAATGTTAGCCTGAAGGGTTACAGTCATTTTCTGGTGGCAGCACTGGTTCCTGATGTGGAAGTGGTGTGATGATTGAACAGCATTTATCCCAGTGGAAGCCTGGTATTGCGTTTCCTGATGGGCAGATAGGTCCAGGTTTGTCCCTGGGCACCCACAGCAGGAGCAGCTCCATGTGCAGGTGCCTCCTGCCGTGATGATACCTCTGCCAGCAGCTGCCTTGGTAACAGCAGGATGATGAGGACCATATGGCACCAAAGCAGCTTTGCTGCTCTAGTAACATCTCTTAACCCTTTGGAGGGCATCTTCTTCCAGGCGGAGTAACATGGCAGGTTGAAATGGCTGTGCTGGGGCCAAGTAGTGCAGCATCTCGGCTTTGATAGTGGTCCCCTGCAGATACCCAGCGAAGAGACAAGGAATAAAGGAAATCTGAAGTGGCTCTTCAGAGATTCCTCCCTGTCAGCCCAGTGTCTGGCAATAGGTGAATTATTACATTCCTGATCCACAGGGCTGTGTCCACAGTTTTGTGTTTCGGGTCTCGTGATGGACTTAGGGGAATGTGTCTAGTTTGTAAAATTTCTCCAGCCTTATGCAGCACCTTGTGCCCCCTGGCATATGAGTTCATGAAAACAATAGGAATGTCATTCCTTCTATCTCTCCGTGGAGATTTGTTAGTCTGCCAGGTGGATTTCTGTTGTACTGTCTTGGCAATGGCAAAATTTATTTCACTGAGTACCAAAATACTGCTGGGAAATTAAACTTCCACCTGTAAAATAGGCCAAAAATGCTTCAGATCTACTGGATTAGCCCATCCCTACCAGTGATTAGATGCATAGAGAAAAGCTGAAAAACAGGAAAAAGATATATAATATTTCCATAGGACACTTCAAGGCTTTAGAAAAATGTTGTATGGAGTCATTCTGAGGCAGAGTGTCTTTAGATCTAATAGCCCCTGATGGATTTGGGGGGGAGCTTGACTAATTCTTTTATGAGCCCTGGTGCATTTCTAGCAGCCACAGCAACCTGCAGTAAGGAGCTCCACAGCTCAACTGCACGCTGGTTGATGAACCACATCCTTGTGTTTGTTTAAGCCGTCTGCCTGTTAGTTTTACTTGTTGGTCTCTAATTCCTGTACTGGTGGAAGCCACGGACACCTGGTCCTTGTTTATCTTCTTCGAGCCACTGATGAACTTTTAGACTTCAAATTCCTACTCTTTCCCAATAAATTCCAAAGACAGACAAGTCCTAGCTTATTTAATCATTGTACAGTGTGTTATAGAAAGGGCATTCCGTAACTGTGCTATATTTGTCCCTTCCAGATTTTTCATATTCAACAGAACATTTCTGATAGCAAACTTCATGCAAACTTCTGAAAAACTTGGTAGTATGTGATCATTTTGGAGAGAGGTAGAGATGGAGAATGGTCTGAGTATATAGGTACAGCAAACAGTAGGCAGATGGATAGAGATATTTACTAAAATGCTGATCTCTAAATAATGCCTCCTATTTGTAGGCTTTCTAAGAAAAAAAAATAAATTCTTATTTAAAACTCCCCTGAAATGGAATACCCCAAACAGGGTCTGATTTGTTGATGAATTCTTCCTCGGGGATTGTATTCAGACCCAGCATAAAATGGTTAACATTGAAAAGCTAAAATATCCCTCTCCTGGACATTCCTCTGGTGTGTAGATTTTCACAGGCTCTGACTCCTGCACTCCTTGAACACATGAACATTTTCTGGTTTCCAAAACTGCAAGCTTATATTAACTTTCCCCTGGCCAGGTCACTAGCAAAGCTGTGTAAACAAATGACCTGTAACCATAATCTTCTTCAGTTTCCCCTATTGATTTCACTCTGCTATTTGCCTGCCAAATATTAGCAAACCTTCCTTCTGAAATGGTGAAACTTTTGAATGCGTCTTAGATGGGTGAGTCAGGGGAGACTGAAAACAGTCTATGATCATAGACTGGGGTTGAGGAAGTGTACTGGTTTGGGCTGGGACAGAGTTCTTTTTTTTAATAGTTGCTTGTGTGGTGCTACGTTTTGGATTTGTGATGAAAACAGTGCAATATTTTGGTTATTGATGAGCAGTACTTAAACAGCCTCAAAGCCTTTTCTGCTCCTCAGACTGCCCCACCAGTGAGTAGGCTGGGGTGTGTGAGAAGCTGGGAGGGGACACAGCTGAGGCAGCTGACCCCAACTGACCAAAGCGACATCCCACCCCATATGATGTCACGCTCAGCAATTACAGCTGGAGAAGAAGAAGGAAAGGGGGACTTTCGGAGTTGTGGCATTTGTCTTCCCGAGTCTCATGATGGAGCCCTGCTTTCCTGGGGATGGCTGAACACCTGCCTGCTGGTGGGAAGTAAGGGATCAATTCCTTGTTTCGTTTTTGCTTTACCTATTAAACTGTCTTTATCCCAACCCATGAGTTTTCTCACTTTTACTGTTTCTATTCTCTCCCCCATCCCACTGGTGGAGAGTGAGGGAGTGGCTGTGTGGAGCTGAGCTGCTGGATGGGGTTAAACCATGACAGAAAGACAACCGTGCTGATACAGTTAATAAAAGTTCTTCAAGGACCCACGACAGTCGACGATATTTCGATTTTGAAAGTGTACATTTTGCAGTATCAAGGGGCCAACAATTAGGTGGACCAGTTCGCTGCTGCATCTTGAAAGCCATTCATGCCATGACTCCCATGAGTAGGTCTATTTTGAAGTGGCTTCCCCAGAGACTGGGGAGACTTGCTCCACCACAGCTTCAGGTTTTGCATAAGTCATTTTGCAGTGATATAGAACATATAGGGGTGAGAAAACTCTTATGGCGTTACAGATGACACAGAAATTTGTAGGCTAACAAATAAGGAAGATGTGGGTTGCTCATACTGAGAAATATAGATTGTGTACTTAACTGGTCATGGTTCAGCAGGATGCTTTTAGTCCGGCTAAATTGAAGGGAATTCCTCTGGGAGTGAAGAATGCAAGGCTGTGCTTACAGAAAAGCAAGCTCCATGTTTGAAAGCAGTGTCTTGAGGAACGACTTCAGGGTCATCTGTGATAATCTCTCAAGATGAGCTCTCACCGCAATGCCGTGGGGGATAAAAAAAAAAGAAGAGATAATCTTCAGATCAGTTAAAAAGGTAGGTAATGTCAGCTGGGACAGGGAAAACACAATCCTGGGAGGAGAGCTGTGCTGAGTCCAGACATGTTGGGAGAGCAAGCATGAAGAAGGGTTCAGAGAGACACCCAGAGCTGGACAACACTATCTGGAAATCAAAGAAATTCAACCTCAAACTAGACCTCAGCTTCCTAAGGCTGGAGAAAACTGAGCATTGGGCTGTCTGGAGAGAAATGGTGGACTGGGTTCTCTCCAGACAAGCTGCCAAGCATATGGTGTAGCTCATGTTTGAGGACACCCTATTTAAAGGTGGAGCTGGAGGAGTGGTGGCATCCTGGACCAGCGAGGCTCTGGCTGTGATCCCCCATTTTCCCCACTTCTTTTCAGGTCTAGCAGCTGTTGCTGGTCCACAGTAATATTAATCTGACCAGCTTCAGGCCATCCTGAAGCGTGCTGGGAAGGTCTCCTGCACAGGAGTCTTTGGAACGTGAGGAGAAACCAGCTCATGACTTGCTGGCCTGTGATGCAGAAGGCCACTTAGATGAGCCAATGCTCCCTGACGCCAGAGATTCCTGTTGCCCATGTGTGGGTGCAGAGATATGCAGACTCATGTGCACATGAACGTGCAGCTACGCGTCCCCAGGATGCTCAGCATGGCCGGTGACATCCAGGACAGCACTGTGAGTCCTCTGTTCACTCAGCCAGACTGATTTCTTTTCCCTCCTGTTCATTTGCCCTTCAAATTCTTTGAAGCACACAATTTATACAAGCGGGAGCTGGTTGCCTTTTGCTTCCCCCACAAAACAAAAGGAGAGACAGAAGAGAGGATTGTATATATAAAGAAAAAGCTACAGAAGACCAACCTCACAGCTGACAGCTCAGACAGGGTCTCCCCCAGGGAACGGAACACATTATATTAACCGTGGTACACTAAGGAGCCTTGCGCATACATCACTTTCCAAAATGTTTTTAAAAGTTCATTAACTTCCAGTGGAAAGTTGTGGCTGCATCAGTTGCCTTCGAGCCATTTTCGCCGACTCTTGGCCCTGGCTGGGGAATACTTTGTTGATTTAGATGGGTCTATTAGAAAGTGTAAGTCTGCTGGGATATATAAAAGGCAAAGCTTCACTCTCCTGAACGTTTCCTTAGTGCAGCACTTTAAAAATTGCACGGGAAGCAGGCTTTGAATGCCTTGCTGCTTTTTAACTGCTGGACTTTCAGCTTGAATGTTTCAACTTGGTTAGTAACCTGTAAATGACACCAATAAAAAGGAATCTGAATGGGGAGGGAGGAGAGAAAGAAAAAGATGACATCCATCCAGAATTTCTACTGCTTCTGGGAATTTGTTGCTAACCGGTAATAAAAACACCTGGCACCCAGCGAGGACCATGTGCTGGAAAAGTGGATGTGGCCCACTTATCCAAGGGAAAAGTCCTTTTTTGGGGGGGTAGGGCTGGAAGGGAGAGAAAGGAATACATCTATAATATCAGAGCAGGGAGAACAGTGGGGTGAAATATTTTCAGGGTTGTCTATATCACTTTTTGGAGGTGCTCTCCCAGACCAGCGCTCCCGGAGCTTCAGATGGGGACGAAGCATCTCCTCCTCCTCCTCCTCCCAGTGCCTCGCAAGGTTGGACCTGAACTGCCCATGGAGGCCCTGGGGACGCAGCCGCAGATGGGTGCTCAGGACCTGCCCTCCTGTGCCCTGAGCTCCGCTCCTGCCGCCATCCCGAGTGCTTTTGCTAACGTTGATCCTGAGGCTGAGGGAGGAGAAATGGAGGAGAAAGTCCTGGGCAATCAGGCAAGGCTCATCCTGCACACATGCCCTTGTGAAACTGTTATCTAGGGTTGGTTGCAGCTTTTGGGGAGATAAACATTGACCCCTCTCCCTCCCTCCCTCTCCCAACAAATATTTACATTTTTCTATTTTTGTTCCTATTTCTTTCATGACCCCAGCTGCCAAAATTTCCTCAGATACTGTATTTTGCCTTCCTTTTTATTCTCTTTTCCTCCAATCTGACCATTGCAACATCAGAAGAAGGGGATTTAAAAAATGAAGCACACAGTCAAGCTGTTATCTTAATTTGAAGGCAAGAACAATACAAACTGTTTGCTAAATATATTTAATGTATTTATCCTTCTTTTTTTTTTTTTTTCTTCTAAATAAGACAAAATATTTCTTGGTGGCCAAAGAGAAACTGCTGTATTTTTTATGGCTCTGACATACGTTGTATGCCACTAAGCCTAATACATATTTATTTAAAATATTAATGCAGATGACTGAGCGCTGCCTGGCTGATAAGCGTGTTCATCAGAGACTTGTGTGCGCATTGTTTTCTGCTGCTCTCCGAGCCTCTTTCAGGGGCCTTGTTGGAAGGAGAAATATGCTGGAGAGTAAAAGGTTCGCTTCCTGCCCTATAGGAATTTTTTAATTACCATTTTGACAGAGAACAAGTTTAACTGGCTCTTCAACCACAGACTATAAGGTCATTGCTATCACAGACCATAAAGAAGATACAAAAATGAGGTAATAAAGTATATGGGCTGTGTATGTCTGGTAATTTAACATTATTCTTGTAACCCTGTGAGTCACCTGTGACTAATTTAAAAATGCTGATGCACTTAGATGAAAGCCACAGTAAACCACCTAAATCAGAGTCTGAGAGCAGTAAACACTGGGGGTGGGGAGGAGGACGGAGACGAGGAGTGGATGCAAGCTTTTATCTGAAAAGATACGATCAAGATGTGCCTTCAGCCGGTGGTTCGCAGATCCCAGGAAGCTGCCCGCTTTGCACAAGCATCCCAACATGCTCTTCACCTGCTGCATGCCCGCATGGTGCCCGAGGACTCTCCCACCAGGGCAGGAGCTGAACCAGGTCAAATTCAAAGGGTTTTGGGTAGACACTGGCTCCCAGGGGTGGCAACCAGTCCCAGGGGGTGCAAGTCCTGGGTTACCACTGAATGGGCTGTGGGGGTTACTGGGTAACTGGTCGCGGGGAAGCATCCCTTCAGCTGCTTGCTAAAGCTGTTTTATCCCAAATAAAGGGAAGGACAGAGACATGAGCTGCTGCTTCTATTGCGCTGCAGCCGAGAGACGCTACCTGCTTCGAATTTGGAGTATATAGCTCTTTCGGTTTCTTTTTTCCTTCTGTCCCTTACCAGCAGCGGTGTGTTTGTTTTTCAGCAGGCAGTGCCATGGGGCAGGAGGTGGAGGAAGATTTTCTTGCAGGTAGACAATATTTTCGGGCAAGTTGCCCAAGCAGGCAGGCGTCGGGGCTGGGGTGCACAGCCGGACAAGGCTGCTGGCTGCAAGGGTGCCTTGTGTCCTCCATGCCCCTTTGCCGCGGGGACTGAGCTCTCAGCCAGGGTACAGAGTCATTTTGTCCTGGTGAAACCGATGTAAAGCAGCTCAGCTCCTGAAAATCCTGTTTGTCCCCATCCTCCCCCCAGTCCTGCGTTCCCACTCCTTGCCCGGCAGGGACCAATGCACAGCTCACCCCGGGGTCAGTCGGTTCAGGAAAATGAACCAGCAGGAAATTATTTGCTTGTTTGGGATGTCTTCTGCTGGCTTAGCTCTCCAAAGCAGCTGCGCACAGAGAGAGGGCAGGTTCCTCCAGGAGGGAGGATGGGGATGCCCTGGCAGGGACGGGGAAGAGGTTGGGATCCCCAGCAGAGCCAGACCCAGTGGGTTAAAGATTCAGGGAATGTCCCACACTTGGAAAGACACCTTCCTTCCCTATCCTCCCTACCCCATGCAGGGAGGCAATGAGACTGTCGTGGTGTACGCTGAGCTGGCCACTAAACGAATGAGAGATGCTCTCTCTAACCTCAAACCAAGACAGAGACCTTTCACATGCTGCTGCAGTGCATTTTGTTTCCATGCAGCACAGGCACCAGAGGGGCAATTTTGGATGTAATACACCAGTTATTTTCTACCCACAAAGCCACAATTTCCAGAGTAGCTCTAATCCAAAGACAAACATTACCCCCAATATCATCATTGGGGTTGTGAATTAGTACTGGCTGCGAGGAACCCAATTCTGGAGCTCTCTACGGGGGGGAATGAAGTGAGTTCCCACTGTGGAAAGCAGGCCAGAAAAGGAGAGCAGATACATAATCTTGGGGGCTGGGGACACTTGAAGGGAACAGCAGTGGTCGATAGATATTGATCCCCCTCTTCAGTGTGCTCAGCTGCCACAGGCTGGAGAAGAAAAGCCTTTTGTTCCTCCTGGGAAGGTGTGGGAGGTGGCTTGTGCTCAGTGGCCCCAGGAGCAGATGGGCCAGAGGGTTTTTTTGTGCTCTCTGGCACAGCAGAGACAGGTCCATGGTAGGGAGGAAGGGATGCTCCCATGCTGCACAGCCCCATACCCATGTTTTCTGCTGAAGTCTCAGCAGAGTAACCCAACACAGCATTTCCCAGGACTCCCGTGGGATTGCGCAGCCCCATGGGGCATGTGCCACCTAATTTTGGAAGCCAAGCTGTTCTTGGTGGTGGTAATGGGGAAGGTCTGCCATGATCTGCTTTGCCCTGCAGGTACATCTGTTCCAGGCTTCAGGGTGTGCCCTACCTAGTGCGGGACCCACGGCTTTGGGCGTTTCCTGCAGAAGGCAGGTACAAGAAGAGAGAGGCACGGTGGACTGAAGGGTGACATAGATGCAGAGTCCCTCAGAAAAGATGCTGGAGGACGAGCCATCAGAGCTTATCCAAAAGAAGTCTCATGGCACATAGGAGAGGAGTGGACCTCTGTTAGAGGCCAGGTTGGTCCTGCTGGTCTCAGGAGACAAGGTGACCACCTGGGTAAAACATTCTCCCTTATTCACTCCTTCCTAGAGGCAGCCGTCAGGCCCATCATGCCATCTCCGGACTGGGAATCCAGAAATGCCGGTTTCCCTCCTGTCTCTGACCTGGTGCATGGTATGATCTGGGTTGAGTCACCCCACCTCTCCCTGCTTCCCTTTCCTCTCCATGCTTTGTCTCGCCGGATGAGCCCGTGAGCTCCTCACTGGCAGTGCTGCCTCTTGCGTGCTTGTTCCACGTGTGGCACAACGAGCCACCAAAACCCACCGTGACCTCCAGCCCTCACTGCAATGCAGATAATGAGGATACGTTTCAGGCAGTCTTCACAAGAATGGCTTTGGTATCGAGCACTCAAATTTTCTTAGTTCCCTGGGAATGCAATTTCTGCCCCCCAAAAAATTGCAGCATCATAATGACACAGTGCGAAAAAGGTGACTTGGGAACAAGCCTACCTGAGTGTCTTCACAGAATAACAAAGTCTGACATAAGGCGACAGGTCTCAGGAAAGATTTCAACATTTTTGATATAAATGATAACATTTTTCAGCGAAACCCTCAACATTTACAAATGGCGATTCGAAAGGGAGGGGGAAAAAAAAGAACAAGTTGTTTGCTTAGACTTGGTGAAAAATAGGAGAATGCCATTGAAAGTCATGTTTTTGAGACAAAAATTATGTTTTGACAGAATCCCATGTTTCATTAAGAAATATATCTTGGTTGGAAGACGTCGGAGGATGGGCTCCGTTCCTCCCTGAATCCCAACAAGATACCTAGTGCCGTGCAAAAGCAGAGAGAGAGAGAGCGCAAGCCTGTTCCAAGCAGCTTCCTACCACGCAGACTAACTCTTATCTCTCACTTTTGATTTTTTTTTTTTTTTTTGCTTTGTAACATATATTTTGAAAAATGGAGGTAAAGCCTAGGAGCAAAATTGCCCAGTGTGTGACTTTCTGACATATAATCAATTGTCTGCTCACTGACTACAGACTAGCTGTGTTAATATGTCCGTGAAGTCCTTCAATTTATCAGGCAGGGCAGCAGCATCTCTGAACCTAGAGCTGGCTGGCGATAATAGAGGGGAGAAAAGTAACTGAATATAGCCACTCTTCCCCGAAGTAACTTATCATTCAGTCTATATTCATGGATTAGCCTGTGCTGGGTTTTTTCAGCCTCTGGCACAGTGCAAATTGTGCACTGGCTTTTACTCAGGATGTGTGAAAAACAGAGTTTGGGTGGGGAAGATGTTAAGCAGTGTATAATAATGAGGTGCTGCCAGATAATATTTTTTTGGTGGGAATTTTGGAAGAAAAAGCTGGCAGAACTATATGGGTCAAACCCTTTTCTTTTTGGTGGAGCGGTGACTGCCTGAATCATCTAAAAACATTTAATTGTCTAATCCTGTGGGTATATCTGTGATACAAGCATCACCCAGTTTTAAAGGAAGATCATGCGGGAATCCATTTTTATGAATAAACCACATCTGAGGTGCTGACGTAGACCTGTCTTAGGGTCTACGTAAACCTTCTTAGGGCACAAATGTGGACCTGACTGAGTCTCGGAGTTTTAAAATATTTGCCTTTGGGATGCTCAGCACCCATATGGAAAGCTGGCAAGGAGCTGGGATCAGTCAGCTCACCAGGCTGAGTCACCATGTGGCTGTGGCAAGAGGATGGCAGCAGTTGAGGTGGCCCAAGACGCAAACTGTCTCCGGTTTCTTCTCATCTTTCCTCCAAACCCACAGCGGACCATGGGAAGGATGAGCTTGCCCTTTGCAAGCAGCCAAGCTTTCCCCCCTGTTCTGCCCTTTAGCAACGGCAATCAGAGCATCTCTCTGCTGAGACTTTTATTCTTTTTTTCCTTTGTTTTTTTTTTTTCCCCCTGCTCCCTCTTTATTTGCGTGCTTCAAGGAGTTTAGCTGGAGTGGGAGTTTCACCGAAGGAGGTGAGCTGAGCAGCCCTCATCTGTGCAGACTTTCCCAGGCAACAGCCCCCCAGTGCAGCTGGAGCTTGGACTAGATTAAAGAAAAATATTATGGGGATTTTTAATTTCCCTGTGTGGAGCTGGGAGATGAAGAACCACCATGAGAGAAGTTTGCCAGGGGCAGCGAGTAGATGAGAATGTCAAGCCCAGTGAGAAACTACTGAGAAGTACTGGAGCAGCATTTTTATTCGAAAGGAGTTCTCATCTCCAGCATTAGCCCCTCCGGGCGCTGAGCTGGAGTACAAAATGGGATCCCCAGGGTCCTACCGACAGGACAACATCTAAAGACCCCCACTCAATTACAATCGTACGGCTGTTGTCACTCCCAATCTCCCTGTGTTCTCCACGTGACGGGAATGAGACATGAGGATGGGGGCTCTGCTGCCGGCTGCCCTGCGCAGGCTGCAAGGTGGGGAGGAATGTTTCTTGGAGTGATGTTGGGTCTTTCTTGAAGATGCTGCTAATACAACCCTTGTTCTGCTCAGTCTGCTATGTTATCCATCATCTTTTGGTGGCTACAGCAAGTACGGCAGATTTTATCTCCTTGGCCCTGAGTTGGTATCGCTTGGCTTTTCACAACACCTCTAGTCTTGGAAAATAATTTCCAAAAGCATGGACATAACTCAGATCCGAAATGCCATGTCCCAGAGTACTTAAGACCCTATATACCATTTCAGGTAGAATTCAAAGGGAATTAGCTAAATCAGGGCCTTGCACAGGAAGGGTGGATGTCCCCTCAGTCCCCTCCTCCAGGGATTCCCATGTCTGCTCTAGACCTTCACTGTGAAAGACCCAACCGGAGTCAGACAGTGCAGTTAGTACAAGCATCTGTGTCTTAAGATTTATGAAAGGAAGAAAGCCCATGTGATATATTCCCATTATCTTTTCCCCACTAAGAGCGTCTTCTTGCCCAAGGTACTGGTGATTCACTTCCTAGCATACATCCCAGAAGCATCCCCAGCTAACCAAGCTCAAAGTAGAACAGAAGAAAAATGCCAGACAGTTTTGACATGACTTTTCAACTCATAGTTTCTTCTAATTTTTCAGTGAAAAAAAAAAAAGTTTTCAAAACTTAAAAAAATATGTATTTTTAGTGTACTCTGCTATATATATATGAACATCTATGTTTGCTGATTTCAACCAAATTTGTCAGGAGCAGAGGTGTCCCAGAGTCTCCCAAATGTACTGAGGAAAAGGAAGTCTGAACTAGGGAATCCATATGGGTGAGACTCCCAATACATGCCCCAAAGTGGGAACAAGGCTCACCTTTTCAAATACCCATCTTTCAAGCTTACCTCCCTCTCCTACACCAAAATCCTGGGACACAGATGCAAAGGAAGCCAGATTTCCTCAATTTCTGCTTCCTGCCAAACGTTCAGGGAGTGTCTGGCTAACACTTGGGATTTCAGTAACTAAAAACGAGCTGAAGGCTCAAACCTGTGTTGCACATCAAAATGCCAGAGTGTTTTGGTCCTGCTCAGTCCTTCTCATTGCACTGGTTAACTTGAATTAGCTTGTTCGAGAATGATGCCTTTTATCCGCTTGTCACATGCATGCTTAATGTGAACAACAGCAAGAAGCATAGCAGAAGAATAAAGGCCTTTGATGGGGATTTACGAAGGTCACGTGTCTTAATTTTACAGGGGTGGAAGTGTGCACTCAGAGGGCCCATGGGAAAGCGTGCTTCACAGGCACCCGTAAGTGCGGAGACCTGGAGGAAACTGAGCAACTAAGGGCAGAAAAGGCAATTCCCGGGAGGGAGAAAGAAGGAGCCAGATGTACCTTCACTGAGTGGTCTCTCCCCTTCGTGATCTAAATATCTCTCCCTAAAGCAGCAAAGATGCTGAGAGCTGGAAGTGCATAGGCAAGCCTGTGGTCAAATTGCCAGGTTGCTACCGAGGTTTGGTGTCACAGATTCCTTGAGGAGCCATTTCAGATGCTCTGTCACTGGCTGTTTGTTGAGTGCTAGGTTGACACAAAGATTTGGATGGCTGACAAGGGCTTTTGGAAAAGGTGAGACCATCTGTATTGTCACTGTGGGGTTCCCAGTGGACAGAGTGACCCAAGCAGTACAGACATGTTGCCTCCATTACAGCCATCAGGAGACATTTCAAACACAAACAAGATTAGCATTTTCCTGCACAACTCAGTCCTGTGGGGTCTCTTCAGTGGAGAATGCAACTGTGAGAACCACAACAGATGATCATGGGGAGGAGTAATGCTTAGAACTCACTGCTAAATAAATCTGGTATCTCTTCCTCGAGATGTTGGGACTGGAGGTGGGACCACCAACACTTCTTCAAGGCCTGGAAACAGGGTGGTCAAAGTGTACCTTGGGATTTATAGACAGGCAGCAGGTGGGTGCAGTAAATGGAGGGAGACATTCCATGAAGAATATGTCCAGGTTGTCTATTCCTGATGTGGAGAAGAAGCTGCAGCTGAAGGCACTTTGGGTCCCCTTTGCTTTATCAGTCATGCAAGTTTTTGCTGTGCTGGCTGCTGTGTTCCCTTGAGAAAGCTCCATCCCTAGCACCCAGGAGGAGAAGACTACACCACCGAGGGGGACACTGAATTGTTTAGGACAGGGACTAGAAATGGCCATGTCTGCTGCTTTAAGGAGAGAGACTAATGATCTGATCCCTGTCAATAACACATAGTTGCATATGCCAAACTTTAGTTCATAGCAGGCAGCTACTTGCTGTCTCCATAAGCTCCCTTGCACCAACTGATGTGCAAGGAGGCCCCTTCCTCTCCTTAACCCCCTCCCCCCCTTGGCCCTGCTGCTCTCATTCCTCCTTGACGAGGTCACAAAGACATTTCCTCTAGGTCAGTCTCCCGTCGGACCCTCACCAGGTCGCAGAAGGAAAGTGTCAGTGATGAGTGATGGAATATGCATGTGAAAGACCATGGGGCAGACGCTGGGTAACAGAGGGATTTTGGGACTCTTTTCTTGGATGCTCCCTTTTCCATCCCTATATCTTGTTCCTTTTACCTCCATGGTAAGTTGTGCTCCTTCCCAGCACTGCAGGATGCTCAAAAACAAAATTATGATTTTCCTGTTCTCTCCCAGTTAAAGGACTGCGGTGCACACACATCCTTACAGCAAAGAGTGCCCTATTGAAGGCTGCTTGGCTCCAGCCTTAAAGCAATTTAGCGATCTGCCATCTTAAACTGTCTAATGACAACTCTTCAAGCAATTGGAAAATTGCGGCCTTCAGTAAACTCTCCAGCTGAGTGAGAGCTGGTTTGTGTCTCCTCCACTCTGTCGGCCCGGCTTGGCACTCGCAATGAAAGTCAGGCTGCTCTCCGTGCACTTGGCATGGCATTAATGCAAAGGCAGGACGCAAAGTGTGGGTTGAAGACTGTCCAAGGCTACATCTACGTTATTAAATAAAATGGGCCACGGCTTGCTTCCTGGCACAGGCAGCAGCTGGCAGAGCTTACATACCCATGCGTAGCTCTCCTTCTCTTCAGGACAGGGTGGCTGCATCCGAACCACCCACCGAGAACGCATCCTTGGCTCAAGCATCAGCCTGAACTTGGGCTCGTGGCAAGAGCCCAATGGCCAGAGCCTGGACAGGGATTGTGCTCCCAATGGCTTGGCATGGCACTACATGTTGGGAAAGTGCCTCAGTTTGCCGAGTTTGATGATGTTTTAGGTATCCCAACCCTGGCTATCACATTTATAGCCTTGACTCCCTGTTGCTTTGCTGGGGCAAAGCAGCGTGTGGTGGGTTAGCACCCACTAATGTTTGCTGTGCAGTGTGTTTAGAGGCTCCAGCCAGGAAGTTGGGGAGATACAAATGCGTAGGAAAGGTCTATCCAACCCCATCATAGCTTTGCCACAAAACTGGGTAGAAATGGAAAAAAAGATCTGAGGTACTCCATGGTACAGGTGGGGAAATGAGGCCTGGAGGGACCCAACAACTCCTGAAATGCTGGAGGAAAGCCCAGAGAGGTGGTGGAGTCTCTGTCTCCAGAGACATTCAAAACCTGCCTGGATGCGTTCCTGTCCAATCTGCTCTAGGTGACCTGCTTTGGCAGGGGGTTGAACCAGGTGATCTCCAGAGGTCCCTTCCAACCCTGACCATTCTGTGATTCTGTGATAAGGAGCTGTGATGTTGTGTTTTGCTAAGAGCAGGATGCTGGCTGAGGAGAGACAGGGCAGGCAAAACTGCCTCCTTCGTCTCTAATGAAGCTGTCAGTGAAGCAGCAATCAGAGTACACTCACTGCCCAAAAGCAGGCTAAATCTGGTTGAAGAGATTATGTTTTTTGACACATTCAAACCTGTCTGGGAATCTGACAGCATTCTTGCCTGAGGAATGAAAAATGCATAAAAGACACGGTATATTATGTGTAAAGCCAGGGCAGTATGGAGGTTATGGGAAGGGAGGCAATGTGAGGGTGAGGCTTCACCCCACAACTGTGAGGAAGGTGCCTGCTCTGGCTCAGCTCTACCACCCCACTCCACCTCATTGTATGCTTGGGCAGACCCCAATGGACTCCCTTCCTGCATCACCTTGGTCATGCAGAAATTCATCCTCACTGTGGACACTGGAAGCAAATATCCAGGGTCCCATGGCTGTCCCGTCCTTCCAGCATCTGGCTGGGGTTAACATTGGAGAAGGGGAGCTGGAAGGGTGGGAAGTCTCATACCCTGGCACAGGGAGACTGGGATGCAGAGCTAAAATGTGAGTGGATGGCTGGCGTGAGCAGGGTGTAGCATGCCTGTGCTGGTAGCTGGCTTGGCTGGAGACTGGTGATAAATTCAGCAGAGGTCCATGCAAGGAGAGAGGAGAGGGAAGAGCATCAAGGATGTTGATTGATAACGGCTTGGTACGCTTACAGAATCCAGCCAAACTACTTTGGCCAAAGCACTCGACCGACATACATCAGGATGAGTTTCTTGTTTGTTGGTCAAATAAGGGCAGAGGAAACTCACAGACACATGTTCACCTCCGGTTCTCCAACCGCAGCTCATCCCTTGTATGAACTGTAGGAGTCTTGTCCTGCCAAAGCACATGGGAGCTGCCCCCCCTGTATGTCAGGGCCGTGATGGGGAGGGGTATGGGGGATAAAGCCAGCGTGTGAGGCTCTCTGCCAGCAGTCACACCACCGAAGGGATGCTGTGCCGGAGGATGGCTGTGGCACAAGCTGCACCAGGGCAGATGTGCTCAGCCAGCTGTGGGACCCCACTGGGGGACCACAATATCTCTTGATCTCTTGCTGCCACCTCACCCCCCTCTCTGCATGGGGCCAGAGTCAAAGCCTGAACCCAAGGAGGGTTTTGGCCCCAGCTCTGCCTGCTGGGGCTTGGAATCCACAAGGCAAACTTGATGAATTCCCAACCTGATGCTGGAGCCAAACGATCCTGCAATTTGGAAAGCAATTTGCACAGGCCAACTCGAGTGTTATCACCCCAGCCAGCTCCAGGGATGAGCAGGAAGTGGAGCTGGGCCGAGGCCAGTGAGACCAGCACTGGGCTGAATGTGCACCTCTGCAACACTTGGAGCTCTGGCTTTTATCTGTATTTCTTTACAGCTTATCGTGTTTGCACTAGGGCTCCACAGATAACAATCTATTAACAGTAAAGTGAATTAGATCACTGCCTGGTTATTTCACTCAGCTGAGGCCAAACCGCTCTTGTCCATTCAGGAAATTTGTGTTACTTTATTCTCTCTGTGCACGAAAGCATGTCACTCTAATTACCTCCCGTCTCATTCAGCCCCAGCAACTCTGAAACGTTTGCGAGGCAGGAGGAGAGCTATAACCTCATTAGAGCATGTTATCGTAAGAGATCAGACACTGGCAGGGGTTTGTTGTGACGAGCCGTTCACAGATGTTTTCTTTTGAAACTACAAAAGGGGAAGAGGACTCTGAAGGCGGCAACGGGGATCCTTGAAATAACCCCCTCCGGTAGCAAGTGCACGCGGTCGCACCCCACTCTTCGCTGGGTCTGCAAGGGAAACCCGGAGGGGGACGTGGGGAAGCAGCATGCAGCTTAGCACCCTAAAACGGTCCATTCCTCACCAAATCTCATCGGGAGAATATTTTTTGAATGCGCAGGTGAACGTGTGCCAAAGCAAACAGACCTTTCGGGCGGCAGATAAGCCACCAGCACAGGGTGAACAGAGCGGGCTGGCGGGCAGCAGGTGGGGTGGGTTTGTGGTGTGATGGAGCCTGGCTTTGCTGCTGCACAATCCCTTTCCCAAACCTTCTGGGGCCTCTAATCCAGAGATGTTTAACAAATGCTTTTTTGTTGTTTTTTTTTTCCCCCCCCTATCATGCATATTTCTGACAGAAGCAGAAACTTTTTCTTCCCCTCTAAACACGGCAAAGTAAAATGTCAAGGAAGCCAACCTGTTCTTGCAAGCCACTAACCGAATTAACAAAAAAAAATCTGTTTTCGATTGCATGTGGACTTTTTAAATTGAAAAGTCAATTTTGTTCCGGGTTGCCTCCCTAGGAGAAGGGCAATTTGAAGTAGCCACGGACCTGCCAGGAGGAGCAGAGCAAGCTGGCTGTGATGGGAAGGGCTGTCCCCATCCTTGGAGAAGGAGCCTGGTCAGGGCCAGCCATGCTGATGGGGAGTCAGGACCAGCTGGTCATGGCAAGTGAGCACAACCCTGCCAAAACACCCGCCATACCAGTGCTTTAAAGTTATAAACAGTGCACCTTTTTGCTGGTAGACAGGCCCTAAGCACTTAAGAAACACCACTGAGCAGCTTCCCAATGAATCTAAATCTCTTCATTTGTGCCAGAATAAACTTAAATGTTCCCTTTTATTATTAGCTGTTGGAGAAAAGCTGAAGCCATAAATGTTTAATAAAGCCAGTGCCCACAAGCAGCTCACTGCTGTCACATGTGCCAGGACCACCTGGCAAAGGCACATATCCCACCTTGCCAAGGGCGCCCAGGCAGATTCTGGCAATTTGTTGATGAAAGCAATTTAATGGGATGTTAATTTAAGTCATCAGGACAGAAATGTGCCCAGAAAAAACAAGAAGGAAAGGGGTTAATGCAGAGCCACCAACATCCCAGTCCTGGTCCCATGGGATGCATCGGTTGGAGCTGGTGGGATTGCAGCATGCGGATGTGAGACCTGCTGCTTGGGGACGTTTTTCTTGGTGGGACCATCCCAGCAAGAGCTGCTGCAAATGGAAATGTGACCTACTCACTGCTTCAGCAGCTTCTTAACTTAATGTTGGTTTTGACCCCTGCTGTCTGGGAACGTAGCTGCCCCTTAGGCAAGCAGAGCCAGGATGGCCTCACACAACACCCACTGCCTTCCTCGTGCCTGTTCAGGTTTGTGGGGTGTGGTTTCACCCTCAGTGGATGCTGAAGGCCCTGATCCAAAGCCCTTTGAAATCAAAGGCAGGTTTGGGTTGGGTTTTTTTCTGCCTTTGACTTCTACCACTTTGGATTACACTGATATCCAGCAGTTTCCAGCAGCTGAGAGCTGATCAGTGTTGGTCAGTAGCCAGACAGTGTAGCCGAGCATCTATGCATGCAGAAATGCTTTAGCAATGCTTTCCAACAGTTTTGGCTTCATATTGAAGGTCCCATTCACCTATTGACCATGGTCCAAGCTGAGCTCCTTGCTCTAAACCCCACTAAAAACTGGGGAATTAAGCATAGACCAGGATAAAAGCCACCCAGCAGCTGTGCACACACTTTCCCCTCTTCCAAACATCTGCAGGGGGCATCAATGTTAAAGTCATGGGCAACTTTCTGCCTGAACTCCAGTACATATTGGTGAAGCCTCAGTCCTCTTCCACCTGCAGTTTTCTCCCTTAGAGAGACCTGGGCCAGCTCTGACTTTCAGATGCTGCAGATGCAATTTGGAGCCAGCCACACAACTGGCTTCGTATTCAGGCAATGACCTCGAATATGGCTTGATGGGGCTTCCTACTGGTTGGGTGCAGGGAGCTGTAGATTTAAGCTCTCCTGCAAGGCCAGGAGGGACAGAAAAGCATAGGTCTACCTTCTCTTTTTCCTCACTGTTTCCTTTTTCTGAGTTTTCTATTGGAAAATTTTCTTGCAAGTACCTCAGAGACAGCTCAGGTAGTGAAGCCCTGGGAGGGAGGGTGGTCACTTTAGCTGGGCCAAACACACAAGGGTTGACCCCTGATCCCTGAGAAGGAATAGTTCAACTATTCCCTGCTGTGGTGTGTGGAAAGCTGGGGGGCTCGTTCTTCTCCAGGACAGATGCCGTGACTGCTCACATGTCGGTAGCTACAACGAATACAAGCCCAGGGGACACCCATGCATCCCTGACCGCTGCAGGAAGGTGGTATTTGGAGCAGAAGAGAAGAGGTTGCATACATGCATGCAGACAGACACTGCCTGTGAGAGAAGAGCAGCTTTAAGATGGACAAAGTGAAAAGTCTGCTCTGATGCACACATCAACGCCCAGAAATGGGCGAAGGAGCATTCCCAGCGTCAGGACAAAAGGTGACTTTTGCAGCAGTGGAGTCGCTGAGTCTGTCCCGTTGCCCTCAGTCTCTGCTCTGGCTGGTGAAGCTGTTGCAAAACCATTTTCCTGTCTAAGGCTCTGGCTTCGCATCAGCCCAGCGCATGTACAGGACGCCTTCCAGAAATGCAGAGCCAAGCAATGTCTGCAAACACAATGAAAGAAGCCACTCTGCTCCCAAACTCTTTTGGCTATCTGGGGAGCAGAGGCCACAAGGTGATGGAGGGTAGAGGATAGATGGCAAAGGGGGCAGAAGGCTGCCTAGCCCAGGGGAACCAAGCAAAACACAGGGGCACTGAAAGCACGTACATACCTCTTACAAATGTGGAGTGATTTATTGAAAGCTTAAAGAAGGACTTGCCAGGCGCTCTTTGTTTCCATGGTACCATAAAAAATGGATGGGAAGTGACTGGGTTGTCTTGTAGTTTGAATGTTTCATTGGCATGTCGCGGAAACCTCCAGAGGATGCCTCGAGGGCATGAGAACCGGCTGATGGAATGTGCTAGTTTGTTAATTTAATAGGATACAGCGTTTTCCCTTAACACGGCACATGCAAATCAGGGTGGTGAATCAGGTCAGCACATCTCCCCCGTGCTGGGAGTGGTGCAAGGACCCCACTCTCGCGTGGCATCTCCTGCGGGATGCTGAGGTGCCCCAGCCCCTTGGAGCACGTGGCAGGATCAGGCTGCGGGAGAGATTTTTTGGACTCCAAAGTGTCTAGTGGGAAATGAGAAACAGTATTTCTGTGGTGTGGAAGCCAGTCTGAACAACGTGGTGGTATGCAAGGCAAAACCAACTCCTCTGGCTGGAAGAGAACAGATCAATGTGCACATTGATAGGAATATTAAAAAGTGCAGGTTCTATGTGCTTCATTGGGGTCTTTATCAACGAATCCTCCCAGAAGATTAACGAAAAGATGTACCAGATTTATCTGGGATTAGTAAATTTACTATAGCATTTTCAAACCAATTTACAGAATGCCACAGTAAGGGCACGACTCTCTTAAAGCTCACAAGGTGCTCCTTCAAATCCCACAGAAAGGATATCAACCTCTAATGAATTGTATACACAATTTTAGAGCCTTTTCTATAAAACTGTATTTCTATATTTTGATCCCCATCAAATTCCCTCAGTGAGTGCATGAATACATGTGTGTGCATATGCATCTGCCTCTCCAAATGCGCAGGTCTTTGCCTCATCCATCACTAGAGGTGAATCAAATCCTATTGAGCTGAATGACTAAAGTCCCATTTTGGGATGGGTTCAGTCCTACCACAGACACAGGCTCTTCAGGGGATAGACATAATCCAGAATTAATTAAATTCAGCGGAGCTCTGCTCATTTAAACCAGCCAAGGACATTTGAACTCGATAACTTGCCCTGTCCCTTCTCCTCCCTGCAGTCATGAGAGGATCCCAGCTGCGGCTTTGCTCTGAGATACCTGGGACAACCCCAATTGGTGTCCCCGAGCAAATATAATTTCATACTTCCTGAAGCTTACGCAGCGGTCCTGCAAAGCTGCAGTGTGACACTGGGCACAGGCTTCATCTCAGCAACGTTCCTGTGTGGTGGCAGGGGACCCTGATGCTGGCACTGGTGTGCTTCGTCTGCGCTTTGGGGAAACGATCTGGCGGATCCAAGCTCGGCACATCCTTCACCTTGTTGCCGTCTCCACCGCATACAAACACCTCCTGTGCGTGGGTGGCTGGGCTGGCCCCACTCCAGCTACAATTAATTTTCTGTTGCCTGATGGCTTTGTGCTCGTCCTCCCCTCTCTCTATCTTGTGCATTGCCAGGGCACACGGCTGCGTTTCGGGCTCTTTGCCCTACACTGGAGCTCTACCAGCCAGGGAAAAAAGTAGTGAGACATTCCCATCAAGCTGCAGAGGCAAGATCTCATGGTGATTTTATTTATTTTTTAAAGGGGGAGGGAAAGTACTAATTTCTACTGAGAACTTGCTGTTATGCGAGAAGTGCTCTCTTTGATGTCAAGAGTTTTGTTCTCAACCTTGAGGATCCTGGAAGAGAGGTTTCATGCTTTGAGAGGAACTCCACCAACTTCCCCCATGTCACCCCAGCTGCTCCCAGTAGGAGCCAGGAGGATAAACATGAAGTGGGAACCTTTTCTAGAGATAAAAAAAAAAGGGAACAACTGTCACAAAAATCTGACTGAAGCTCATTCCCAAACAATTCAGTGCCAGCTGCACAGCAGGAAAGCGGATCCAAGCGGACAGTTGCAGCAGTCGTGTTTGATCTCTCGCACAGAGGAGGCCAGAGGCTGCATCAGTGCCAAGTCCTGCATCGCTACCAATAGCTCGCGGCTGAATGGGACTCTGCTCCTGGGAGAACGACTGATCTTAATTTAATGGCTAGGTGGTGAAGAACGTACCACACCTCTTTCTAATCAGCGATTAAGCCCTTTTGGTGTTGCATTTACTTCATCTGACTTCCACCGTGTCCTTCCCTGTGGCTACATCTATATTATGGCGGGTAGCTGTGGGCTTGAGCTTAGCAGAGCTGAGTGCCTCTGTCATTTCTGGGGCATTTCCAAGCCAGCTAAAACCAGGACACGTAAAAGCCCAGGGTAACTGCAAGCGCACATCCAGACCACACAATACCCACTCAGACTTGAACCAAGTGCCTGAACCTTTTGGAGTTCCTCCAACAGTTGTCCTGCTCAGGGATGGCATTTTAAATAAGAGAGACTGCATGACAGTCTGCTTCGGGAAGCGAGTTTTAGATGTTCACAGGCTGCTTACCCTCGAACAGAGTGTGGGTATAACCAAACAAATTTCAAATCACCCAATAGCCATCTTTCCATGACGCCAGGATGTATCAGATGATAGGTTGTAAAACCTGCCCAAGAAACAAGAGAAATTGGCCTCATACTTTGTTTCCCATACTACTCACACTTTCTCATACTACTGTTCCCACGTGTAAAGCACTTTTTGGTCTGTTTGCACCGTGTTCTCATGCATGAAGTGGAGAGGGAAGTGCAAGTCTGTCAAAGGAGATGTTATGAGAGGTTTTTCAGCAGCGTGACGGCAACACGATTGTACTGTAGCTTTGTGGCACACTATCTGCAGGACACTTCAGTGCAGCTGTGGAGACAGATGGCTAGTGCAAAGTGAAAAATCCAGTTGCATCAAACACACTACCCAGCAAGTACTCGTCAGGGTCCTATGCAAAGTGTGGCTAATCTGCACCTGCAAGTCCTTATGTATGTGTCCCATGAATCATTCTCAACCATGTCCCTGGAATGACAGCAAATCCAGACTTTTTTTTTCCACATCCACTTCTGGTCCAGAGGTTTTGAGATGATGCACAGCTGACCCTGTAGCTACCAATTCCCATCATGTGTCCAGTTCGGCGTCCTCTCCTATATGCAGCACTGACTTCTGCTGTGTGATGGATACCAGACGAAGAGAATTAGCCATTCCTCTGTTCTTATTTAGTTAGGAAGCAGTAACCTTTCAGTGCTCCCTGATGTATCAGATATGTCAGAGCATCCCACTCTGACTTCAAAGGAATGTCACAGGAATAGGAAGCACAGAACCAGCAGCAAAGCAATTAGTGATACGATCTGGTAGGGCAGTTGCTCTGATCCGCTTCCTAATGCCTCTTAGTATGTTTCCGTTAATGTTAAAACACGTGTTAAAAGAGATTGGACACTGAGAAATGAAGTCCTCCCTAGAAAGAACTGGACACCACTTTGCTGTGGATTCACAGTGAGAAATCTGAAAATCCTCCGCTTTGCAGTGGATTGATAGCTACTGTGAATCCTTTGCTGTGGATTCACAGCAAAGTGAGGCAGAAAAAAGAAAACTGAACAAAGAATGGATTTAAAGCCTGCACTGGGGAACATTTTTCTCTTACATGGGTATTTCCCATGCAAGTCAGTTTATCTGAGTTTAAATACAAGAGTTTGATTCTCTCTGCCTGAAATCCCACTCTCCCTATACAGTAGGACACAGGCAATTGGCAATATAAACGTAAGTAGTCCCAGAGCAGTGGGAAAAGTAATGTCTGGCTTTCCTGAACTATATTTTACTACAATAACTATAGTTCCTCTATGCCAAGAGATAGTCTGTGCACTGATTTATCATTCACGTTGATTGATTAGCCAGTTCTGCATGCTAAGTGGCCAGCTGGTCACTGCCAAACATTTCTGCTTGCTTTTTGCTCATTGCTAATAATCCATTGCTCTCCACTAGCCCAGAATCTGTGTAGCCAACACCTGAATACAGCACACTCTGCTGACAGGGAAAATACAGAGAGGATTTATGTTGTGCAAGTTCTGTTTCTAAGCCCTTCTAATATCCCAGCCTTGTCCCTGCAAATCGGGGCTCCTGCTTGACACCAAGTGCACACTCTGCTTTCACCATGTGTAGGAGCATCTCAGGGCACCTTTTTTAGGAGGAGATTTCACCTGACACCTCCATGAGCTAAAGAAGGACAAGGAAGAGGACAGGGACCCAGCTCAGCCGTCTTGATGCTATCCCATTGGTTTGGCATTGCAGAGAGCCAAGTGAATGACAGGAACATCAAGGAATGACCAGGTGGTGGTGGTCCTGCCTGGTCCTGGAAATCTGGCCTTTACTCTTGATTTTGGGAGATATTGGCGTACATGCCTCTGGGGAAATATTGCTCCCCCTAATATGTAAGGAAGAAGGAATGATGGGTGGTGGGTTTGTTGTGGACAGCAGGTTAGCCCTTGTGTGTCTGCACCTGCCAGAGCAGAGGATGTTCTCCTGCTGCCTGAGAGGAGTGAGACCTACTTACAACACCCACATTTGGGCGGCTTTAGTCCATTTATATTACGTGAAGATCTGAACTCAGGTCTGCATTAGCAGTATGCGAAAACTGGAAGCCTACTTGCACTGTCCACTGCTCTCTGTTATTTAGTGGTCTGGTGTTTAAAGGCTCTACAAGCTTAAAGCAGACAAGGAAAAAAAAATAAAATCATCCAGCAAAAACTACCGCACAGGGTGAATGTAATCAGCCCAGTGAACTGCATTCATGCTACCCATGGGCAGAGGGCTGGATGCTGATCCCCTCGACAGGAGCCCTCAGGTTTCTGTGCAACAAAGCCGCCTGAAGTCTCTGTTTGGAGAAACAAGGGGAAAAGGGTTATCGCCCTCCCTCCCTTGGCTTTTCAGACTGTGAGCACTCCAGGGCAGGACCTGATGGGTCGGCTGCACTGCAGCTCAAAGGGCGCTGGAGCTTTGCTGCTCCTCGCAGGGGCAGCACTGTGGTTTCTAGGTTAGCATGGGCTGATTTCTGTTTATTTCTGTCCTTTCCACGCCCTGATTTCAACATCAAACAGGAATCAATACCATAGCCAGCACAGCGATGTTTTCTTACTCTCGCCCTACGTGATGGGTGCATCCTGCAGCCAGCAGGGCATCGTGACTCACCCTGCTCCTGGAGGCTGTAGAGGATGCCCAGCATCGTGCCAGGATCAGAGCTGGCCCCAGCGTGAGGCCAGTCTGACCCGATTCACCTCCCTGCTCGGGTGAAGAAGGTATTGCTGGTGCTGAGGAGGAGTAGAGGCAGTGGGGAAGAGGGGGAGATGGATGGAAAACACGCATCCCGGCATCTCTGCAAACGAGGGCAACTAGGGACAGTGCTCACTTGTAGGCAGAAAAAAAGATGGAGGATGGAGCGAGGGAAGAAATGGAGGAAGATTCCTTCCATCAACAAAATGAGAAAGGTGCGTTTCCCCTGAAGACTTTTGTTTTGTCAGCATGCAGGAGGCATGAGCTCTCTGTTTCTCATGCAGGTGTTTAGTGAGTCTCGTGGCTCACACAACAGATTTAGGCTTGTGGCTCTTCCAGCTCCCTTCCTTTTTTCTCCCTAAAGTGCCCTCCATGCTCAGCTTTTCATTCTTTGCATCTCCGACTCTAATTATCTTTTCTCTCCTGCTGCTTCTGATGAATTGCTCCGTTTTTTCATATCTTTGGGGCCCCACTGTTTCGTGGGGAGCCAGGCTAGAGAGTTGTATTTCTCATCCCTCTCAGTCATTACAAAAAACAATCGTCTCAGATGAGGACATTCATTAAGCTGATTTGGGATGCTTGGTCTATCTTCACTGTATGTGTTTGCATTAGTGTGGGGAAAATAATTAAAATGCACAGGAAGTGTGGGCTGGAATAATAAGAAAGGCTGGCCCTAACTTTAGGAAATCTGGGGGCAGGGTACCCATTTACTTTTTAAAAGGTGTCTCCATCCCTGCAATTGTAAAACACATTTGAGACTTTACTTCTCCTTTCCTCTAGTGTCTTTGCACGTTGGGGTGTCTGGAAGACACTGGCAATGAGACCCCACACCCAGAACTGCATCCCCCCAAGTCCTGAGGTCACCATAAGACCTTGAAATTTAACAAATCATTAATGCGGATGTGGGGAAGGAAGGATGGTTTATTCGCCCTACGAATTTGGATCTCTTTAAGACTCCCAGATCCCAACTTCTCTCCACAGCCAGCCAAACTCAGAAATTATTTCCAACATAAAAGTTGAGATGAACCTGATTCTAGGAGATGGGGATTTAAGGGAGAAAAATATGGAGAACATGAAACACACAGAGATGATGGTGCCAAGAATGTTTTTTTATTCTGCTGGTGGAGTAGACAAGTAATCCCAGAGCTACACCCTGCAGTGAGAGGGCACAAGAGTAGGGTGGTTTCAGTGGGGAGGTCAGCATAGATGTGGGGAACCATGAGATCTCAGCTCTACCACAGCCTCTCCGAGTCAGGTTGGAGCCATCTCCTCTCTCTATTGCTTATACCCAGTAAAAGTCTGTTGACACTTTTACTTTTTGCCTTCTTCATGTATTGGTCTCGAAAAGCCTCAGAGCAGGGATGGTTTTTTCACTGCCCAGCAGCCCCAGATGAGGTTTGGGTGGTGCTGGTGCCCCTACCAGGTGATGGGAAAGCTTGATTTTAGCAGATGCCACTGAGGTCTCTTCTCGCTCTTGGAGGTGAAATGGCCACAGCTTGCACAAGTCAATGGGAGGCTCACAGGGCCCAGGAGAAGCGGGGCACAATTAGCATGGCCTGACGCCACACTTAATGTGTCTAATTGGCTCTGCGCTCATGTCCATGGGTGAGCAGCCCTGTGGGCATGTGTCTAGCAGAAGAATCAGGTTCGCTTCAAGGCTTGGCAAACAAATGGGCTGCTTTGGGTTGAGTTACAGTGAGATACCAAGCCAGGACAATCTGGGATAGGGTTTAGAGATTCACAACTGGCTGAAGCCCAACCGTAAAAAGGACTGTACTGGCTGGGACCTCACCAGTTCCTCCAGCCTCCCTCCTGCTGTCATCTCTGAAGGGGTTTTCCATCAGGCCAGCATTGGTGGTTCCCTCCCTTTGCGGGACCCTTGTGCCTAGTCCCAGATGGGGCCAGGGGGGAAAATCTCACAGCAGAGGAGAGGCACATGCAGGTACCATGGCAGGGTGGTGTGAGATAGGTCAGAAAGAGCAAGTTTCATGCTTTTTTTCCATATTCTGTGTGACCTGGTGCACTTTGTGTCAGTTCTCTGGCTGGGTCACCCTCACTGAGGACATCACAGTGGTGTGATATTCCTGCGTGCATGTGCTCCACATGTGTTTCAAATAGCAGCAATGGATTTTTTGAGTGGGATTCAGCTGCCTTTAGGCAGATGCCTGCATCTCAGGCTGCTGTCCTTGCTCCTCAGTGGAGATTTAGTCAATGGTGTCCAGGGTTCAGCCCTTTCTAAAGGAGATATGTCCAGTGGGGCAAATGGATAACACACTATAATGTTTCTCACTCTGTGTTGCCTATCAAGGGAGGAGGAATGGCTGGCTCAGAGGGTGACATCGAAGCTGCAGGTATCTAAACTCAAACTGTTTAACATGACAGGCAAACTACTGGGGTCTGGGATGGCAAGGCAGAGCATCTGGTTTGTGATACTTCGGTAACAGGAACCCAACAGTGGGCAGACAGGAGGGTTTTTGTTTGAGAACAATACAACATGCACAAATGCTCCTGTTCCAGCTCCCTGCACTGAGGGAGGAAATGCGTGCGCGCACGTGTGTGTGTGTGCGCGTGTGTACGCCAGTGTGGGTGTGAGAGACACTGAGATACCCAGGGAGAGGGAGGGTGGGAGGGCAGGAAGAGATGATTTAACACCACTCGCAAGGTATGTCCTGTACTTGCCTCCTCTCCAAGGTCTTGGCACCAGCACATTTCTCTGCAGAGAAGCCAGAGGTGTGATCCTCCAAAGTGATACTCTATCAAACAGGAAAGCCATTTACTTTCTGCTGGCTCTGCAGATTTTCAGTGCCTGCAACTGCAGACCTAAAAGTTTATCTTACCGGAGGAATTTATATGGGGCTGCGAGATGGGCTGGTGTTATATGGCTCTAAGTACTTACATGAAGCCTCTGTGGGCTAATAAAATGGTATTAATTGTATTGCTAAGGTTGCATTTTAAACATTAAATTATGGATGGCTTGATAGCGTCGTGAAAGCCAGCATCTTGACATGACCTAACCATTATCTATGGAAATGGCTAAAATGCCTTTTTACAGTGTACTCTGGTTGATTTAACTCTTTGAGGTGACTCTTCACGTTAAATTATTTCCTCAGGCGGAGGGAGAGCAGTGAAGGCTTCTCCTTTCTCCTTCTGCTTCTCCAGCATCTCATCTCCCTTCCTACATTTCCGAGCTGCTCTTAACATCCCCGGCTAACCTTAACCCAGAAATAGCAAATGGGTGAGGACAAGCCTATATCACATATCATTCCCCACTTTGTCCCATGCATCTCTGATGGTGCAAAGGAGAGGACCCTAGCAGGCATGGGGAGCAGTGGCAGGAGGAGGTGTGGGGTTGCAGGAAGAAGCTCAGGGGAAGCCCCAACGCAGTGGGTGCTGTGCCCTGGAGGGGTCCCTGCCTAGCTCTGCCCCCAGCCCAAGGGAGAAATCAGAGAGGGAATGCACCGGCCCCTGCTAATCTAATTAAAGAGGTCAGCCCTAAAGGCCAATTACAACACAGCCAGTGTCAACAGCAATTCTTCCCTCGCTGGCAGTTTTAGGGGCAGAGCTGGCAGTGGAGACTTTCAGGGCTGGGAACAGCGTGTGCTGCCAAGGAGGAAGCACAGACAAATAAGAATTTAGTGGGTTTGCTTTATTTATTTTTTTAAAGGGATTGATGGATTCAATCACTGGAGGTGACGAGCTAAGGAGTAGACAGACATCCCTGCTGTGTTGGGTGAGTCCCACCCCTGTGTCCCCCCTCCCCTGTGTTACTCGCCCTGGTGTTTTCCCGTGTGTCTCCTGCAGCAGATGGGGCGCAGTGTCCCCGCAGGCGCTGCGGTGGGAGCCCAGCCGGTGACAGGCTCCCACCGCAGCGGCGAGTGCCCCCGGCTCGCACCCCCAAGCTGTGCGAGGGACAGCTGGCCGGTGGGGCAGCCGCCTGGGACCCCGCCGTGCCCGGCATCCCACGGCTGGCGCCGGAGACTCGGCAGCTCGGGGTTTTCAAAGCTGCGGCTCTGACGTGTCCCTGCTGACCCCGGGAGAGCAGCCGGCATGCCGCTCCCGCTCCCGGCTCCCGAGCTGCTCGGAGACCCAGCTGGACACCATACCCCACCGGGCTTTTAGGAGAAGCCCTCGGCTCACGCCGGGACTGATGCACTCAAGCAGAGAGAAACATTAAACATAGAAAAAAGGAGAATTATCCCTTCTGCCACCATCCCCTCCAGTCCCTGTGCAACACTGCCCTGGGCGCAGCAGGGTCTCTGCTAAGATGATGAGCCTTGTGCCTGCTTGGTTTCATCCCACAAGCCATGGTACCTGTCTCCTACCCCGTCACCTCTCCACTCTGGAAAACCCCCATGCACTGGCAGACATGGAAATGAAATGCAAATCTGTGCTGCCAACGTCTCCCGTAGCGTGCCTGTCCTCTGCTCACCGCAGCAGTGTGAAAACCCTCGTCGTGGCCTCTCGGAATCAGTCAAAGTAGATAAAGGGCTAATGCTGCGATCTGGTGACCTTGAATTTTTATACTGATAAAGCTACTTGACGGGCTTTTTATCAAAAGGAAAAAAAATCCTTTCATAGGTTGCTGTCCCCTGATAGCATTTTGACATGAGAGACCCATCATGCCTCTTGTATTATGGAGTGCTAATTTATCGTAGAAGCCAGTAGCAGCTGCTCATGTTACAAGTGGGAATTTCTTCCCTTTGTTTTCCTCGATGTTGCTCTCCCGAACTTTGGTTCAAGGGTTGATTTAAGTGGATCTGCGTTACAGACTGAGGAGATATTTCCAGTGAGTGAAATGACTAAACGTGGCATGTTTAATTGTCTTTGGTGGACTGAGCTCGCCACTCATTTCTGGCCACTTTAAGAAGCCCCACTTTGTAGCGTTTACAGTCTGAGGGCTGGGTTTATGTGGCACAAAGTGTAACCAAGGGAGTTACGCTGATGCAAAATATATATAAGAATCTCATCATGTCTATGTTCCCTGCAGACCCCAAAGCTCCCTGTTACAAAGCAGCTGCCCTGGGAAGCCAAACTGTTACACAAATCAGCCCAGAAGAGAAGAGCCCAGAACTGGAGCCCGAGTAGCCAACAAAGCCAATAATTACTTGAATATGAAGAGGAAAAAGGAAATCCTGCCACAAAAGCCCAGAGGATGATTTATGGGAAGTGTTTGGTAATAATGTTTAAACTTGATTTAAAAGTTTGATGGCTGAGATTTCCTGGGACACATCTCTTCTTACAGCATAGAGGAGCCATCCAGATGCTGGTGAGATGGGAGAAGGCAACTGCAAATACAGAAAAATCAAGTGTGTCCTTAAGGCAGCTCGATTCTCCCACATGACTTACAAAACAGTTTCCTAAGCTCCAAGCTGCTCTCCTTCCTCAAGAAAAACACAGATCCTTCATTCAACCTGAAATCCTCTGCTGGATGTCTGGGATCAGCAGTTCCTTGGTGAACAGGTCCAAGAGCTGTGGGTTTGGGAGTCTGGATGCCTGGTTCGACTCAGGGATGTCCTCTCTGGGACGGTGCTCCTGAAGGGAGAGAGCAGGTGACAGCAGTGCTGTGCTAGCCATCCCATCATCCATGTGGTCTACACAGAGGCTGTATGGCTGGTCTGGGATGAGCCAGCTGGCCCTCCTGTTCAGGCAAGTGGTGCATGACTGAAGTCTGGTCCATGCCCAGGCTCTGCTGGTCCAGCAATCTGGATACGCAGAAGCAGGCCAGCTGGCTCCAGGAACACCACCGTGGGCTGAAGCACAGCTCCTAACAGCAGAGAAATGTAACCCAAAGAGTCTGAATCCATCCTTGACCTGCATGTTGCTGGAGAGCAAGGGTCAATTCCTCTAGAGGCAATGGGAGCTTCTTGCCCTGTTCCTACTGCCACATCCCAAAAAGATGAAAGGCAAACTTCTGGCAAAAATTACGGCAGAGCATGGCCTGAGTTTTCCTAGGAAGCTTTGGAGTCTGTTCCTTGCTGAGAGGGGGTTGCTGCCCTACGTGAACCGTAACACCAAGGCAGCATCTGCACAAAGCACTGAGAAGTGAAACCACCACTCCCCACCCAGCTTTCTTCCCCGGTTCCCAGGCTGACGGAGAGGGCTTGGCTCATCTTTACAGCAGCAGCTTCTTTCTGTTCCCAAGGTCTGCTAGCCCTCCTGGCTCCCTCTTTGTTCTTCAGACCACCAGGACAGAGACACATGCAAAGCCAGCCCTACCCTGGCTCTGCAGCGGTGGTCTCCACCTCACTTTGACAGAAGTTTGCGATCTTAAGAGCAATCCAGGATTTCCTGCTACCATTTGCTCTTCCTGCACAGGCCTCCTGTGATCTGCTCAAGAACCCCAGCAGATATCCATCAAGGCTATGTCCTTTCCAGCTGGCATTTGGTGGGTGCCTCTGCTGCTTGCTGGTGGTCTATTAGTCACTCCAGCAGATTCACTTGGCTTCTTGGCCTTTTAGCAACAGTCGGTTCATGCCTTTTTTTGACTGATTCCCTCAATACCTCCTCTTCAGCTGGTGGCTTGTAATACCTTTATGGAGGGTTGGTATTGATGAGCATCTGTATGACTACATGTGTTGTGCCTGTGTGTCTTAGTACTCCACTGCCAGTACACAGCTAGTGACAACAAGCGGAGACCGCTCCTGTCGATGGGTGACCATCTAAAGATTTAGGAGGTTGGTTTGGAGCAGCATCTGAGAGTTCAGATGCTTCTCTGAAGCTTAGCCAAACCCCTTTGGCCTGGAAACTGAGCTGGGAAATATAATGAGATTAGGCTGTCGAGTGAGATTTACGGCTCATCCTTCTTCCAGCTGGGTCAAAAATACCACAAGTGCAGCCTTTTTGAGAGTGCATCGCTGCCTCTGCTCTCAGACAAAGTCAGGGAGGGGAGGACAGGTGGGGTTTCCTTTCAAATCGGTGGTTGATTATTAGTTTGAGGGAAGTTCAGCTTGTGCTCCAGGCCCATTTGCAGCTGAGGCCGTCTCCATGCTGATCGCACACCCTGAGGATGGGATTCACCCTGACCGATGATGAAGGCAACACTTGAGGGGGGGCTGCAGATCTTGGGGACACTGCCCTTGTCCACATCGTTTGCAAATCTGGTTCACAAGCTCCTTATGGAAGCCAGATTTTGCCTCCAACCTCCAAGGGCTTTGCCCGCTGCTTTGCCCGCTGTGCTTCCAGCTTGGATAAAGCATCAGTGCAACATGGGGATCCTCCGCTGCTGCCACTGGCAACTTCCATCCTCGTTCTGTTCCTGCTTAAAAAGCTGGGTTAACACAGACTTGCCATTTTAAAAGTGGCTCCTTCAGACTGACCCGAGCTGGGGCTCCACAGCGTGAGCAGCACAGCTACCAGAGAGGAGAAGGCAGGCAGTGCCGGGGGGCAGGTAAAGTCATCTCAGACAGTCCAGCTGGCACTAGAAAAAGGCGTGTATCCATGCCCTAAGCCTTCTCAGGCCATACAATGGGGTGCCTTTCAGGACATTTGCATCAAGCCACAATCTCTGTCGCTGTGAATCAAATCAAACGTTGGGAATGGTGAAGAAGCGGAGAACAAAGCAGAAAATGTCATTATGCTGCTACAAATGTCTCTAGTGCATCCACACACGTTCATTGGGTGGATGATACAGTTGGAAGGGACCTTAAGTTGTTGTTGTCAGTAGTATGTGTCATTTTGGTCCTGCAACACCAAATAGGACTTTTGGGAAAGAGGCACAGAAAATAACAAGATTGGCTGAAGGTCTGTAAGGAGAGATTCTTCAGTTTGGAAAAGAAATTACCATGGAGACATACAAGAGAAGTCTAGAGAAGTCCTGGGGGATGACTGTCTGCTCCTTGTCTTGTATAATCGAAGAATTAAGGGCATTGGGCAAAATTAGAAGCTGGCAGGTTCAAAAGCTACATCCTCCCACTGTCCCACTCTGGGGTGTGGGTGCAGCCATACCCCCTGAGGCATCACATAAGCAGCCGTGAAGCTCATGGCGTGCCACCAAGCTGACCTTCAAGCTCAGCTGAAGAGGATGCCATAGGCTCACCATGGCTTTCAAAAACGGTTGCTTTTTAACCCCTGTGTTGAAGACTTTTGAATACTGCTATATAATCGTACCAATGAAACTACTATTTAATTACAAAACAAGCTAGTAACCGCTGAAGTCAGCAAATGCTGGTAGCTGCTATACATCAAGAGTATCAGCCATCATCGCAGCCTAGGAAATTCAATCCCTTCCCAGTGGTCCCAGAAACCCAGTCCTCATTGCTCTCTGGGTTTTTTGAAGTTCAGCAGGAGTGACACTGAAGACTGCTTTCCTGCCAATGTCTGTCATGTAGGTTGATTTTGCTGGTGTCCAACGAGATGTAGATCCCAAAAGCAGCTTCTCCTGGTGGGTGGTGCTGGATTTTCTAGTGGCTAGTAAGAGATGAGCTCAGTATGGTCACCTTTATCCATGTGTTTTTTCTTAGGACTGGTGGGGATCTACTGATGGGCTCAGACTTGGTTCAGAGACAGTCAGTCATAGACAATGTGTGCAAGCTGCATTTCCTGAAGAAAGCAGTTGAGAAACCCTTCATTTTGCACAAACTCTTGGGCTTTACAAGCATTTTCTCTTCTCCTATTACCTGGAAAGCACAAGCTGCTCATCACCTGCTCTCCTTGTCGGGGTTGGTTCTAGCATGACTTATGGCGCAATGGTTTATAGCCACAACAGCGTCTGAATTACTGATCATTCACTTTTATAGTGTACTGTGGGAGGAGGAAGCTTTTCTCCTTAAAAACAATCATTTCTCTTAATAAGCACACCATGCAGCGGCTTGAGAGAGCAGAGCCCACGCGTCCATCCTGGTCTGGGACAAACTTTTGCTGGTGCCATCGCAATTTTGGTGGTGGGGGCACAAAGCTATGTAAAATCCCCATCACAGTGGGTTTGCACAGTCTCTCCTTCCGGCCTTCAGCAGGGAAACAGAGAGATGTGAGACAAAGAAGTCCTTTCTTTAGTTACTCTGGATTCTACACCTATTTTGCCCAACCCCTTTTATTTTGCTTTTCTTCTTTTTTTCTTATATATATATAAAATTTACTAAAACAAAGCAGACGAACTGCCATGAAATTACACTTTTTTCCCCTGGAAGAAGCATCCCCCAAACTCAAACCAGCCTGATTCTAACTTTTGCCAAAGAAACACTTTGAATTTTTCAGCTCAGCACAGCTTTCCACTTCACAGTATATTTTGGTTCCTGATTTCTTAACAGGATTTTTTCCAAACGGTGCTCAAAATCAAAAACACTTCTTTTGTTTCCAAACAGCATTTTTAAAATTCTCGATTAATGGAAAATCTCCCAACTTTTGGCTTCCACGGCACAATGAAAGGAAGCATTTGGAAGCTTTGGACTTGCCGTTGGCCGTCAAAACCGGGTGTGTGAGCAGCTGCAGCTATGGAGAGCCTCTTCAGCAGCTGTGAGCAAGAGCTGTAAGTCAGCTCCGTCCACATCTGCCATCACATAGTAGTATTTTTGTCACTTAAAGGAAGTTTTAGCATTCTTGTGTTCTGTAGATTGTCCTCATCTGGGTGCAACGAATCTCGTGGCCAGACCAGGCCTTTTGCAGGTGGACCGGCATGGTCCTCAGCTCCCAACCTCACCTGAGCCTCTTTCTCTGCATGCAAGGGTATGTTGGTGACCCCAGCAAATGTCCCTTGGTCCAAAGGGTCTGTTAGTTGGGCAGATGATCCCCATGCACCTGGGGCCCTCCTTGTGTGGTGTAGGGTGGCAGTCCGGCAGGGAGGATGTGGAAAGCACAGCTGTGGAGGGGCGGCATTGCTGTATCTGAACAGCTGGAAGCATCCGTGCCCCCTTTGTTATTTCTTTCCCTACCTCTTTCTCTCCATTTATTTATTTATCTTCATCTATCTTTTTCTTCCTGTCTTTTCGTCTTTTGCTTTCCTTCATTCTATTTCTCTTTCTTGGTATTTTTCTTTCTCTCTCTTTGTCCTGAACTGAGGTTTAATTTCTTTCTTTCTCTCTTTCTTTCTCTTCCTCTTTTTGTTTCCTTTTTTCTGTTCTCTTTCTCTTTCTCTTCTCTTGCTTTTCCTTTTTATCTTTCTTTTCCTTTTCCTCTTTCCTCTTTCTTTTTTACTTTTCTTCCTTTTCTTCTCTTCATCTTCCTTCCTTTCTTTCTTTCTTTGCTTTNGTCCTCAGCTCCCAACCTCACCTGAGCCTCTTTCTCTGCATGCAAGGGTATGTTGGTGACCCCAGCAAATGTCCCTTGGTCCAAAGGGTCTGTTAGTTGGGCAGATGATCCCCATGCACCTGGGGCCCTCCTTGTGTGGTGTAGGGTGGCAGTCCGGCAGGGAGGATGTGGAAAGCACAGCTGTGGAGGGGCGGCATTGCTGTATCTGAACAGCTGGAAGCATCCGTGCCCCCTTTGTTATTTCTTTCCCTACCTCTTTCTCTCCATTTATTTATTTATCTTCATCTATCTTTTTCTTCCTGTCTTTTCGTCTTTTGCTTTCCTTCATTCTATTTCTCTTTCTTGGTATTTTTCTTTCTCTCTCTTTGTCCTGAACTGAGGTTTAATTTCTTTCTTTCTCTCTTTCTTTCTCTTCCTCTTTTTGTTTCCTTTTTTCTGTTCTCTTTCTCTTTCTCTTCTCTTGCTTTTCCTTTTTATCTTTCTTTTCCTTTTCCTCTTTCCTCTTTCTTTTTTACTTTTCTTCCTTTTCTTCTCTTCATCTTCCTTCCTTCCTTCCTTTCTTTCTTTTCTTGCTTTCTTGCTTTCTCTTTCTTGCTTTCTCTCCTTCCATTTCCTCTTACTTTCTGTATCACTCACTCCCTTTTGTCTCTCTTTTTTCCTCTTTATTCTTCTCCTTCCTCCCCCTCCTTTCTCTCCCCCCATAGCCCTCTTTGGCTGTACTCCCCACGCTCTTGCTGGGATGCTGCTGTCTTCCCAGCCATCCTCAAGGTATCATGGAGCTGTGGACAGGCCCTGGGGCCAGCAGTGCCTCAGAACTCGTTTATGGGCAGCGGGGTGCTTGAATCAAGGATGTCCCACCGCCACCATGACTCCCATCCTTGCGGGAACACAAGGGGAGCAGTGATGTGAGAGGGAAAATATTATCCCTGGGGTTGAACCACCTCTCCATTTGTCACCTTCCTGGGAGACAGGCCTTGTCCCAAGGTGAATCCCCTTTCTCCCTGCTCTGTCTCGGAGGGAATTGCCTTGGGGCTGTCCTCACGGCGGCAGCCCCTTCCCCAGCCCTCCCCAGCAGGTCCCATCACCAGTTTTTGCTCCGGCCTCTGCTTTCAGGGCACAGAGGTGCTTTGGACTCGTGAGGTGCAAACAACCATCTGCATCTTTCTGCAATGCCTCGGAAGGCGGCTGGCGGACTAATTTAATATAGCTTCGTCTCAGTTCTTTTAATTATGTCTTTATAGTCTTTTAATTAGCCAGAATCCTACTAATTTAAACCACTCTTGTTCAGAGAGACTTCTGCTGAGCAGCTGTTCTCACTCAGAGCTTTCTCTGAGTTAGGAAGAGGAGCCTGGGATGTTTGCTTCTCCCCTTCAGGCTGTTTTTCTTATTTTGCTGCATCAGCAAAAGGTTGCAGAACAGAAATGGTTCCTCTGAGATAGAGAAACGTGACTTACAAATAATTATTTGTGTCTGGAACCTGTTTACAGGGTTCAGACAATAAAGAAAACCAAACCCAGGGTGTTTCCCTTTGCATACGATACCACTCTGGTTTTCCTTCAAACAAGGCAGAGATTTGAAACTTTGAGGATGGGGATGACAAGCTCATCTGAAAGGCAGCGCTCATCCAAGATAAGAAAGTTCCTGGCAGCCGGGCTAACTTCCAGGGAAAGCAACTGGAAAGAGAGCTCCAGGAATTGCTCTTTTATACCCATTGCATGCGAGACTGCTGGCTGCAAACCAGGCCTGTGCTGGGTGCTGTACAGTCCCGAGAAAAAAGGGGGTTCCCTGGTGCACAGCACAAATTAAGACACCGGCCCAGAGGTTCACGGGGGACACACAGGCTTCCTCAGCTCCCTTTCCCAAGAGGACTTGAGCACCGGTCTCCTCTGTGAGGTCACGCTGTCACTTTGTCGTTGAGCTCCAGGAAAAAAAAAGGATTTGCAAAAAATGCGGCTTTCTACATTGCCGTCTGCTGGTGCTTCCAGCAGTGGTGGGAGGTGCAGGGCTTGGGACTTTGGGGCTGCTCCTCAGCTGCCGGCGGCACCCATCACCTTCCCGTGGCTCAGCTCCGCTCTCGGCAAACGCGGGGTGTTGTCCAGCTTAACAGACTTATACAGGCAAGGAAAAAAAAAAAATAAAAAAGAAAGGCTGTGCAACAGCTGTGAGGGATTATCAGTGTGTATCGTGCTGTCCTGCGCTGCAAGAATAAAGTATGCTTTAAAGTTCAGGATAGGCATTATTGATTGCGTTTAATCGCTTATGTCCCATCCCAGGCAAGGGCTGCAGCGTGCCAGGAGTAATACAAACACACAGGGGGGATGATCCCTGCTCAAAAAGGGCTGCCATCAAAGCGCAAGGCAAGAGGCGGCAAGTTGGAGCCAGCTTGTTTTGTTCTTCTTTAATAATTCCTCCGAAACATTAGGCTTTGGAAAGCAAATACTGAGGACGGTTGAGGGAATTGAAATCCGTCACAGCAAGGCGAGCAGACAGCCCCGCTCCTGCTGCAAGTCAGGAGGGAGGTGGGAAGAAAAGGGAGAGCCGAGGGGGAAAAGCGTCACCGTCGTATGGCTCACTATCATGAATGTTTTGGTTGCTGCCTAAGTTTATAATCCAGGCTCCGCGGTACTCTAAGAGCTCATTAATTTGGAGTCAGCATTGGTGAGTCAAATGCAATTAAGAACAATCAAAGAAATGTCATCGCAAAATATACTTCGTGGATTTCTTTTCAAAGTCACAGTATCACTGTAATTATTTGTGGTATAAAATTCATAGCACCTCTCTAAACAGACTGTGGTCATTCTTGCAGAAAGACGAGCCCTTTGTAGTTGGAGAGCTGGCTCCGAACGCCGCCGCGAGCGCTCGACTGGTTGCTGCCAGGGTTTTACGATTAGGAGGCGGTTTAGCAAACTGCAGATAAGGACCAGTCTGGATTTTGCACACAAGAAAAATGACTGACCTGTGCAACTCGGTGCCAGCTGTCGTGGAGGGTTACAGAGTACAGCTGGACCCAAGTGTGGATGAATTTAAGGGTGATAAGAACGCAGCAGTGGCTCTTGAACACACTGCTCTGGACACAGACTTGGTGTAGGACATCTCTGAACTGGTGTTTGTTGGTTGATAACTCAACGGATGAGACACTTTTTATTTATTCTACCTTTCCCTAAGCAGCCCCTCACCCAAATGGCAGGGTATTTGCCTACAAAACACCATTACCCAGGCCGAGGTCTGAGGGTGGAGGTGGCGCCGAGCAGCTGGTGCTTTGCTGTACGGCTAACAGCAACCACACCGCGAGGGCACAGGCCTCCTCTCCCTTAACCTCCCCACTGTGCACACTGGGAAGCAGCCCAGAACATAAAGCTGGGGGACAGAGAGGTGGAAAAGAGTACTAAAAAAAATTTCCACTGACCCTCTTTTTCAAGGAATGATTACCTCTTTGACTAAGTGTCTGTTTGCTTGCCACAATAGTTGGGAAACCAGGTACTTCATGCTACAGTGCAACTAATTCCTGTTTGCTGGTGTTGGGATGTCTTTTGGGAAGAATTTTTTTTTAAGTTCCACCTGCTTTTGGCCAAAGTGTAATTAAATCTAGTTTTCCTTTGAGGAGGGGAAATAATACAATTTTGATTATGCTAAAGACCCCTAGAGCCATAAGAGAGGACTTCTCGCACTGAGAAATATGTGTTTTACAAGGTGAGCTCCACGGAAGGATGCTGAGCACTGGGCTGAAGGAGGGGTGTCCCTTGTCTTATAGCGTGGATGGGAGGAAAACACATGCAAACCTATGACTGCGCACTCTGTGTTGGTTAAGTCCATTAAGCAACTTGACCAATCTAAAAATGCAATGTATGCCTTGGTGTCAGGTGAAGCACAACCTTCTCTGTTCATCCATTATGAGGTTTGGTGGAAGCCAGTGCTATGAGCAGCCTTGGCTATTTGCTGCCCACCAAGACTGGGATCTACAGTGGGGCCAAGGAGAGTAACACGCCCATGAGGAACCAGATGCCTGCCTCATGTTGACCTCTCTGCTTGCAAAGGTACCTCTTTTTCTTGGGTGGGCTGAATTTTGCCAGCTGCTGTCATCAGTCAAGTTTACAGCCTTCGCTGAAGCTTGAGGTGGCCAGGAAGGTGGCAACACAAGCACCCTGTCAAGCACCGGGTGGAAAGATTCACACCTCCGTGATGGTGTTGTGTTTTCTCAGGTCCTTTGCTGGTGCATCCTTCAAATTCCTCAGGAAAGTGCGAGTCTGCCTGCAGGAGGGAAATACGTGCAAAGGGATTTAACTGATTGCCACCCATTAATTGTCCTATAGTGATGGCCAAAAGCCTCAGAGTTGATTCCTATTATTATTATTACTGCTAATCATAATAATGATTCTCCGTGTTACGGTAATGCCTGAGGTGTAAGAGACTCCATTGATTGCTACATTTAAATAATCATCATGCCCTAGTCAGCATCCAGTCTGATCTGTAGAAAACGGTGATGCTATAACCCTAAAACCAAAACTAAATCTTTGGTAGGGATTTCTCCAAGTCAACCTGGAACTAAGGCACCAGCTGAGCAAACCTCCTCCCAGCCAGAATCAAAGCCCCTTCCTCAGCCAGCCACTAACTTTTTATTGCCTTTATTTGCATTTCTTTCCCACCACATCACTCATCCCCAGGGTGCCCAGTGTTTCTTGCTGCGACCTGTAGAGGGAACTGTGCAATATAGCAAAATGGTCCAAAACAGTCTGGTGTGACCCCTTTCAGGAAAGGGTGTTCCTCACCCGTCCCCTCCATCCTTAAGCAGACCTCACATTTTCCACTCCTATTGTTTCAGCTCAGGTGGGCTGGGATCAGACCGGGCTTCCCGTGAAAGTCAAGGGGCACACGCACCAGCTGTGGGCAGCAACCAGAAGATGCAAACCATCATGCAATCCCATTTCTTTTTCCTTTTTTTCTTTTTTTTTTTTTTTAATGAAAAACAACTAGGTGGAGGAATTTGTTATTTTGACTCATGGTTTCTGAGTTTTCGGGGGGCTGCCAGTAACAAGTTAGGAAAGGGTTGTTTCAACCCAGGACAGAAGTGTCCAGACTTCCCAGGCCCCTGGCCAAGGGTGAGCAGAGCCCAGTGTTTCTGGAGAGAGCACCAGGCTGTGGTTTGGGTCCTGTTTTATTGTCTCTCATGACACTGAAATAAAATGACTCAGGAGACCCTGGAGCCAGACAAGCTTTCCTTGCCCCATGGCTGAGTTGCAAAGCAGAGTCAGCGCCACGGCAAAGCAAGCCCACTGCAGGGTTGTGGTGCTCCTTGTTGAAGGTGACAGTCCGAGACCACCCAGCAAAAGCCTGGCAAAATAAAAACCCTGAACACGGAAATGTGCCCACCTCTTCCCATCTGCCCAGCACAGAGCTCGGGGTTTCTTGCTCCTGCCCGGCAAGACAAAGGGGCCAGGCAGACTTCCTTAGTCATCGCTAGCTCTTCAGATATTTTCTGATCATATGAGGCATCAATTCTGTCAAACTTTAGTTTTGCTCATGTGGCGAAGTAAGGTCTGACTCAAAGCCCCTTGAAAGCAGCAGAGAGATCTGGCTGAGGCTGGAAAAGCCAGTGGTTTGAATCTACTTTTCTCCTGACACTGGTGCTATGGAGGAAATGAGACCAAAGCTGGAAGTGACTGATGCTGAGATCTGCAGATGCCCAATCCCTTTCCTGGGATTTCTCCCCTGGAGAAGCTCCTGTGTGTCCAGAAAATGCAAATCTCCTTGGAATGGGATAATATGTTGTTGTGATGGATGAATATCCCCTAGCCTGCGTTTTTCTTCACTCCCCTGGAAAAAAACAACAAAAACCAAACAAGCAAGCAAATGAACAATTTGTAAATGTTTATTTGGTGGCACCTACAAGATTAAAAAGGAATTGAACTGGGGAATAAAAACTGCAATTTTTAACATTTCTTGGAGGACTGCAACCTTGGGCATACTGGGTTTGCTCTCTGCCCTACATGATACAGCAATACATTTTTAAATATTTTTTTTATTTTCTAAGCCAATCAACCTGCAAAGGTAGGGAACAAATCACCACAGCCACATTGAGATTTTTAACTTGACTCATCAGCCCCATCCCTGTCTGTGCAGTGGACAGAAAAGCCCATCCTGTGTCATGACGGCACCACTTTCTCTCAAGGACCTTCTCCAGATCTTCACCCCATCCCATGGAGCAGTGACGGTTCTTTCACATTTAAAGCCATGGGACCCTCGTGGTGATGGGACATAGTTTGACTTTGGCAAGTGAATCACGGCCAATCACACGATAACAAGAGTCCTCAGAGACTGTGGTGACGACTTTTATCCAGCCCATTTTCAGGGCAGAAGCAGGGGTGAAGTGTCAATCTTTCCTCCTGCTCTTTACCTCTCCGAAGGGAGCAGCATCCCTTGCTGACATTAAAGGCAACTGAGCGAAAGGGCACGAATATAGGCCAGACTTTATATAATTATATAGGGAGGAAAACTGGGATGTCTCTTTGTAGAGGCTGGGAATGTTCCACTGGAAAACTAGGTTAGACTGAAAAAAAGAAAGAGCCTCTGTAACCCAGAAATAGCTGGGAGGTTTAAGTATAATTTTCCAGCCCTGTGTTATTACGGTGCTAATTCAGGTCTGAGAAATAAATGTAGGTAAAGGTCTCCCAAGGTCAAGAGGAGAAACAAATCACACCCACAGATTTCTTTTCATAAAAAAACCCTTGTCCTGATTGAACAATCTCCATTCACATGGGGTTGGTTCCCCTCACTGTGTGGGGGGTAATATTTGTGTTTAGTTGATTGAGAGATTTATTAGTTAATAAATTTAGAAATCAGGCAATTTTTCGAGTTGCCTGGAGCATCCTTTCACCTGGAAGGTGAGTTTTGGGACCAAGAAAAGCCTGGAGGTGCTTCACATGTCCCGGGAGCTGAGACAGAGGCAGTGCTTCTGCAAGCAGAGAGCTGGGAGGGACTCGTGGGTGCTGCACAGCCAGCAAGGAGCTGTGATTTCAGCTTGTGTCCCTGCAGCCTTCCCTTAGGCAGCAAGCAATGGCACGGCTAAGGCCGAGGCAGCTGCCTCAGAAAGCCCAGAGCAAGTTCACTGCAATGTTTATTGCTCTTTGAATTCACATTTCTTTTGTATTTGAGGCTAATGAAGATCAGCTCCCTTCATGGACCACCACCATGCAAGGTGCCGCACAAGAAGGTGCCCGTGCCCAAGAGGGAACAACCTCAAAACCACATCACCTCGTCAGTCCACAAAACCTGCTTTTTGCTGAGAACAAGGTGGCCGGAGCCACCAACATCTCTTCCCCATCATGGGAGGAGATTGCTGCTAAGAAACGTCAGCGATGCAAGGAAGGAGGAGGAAGTCAGTGTAACCATTTTTCCAGGAAGGCGAGACATTTCCTTTCCCCATCTGAAATGTGCATATTTGAGCAAGTGCTAGGAAGTTGGGCAAAATAAAATGAGCTGGTTTTGCTTACATCAGAGGCAAGAACCCAAAGTCTTGTTGCTTTGGCATCTTCCAAGCCTCCTCTTAATGTGAGCTCCCAGAGGGTATACCTGTGGGGAAAGACCAGCAAGTGGTCTTGTTTCAGATGCGTGTCCACTTGCTACCCCAGGGCACTGGTTGGATATCTGGCAACAGTTTCATCATACAGACACCCTAAAACCCAAAAACTGCTGTCCAGACCTGAGATAAGGAGGAAAATTCATGGCTCTAAAGCCAGAGTTCAGAGCAGGAAAGTGCAATGCTAGAAATGGCTGAAACAGCTTGAAGGAACTGTGTTTTTTTGCCAATATCTGATCCGCACTTTCTTCTTTCTTAAATGTCAGGCTTTCTCTGAGACTTGAATTATTTTTATTAAAAAAAAAAATTCAAAAAATTGTTTTTTTATTCTTAGCACAGGAGGGACATGGAGCTGTNATGATCTTTCAGGTCCCTTCCAACCTGAACCATTCTGTGATTCTATGATTCTCTCTCGATTTCCTGAGGGCATGGAGCCTGTGCAATCATTGTCCCTCCAAGGGTCCGACACAGCGGCTGGGGTGACAAGGTTGATGAGGATTTGGGAGAGATGCAAGGGCAGGAGGGTGGGCACTGGTGTTAGAGCTCAGCCATGATGCACAGAGACAGAGCAAAGCAGCCTCCAGCAGCCATGCACAGGACCACTTGGGTTTTAAATTTTCTTCTTGGACTCTTCTGAGCGTGGTTTCAGCAGCACTGCCAAGTCCACCGATTTCCACAGCCAAAGCTGCGGGCTGAAAAAGGCTAAATAGGCCTTGGAAGCACTTCTCACTTTGGCTCCTGGAAACTAAAACTCTGTCCCTTCTGGTTTTTATCCCCAAAGAGATGGCAAATGGTGACTCTTTTCTTTGACTGTGTTTTTCTGAGATGAATTTAAATCCCAGCCCTGTAGTTTTTTGTCAAGGAGAGATCAGGTCTTGCTTGTTACAACTGTTCACCTCTAAATGCATCAAGATGAAATCTCTTTGGCAAACCTGAGCAAGGCTCAGGTTAGATATGGGGTGGTTAAAAAGCTAAATTCTTAGACAGCAAGAAAATCTCAGCTTTTGAAGAAAAGCCCCTAAAACTCCAGACCTCACAGCAGGATTTTCACTGTGTCATTTACACGGTGGGTCTTTAAAGGCCAAAAGTGGTTTAAAGGCCAACGAAGATTTGCCCTGTCTGGTGCAGAATACATTGGGTGGCATGATGTGAGATGTGAAACAAAATGAAGTCAGAAATACCAGCAAGGTCAGCTGTCACTGTGGGACAGCAGGCAAAAATCAGCAGTCTTGGAGAATTTCCTTATGTTTTGCTCTCCTGCATCATCTCATGTTGGGACAGGAGACAGGGAAGGTGCATGGACAGATTAGTGAACAGCTTTGCTTGAGCTGGAGGGAGGTGAGTGTCCAAGCTTAAGCTAACACAGAGAACCTTGAAGCCACGGCTATTTTATCATCTGGGAGCAATATATCTGCAACCTCAGGCCAGCAGCTGTGCTCTTGTGAGTTTTGGACCCCGAAGAAAATGGGAGATAAAAGTTGCCTTTGATCTTATTGGGCTGGGTTTTTATTGCAAAGCCCCTCCGTTTATAATTTACTGCAATTGTAGGTTGGGGAAGGATGGGAATGGGGGGAAACGGAGCAACACAGGTCGTGGGAGGGACTGGTCATTTTGAAAGCTGTGTCTTAGAGCCAACATGACTGTCTGCTAGGTCAGACGGGGAAGAGACACTTATTCTCCCCCTCCTCCTCCTTTACAAAACATATCCATGTCTGAAATTGCTCAGTATCAGGGACCCAAACAGAAACCTTTCCTTATCTCTTGACTAATCACGCCTGGATGAGGCCAAACTGGAGCTTGCTTCATCTCACAAAGGACTAAACAAACATTCTGGCTCCCGGTGATGCAACTCCAAGTTGATTTTTCCAGTTACTCAACTTCTCTCTCCCTACGTATAATGTGCTGAACTTTGAAATAAATGCCTCTGTCAGCGATTTCAGCAATTTATGTCAAGAAAATCTGGATGCATCGAAGTGAGAGGTAATATTTTCTGACACATCACAGGAATAAAGCTGCAGCAGTACATGCAGCTCCTGAGCCTTCGTCTCAGCTCTGCCACTGACAAGGTCTATGGCCAAGGGCAAGGTAGCTGAACTGCCTGTTCCTCAGTTTCCCCACTGTTGAAAAGAGGATCGTGGCATTTATCCCAAGCAAAGGAAGTGGGACAATATCATACAATATACCTGTAATGCCGATGGAAGCTGTCTGTGAAGGAAAGGAAATGTGGACTCTGCTGTCTCAGCAGAGAGGATGTTTTATTCTCAATTTGTGCAAAAAAATGCAGCATGTAAAGAGGTGCTGCTGATTATTCCTACGAATCAGCAGCATACATCGCATTCAAAGAGCCTTTTCCATGTGCTATTTCTGTTCTCTTGGCTGCTTCCCAACATGGGTCATTACCTCCTGCCTTTTACAATTGCCCCGCTGGTTCTTTCCCATACAGCCTCCCCCTTCCCCAACCAAAATGCCCGCATAGAGTTGCAAGGAGCCTGGAGGGCTCAACCCCCAGAGACACTGAGTGCCCTGAAGGGAGCTGAGGGCGTTGGGATATTCATGAGAGCAGCTCCCAGTTTCAGGAATCAGACCCAACGCTCCTATTTTTATGCAAAGAGCCTTGCTAATGAGAGACAGCTCTGCCTCCAAACCCCTTGACGAGAATCCCAGAAACCTACAGGGTCTGAAATCCAGAGTGTCTTTGTGATTTACCTAAAAGAGAGGGAAATGCAGAAAATGAACAGGGCCTTCAGGTTACCTTTTTTCGCCCACGAAGGCTGGGCTTGATAAGCAGACCTTTTAGGGCAGTAAAACTTGGCCGTGACTCTATTTACAGCAGGACACAAAATTGCCCAGCTTTGGTCATGAGATTCCTAAGGACAAAGACAATGGGTTTCTCTCCTTGATGCACCTCGAGAGCTGGGGGGCTGCCACCCCCTCTACCTGCTGAGCATCATGTCGGAGGGGCCTGAGTCTCCACCACTCACACCCTCAAGAGAGCAAGGTACAACCTGAATTTGAGAACCCCCAATTGGAAAACTCAAACTTTGGCAAGGTCCACTTTTCCACAGCGCTTTATAAGGCCCTCTTTAAGACAACCTGCCTTTTAACCCTTTTATCCTCAACAACCTTGCGGCATAGAGATGTGCTATTTCTTTTCTGATTTATAGACAGAGAATGAAGGGTAGAAGAGCTAAATAAATACCTTCATTGCGTTCACACAGACGGTCTGTGGCAGAGCAGAGACCTCACATGTCCCTCACCAAGTCTTCGGTTACTATCCGGAGGAGTAAAAGATTGTTCTGGAAGAAAAAACAGCGTGACCTTTGGCTTCCTGTGCACTCCGTCACGTTATTTGTGTAACATCTTCCAGGTGGGTGAGGCCTCTTTTAGTCCTTGGCCCAAGGCAAGGCTCTTGTGGTGTCCTCCAGCCTGGGGTGTTTTGCTTTCTCCTTTTGTTTCAGAGCCACGAGGAAAATGCTCACGTGGAGGTTTGCTCCCTGCGTCTGGGTCCAGCTCCAACCGAGACATCTCTTCTGAGCACTGCCAGGAGAGTGGCACTTGTGCCTTTGGCTTCTGGAGCTCAGCTGCAAGTTGGAGGCACTGATCGGAGCTGAAATGACCTCAACCGACCTGAGCCAGCACTTCCACAGCCTCATCCAGCATCTGCAGATGCACGGACATGCTCCCTCACAACCCAGATACCTCCATCCCGGCTTCTCTAAAAGGTTTTTTCTCCTCTGCCTGCTCCTGTAACCATCAAAGGAAATTTTGAGCCTTCATCCTAACTCACAGAAGCATTTTTTTGAAGTGCTGTGCTGAGCATGAAGGCAATACTTTAAAATGAAAGGTTTAGTGAGCGGTGCAACAGAAGAGGAAGGTTTGGGCAGCCTTGTTCTTTCCCTCTGCTTTTCCTGGCTACTCTCAGGTTTTGACTGGATTTTATCCATCTCTGGACCAAAGTTTTCTCTCTCTCTCTCTCTCTCTCCTCCTCTGAATTCACCTTAAGTAAATAGATGCGTATGTGATGTGTGCTAAGGCTTAGGCTATACAGCAGTACGTGTGGCACGCAGTCTCTTGTTACTGATGTCAGTATACTTATCGGAATATTGGCAAGTATGCTTTTAAATATATATATATATGTAAAAGTGTATATATAAATGAAGTGTAAGCACACCTGAGCTGTTGTGGTGCCACCCAGCATGAGGTGAGCAAGCACCAAAGCCCAGGCTCCTCTCCTGCCTGGGGACGGAGGTGACATGGCCAGTGACTGGCATTTGGATCCTAGCTTCCCTTGGATCAACGGAGAGGGTTGGAGGGACACCTCGGGCTGGTGGTCTATCCACCTTTTTATGTGGGAGGAATCCCCCTGCAAATGCACCTGTGCAGTCATTTTGCAGACAGGGGAGTACCGTGCCTGGCTGGGATATCACCTGGGCTGTAGTCAGTAGGAGGCTTCAGGAAAAAAAAAACAACGAACAAAACCCCTCCCCTTCCCAAAAATCCTTTACTAATGAATCCTGGAGCCAGATATGCTTTAAAATCGCACTGAGGCTTGCTGGTGGGTCCCAGGAATAATATCCATCAGTTTCAAGGTCTGCCTATGAGTCACCCCAGGGTTAGCATCATCCCAGAATGTCTTTGGGCCCCAGGGTTAAAGTGACTTGTCCCCCGGGAGCAACCAAAGGGAATTTGGTGAGGATTTTTGTTCCTGAGGGCACTCTGTGGGTATTTCCCTGGAGCCAGCTGATGAGCCTGCTTTCCCTGCTTGGGATGGCTTCCTACTACTGCCCACAGCCTGCCCTTCAGTCAGGGTGCAAATTGCAGCCCACAGCATGCAAACAACACTGTGTGCTCTCATGGACCCAGGCAAAGGCTTTTCCCGGGGAGCCCTGACTGCAGGTGACCTCCCGACACAGCCCGGCCTCAGCTGAAAGCTGGTTGATGTCAGAGTCGCTGGGGATTAAGTGAAACACCCTCCTAGCCTACTCTTGTCACTTCTGACTCCGTGTCAAAGCATCTGGGATCCCCTTAACACTGCCTTGCCCTCCATATTCCCTGCGATAGGGAGCATCAGTGCCAGAAGGGGGCTGTGGGTCACCAAGGGGAGGATTAAAATGCAAGGGAAGGATGGAGGGGATTTGGCATGCAGCACATATGTGGGTTTGGATAACTCCTTCCTTCCTCGCCTTGCAGGAAAGGAGTCCCTGTCCCTTTCCCCAGGCCACAGCGATGTTGTCTGGCCTCATCCTGGAGGTAAGCCTGGGTGTAACCAAATTAACATGAAGTTGCAATGTGTATTCAACCTCCGTGTAAATCATTTCAGGCAGGCATGGCCTTCTGCACCGCTCCTGGTTGCTGCTTGGAGGTGGTGAGGGACCAGGCACGTGTCCAGAGCTGTCATGGGGAGTGTGCAAAGTGCTGCCATAACCCAGCAGGAGATGAGTATCGCATTGCCCCTGCCCAGCAGCCTGACCCCTGAGATACGCGCCAGGGCTCCTGTGAAATACCCAGGAACTAGCAGGGCATGATGGGCTTCACTTTATCCTGCTACCTTGACCTGCAGGAGGGAAGTCTCCCAGCTGCTGGGTATATTAATGCACCCCACAACGGGAACACCTGGGATGAAGACAACTGGAAAGGGCAGAGTGGGAGGCTTTGGAGTGACTTCAGGAGGGTCGGGTCAGGCCTCAGGGAGATATTGCTTGTTTGAGATCTGGGGAATGGTGTCAGTGCAAGGAGCGGAGTCAGACATTGGTGCTTTCTTGGTTAACTGTGGTCCAAAGAGGGTTTCTAGAGCACTGGGATACCCAACGGGACACATCCTCAGCCAGTTTAGCCTTGTCAAGGTCTCTAGGGTCAAGTTGCTGAGCTGCTTCTCCTCCACTGAGTTTCAGACCTTCCACAAGCTAAAACAACCCCTGAGTAAGGACACTCCTCTCTTCTTGTCCCCAGTACTGGTTTTGAGCTCCCCAAACCCCACAATATAAATCCAGACAGAGATAGTCTTCAGAGGCAAAGTGCAGCTGTGGACCTGAAGTGACCTACAGCTGTGAGTACTTGGATGAGCCCCATCCGAAACAGAAAGGGTCTGCTTGTAAAGACAAAACCCAACCTGTAGTAGCAACACAGAACAGGAATCTCTCCAGAAGTCAGAAGGAGCTGGCTGTTGCATTTTTACCTCTTCATCTGTCAGTAGCATATACTTGGCAGGATTTTTAATGAAGAACCTGCATCGGTTTAGTACAGAGCTGGAATGAAATGGTGATTTCCCCCGAACTCCTCCCATCACAGCTGCAGAGAAAGCTCCTGATCCCCCAGGTCAGACGTGCCTTGTCACCACAGTGTCCTCCTCATGCAGATGTCACTGTCTGGCGGTGTCCACTCCGAGCTGTGTCTGGTTTTTTTGGGAGCCAGGAGGACAGAGGAGAGACCTGGAGGACAAATGCAGGAGTTAGCTCGGCTCTCTCCTAGCTCAGGTATCACACCATCATCACGCCGCAGGGTTTGTTCAGACCTTAAAAACTGGAGCTCTGCCCACTTTAAATATGAGAAGGGAAACTCTGGAGGGCAAGTGTGCGATGTGTTTCTCAGACACACAAGCACATCCACACAGCCTGCCTCATGCTTTCGGAGATGTGGAGGAAGGGAAAGCCTTCTCATGGTGCAACAGAAATTGCTCTAATAGCTTTTGCCATTTGGAAGATTCCCTTGAGTTTCTGATTTAATTTTTTCCTTTAATTTTCCCTCTTACACACAGGGGGCTCCCCTGGAACTGCTCGAAACCCCATCCCACCTTCCTTTTGGTGTTTTTAGCATCATATAGTTATAGAAAGCTTCTGCATTCCCCCTGCCTGGTGATGGATGGAGCTGTACTGAGCAGATAGGACTTGGTACAACTCCTCCTGGCATTGCTGGAACAACGGCTGGACAGAGGGAACAGATGAGCAGAGGGATGAACACCTCCCATCCGAGCTTTCTCTAGAGCCCAAATGACTGTCCCTTGTTCCTTCTCCATCTGTGCTGCTCACAACAAATGAATCAAAGCAGAAAAGCCAGCTAAAGGGATGGCTTTGATTCCTCTCTCTGAACCCAGACCTATGGCACGTTGATGGCTCGCGTTACTCCCTGCACAGCTTCAGCCTGGCTTCACCACCACCCAGGGCCAAGGCTTTGGGCTCTGCTCCTCCGATCTGGCAGCAGTTCACATGCAAAAGCAGCAGCCTAATGGCTTTATGGACACTAGCTAAATATATAGCCCAGCTAATAGACTTTTCCAGGGCACACAAGCAAAATCACGATGCCCTTTAGCAGTCAGAGGCACTAGGCACACAGCTGCTCTGGACCAGGGCCCTGAGCAGAAAGCTCAGCAAGGAAGGGGGGGCATTTCAACAGGAGTATTTCAGTGAGTGCTTCCCTTCAGCTTCCTCCCCGTAGAAAGTGCATCTGGTTCATCTGAGGCACCCCAGCCGCAAGTGTTGGCCACTTTACAGCAGGCAGGGAGATTAAATCCAGCTCTTCCTGTGCTAGAAGCGCAGGTCCTTTATTATCCAAATGAAACCTGACTTCCTTAAGCAGACACACTGCTGGGCTTGAGACACACGGACGAGCCATCTGGAGTCCATCCAGGTCATGGCTGGTTTTTGCACACACAAATACACTGGCTGCAAGTCACCAAAATCTTCCCACCATCAAATTTGCCCTGTCACCTGCTCGCTTCCCTTGACTTCAGCTCTCCCAATGGGACTCCTGTGAGCCCAGTTAGGAACAAACTTCACATGATGAGCTGTTGCCCAAATCAAAACAAGACTGTTGGGTTAAAGCAGCGGCAGCCAATTAGACCCAACAATATTCATCAACCTGAGTGCAGCAGCGTGTTTAGCAAGGCTGACACTGCCACTTCTTCTTATGAAGTCGTTTGGGTGGGATTTTTCTGTGTGCGCCTTTTTAATGTCAGTGCATGTGTTTCGAAACCACAACTGTTTTGTTCCTGAGAACAGATGGTGACTGGGGGCTCTTTCAAGCCAGCTGCAAGAGGAACCTGGCCAGGGCCTTAACTGCTGGGGCAGAGTCTCCCACCTGCAGTGTCTGTCTCCTTTCCCTCATCAGGAGGTGAAGACGAACCAGCTCTGTTCCAAAATAAAGGTAAAATAAAAGCCTGTCCTGCAAAGCTCCCACCGGTGTCAAGGAGAACTCTGCGTGGCTGCAGATTAGAGGGCAAACTCTGGGCATGGGAAGTCCTGGGTTTGCCAGGATCCCGTGGAGCACACAAGGGCACAGCAGAAAATGCACCCCATGCACAGAAACACACTCTCCTCCTAGTCAGGACGTCAAGCCAATGTCAAATCACTTTTATTGGGGCTTTTCTTAGCCTGGCAGCAAACCCTCCTTAGCTTCTGGGCAAGGTCCTGGGCCATGATGTCCAGGCGACAAAGCCCCTGATCAGCCTGCAAGGATGGCCCTGCTCCCGGCCAGGGAGGGGAAGAGGAGTGGGGCTTTGGGGTAGCAAAGGCTGCAGCATGGGGTGGTGTGCTTGAATCCTACCTGAAGAGTGACAAACAGATCTCATGTGGGATGTGAGAGCAGAAGGAAAGTCCCTTGGACAGGAGGAACCAGCTCAGCACAGCCCACAGCTCCAGATCACACTAACGGCATGACTCTGATCGCTGTCTCTTGCTTCCTCACCCCCCCCGGTCCTCCCACATGCCAGTGCCACAGTTCCCTTCCACCTTACTGTGAGCATCTCCATAAGGAGTCCAGCATCCTGGTGAACATCAGTGGCTGTGGAGGGAGACAGGTCCCTGCAGACAGCGATTCACAGCCTTGCACTCAGCCTCCTGTGAAGGGGTTGCTTGCCTTGCATGGGCTACAAGAAGAGCCTGTGATGACCATGCTTACAGTTAGTTCTCTCAGTTAAGCGTTCATATTAGATTTAGATTTAGGGCAGATTTAGATTAGATATTAGGAAGAATTTTTTTCGCTACGAGCGCGGTGAGACACTGGAACAAGCTGCCCAGGGAAGCTGTGGATGCCTCATCCCTGGAGGTGTTCAAGGCCAGGCTGGATGGGGCGTTAAGCAGCCTGGTCTAGTGGGAGGTGTCCCTGACCATGGCGGGGGGTTGGAACTAGATGGTCTTTAAGGTACCTTCCAACCTAAATTATTCTATGATTCTGTGATATTGCGTGGCTAAATCAGGACCTGTGGCCTGTAAAGCAGATTTTTAAGTCTCCTAAAACTTACCTTTGGGGGAGCAAGGAGACCCCAAGAGCAGACCAGCAGCAACAAATTACATGCGCCCCATGCCCAAGGACCTTTCCTCCATGAAGCTTCTCTCCCTTAAAGAAGTTTCAGCCGGGCAGAACTTCATCCCAGACAGCCCTGGGGAGACCAGGAAGTTCTGCAAATACAATATGTTGGGATTAACAACCATGTTCATCAATAACAGGTAATGTGACCTGACAGGTATTGATTCAGCAGCGCGGTGTCACATTTGCTCAGTATGTAGGTCACTCGAGCGCAAGCACGTCAATCAAGCATGCAGTGTGCCCGTCTGAGCCGTGGGTACAGGGCGTCCCTTCTGCAAACAGCATGGGTCACTCCTCCTGCCTCCCTGGTTCTCTTTCATCTGAGGCAAGAGATCACCTTCATTAGTGTCCAGTGCTAATGATATTCCCATTGATGTTTGGGGTAGGGTAGTTTTGCATTTTTCCAAGTGCAAGCATAAGGCTGCCATGTGTCTGGGTTTTTTTCCTCCACCTCCACGTTTTCCTCTCTCCTTTTGCCCGAGCACATTTTTCATTTGCTCTGGTTGTGGGGAAAATGGGAAATGAGCTGGGGGGGAGAAAGGAGGCTGCAGCAACTGAGGTGAGTGAGCTTGGATTGGACAGACCCAGACTGGGGAAGATATGGAATGGGAAAGGTTTTTAGGGCAGGAGGGTTGAGAGATTTGAATTTTGGGGTGAGGAAGGTGAGAAGGGAGAGCAGCAGGACAGGATGCTATGGAGTGTGGGCGCCCTGTTAGGATGTCATTTAGGAGAAAGGGTATGTAGCTCCCATTCCACCCCTCCACCCC